>JAVJIF010032869.1:0-141412 GCA_038442645.1 Agave tequilana
AAATCACCCCCCTGAAGTTAACTATAAATTCTCCATTATGATTGAAACCTCCATATATTCATCATGGTGGTTTCATAACCCCAAAAAGTAGAAAAAACTACATAAGATTGACAAGGCTTCTCAAGCAGGGAATTTCAGTCATTTTTCCTAGCCTGATTCAGTAGTAATGACATAGTTACTAGATTTAACAACAAAAAATAAAACTATATCCCAATTTTTTTGTGTTGCCTATATGAATCGTTTCTTCGACATTAGCTCAATCAGGGAATGGAGCAAACTAGTGTTTATTGAGTGGTTGCTCAATACTGAAATGAAAAAAATTAGATGTAATTTTGCCCAAAAAAATAAAAAATAAAAAAGAGGAAAGAGAAAATTAAGAGCAAGTTCAATTTGAAATCACCGTTCAAACAGAAGCTCCAACTCCAGAAATAGGCTAGTAACCTAAGCCAATTACTGGATTTTTTACCGGATTCAAAAAAGAAGAGGCATATGGATAAGCAGCACAAAAGGAACTAGTTCTATTCATTCAAAATATACAGAAGGGATGAGGATATCATACCATGTCGCCTCTCAACATCCATTAATGAAGTCAATGCAGTGCCTCCAACAGTCCACTCCTCAACTGGGGCACACAAGTTGCCAACCTAAACAAAGCAATTGCACAATATGAAGAACAGAAACAGTTATGTGCTAATGTTTCTAACAAATAAAATTTGTCAGTCATATAATGCTAAGAAGTACATGTGCTTTAACATATAAAGGCAGGGAAAAAAAAATTCAAAGAAAGGACATAGCATGTGGCAAAGAAGTCTCCATAATTAGCAGAATATGTGGCTAAAATATAGAACATAAGTTTACTTTAATAAAAAATACAGAACATACTAGGTGTTAAAGTAAGATTCACAGAATAAAAAAATATCAAGGATAAAATCAAAATGAATAAAAGATAAACAGGCGCATATTAACAGACATTATTAGAAATAATGAAAATAATTGATGCATAGGTCACAGAAATTAATTTGACTTGGGGCCTAAACATTAATTATAATGATTCGGATATTTATCATTATTTACATCATCCAAGACTTTTCAAAGCAATAACAGTTTTGGAGTTCAATTTTAGACAAAGAAGGGGGGACACAAGAAACTTTACATCTGCATCACACACACCAACAAACATCAAATGTCCATTTGTAATGCCAACTTCAGGTCAAGTTAAACCTGGTAAAGTATGGTGCATACATGAATCTGCATTCTAGAAAGCTCTAAAAGCCGTCATGTACAACTTTACCTATGTAACCAGGGAGGGAGCAACTTTAACTACTCTAGCTTCCTTTGGATGCTCCCATTCTTATCCTATCTTTTAGAATTGCCACTCATCCATCTCAAAATTCTCATTTCAGCAACACTCGTTTTACTAAGCATGTTTCTTAATTGCCTCACTATAATACCCGTATTTTGTAATACATGATTTAATAATAATAGTAGTATTCTAATATGTATATATGTATTTTGTATTATGAAATTAATTATTTTTGCATGAGTATTGTTCTAATTATTACTAAATATCAAGACTTTATTAATTGGTTTAATTATTATTAGTATGTAATTGCTATTGATTATTATTGTTATATTATTATTATTGTGACTACTATTGTTTTTGTTAATTATCATTAATGATATTATTATTGTTTTCCCAAGCCTTAAACCCAAGCCCATAACCTATTACCATTGAGATCTTTACCATTAGCCCATAATCTTATACCCTTATCACTACCCATTGCTAACCCATAACCCACGTACCCTAAACTCAAAACCATAATCATCCCTATATAAAACCTCTCTAATTACCCTAACCTAACCCTAATCCACTCTTTATCCATCTCCTTCTTCCCCAATGCTGCCGCCATCACCCACACCTCCTTCACAACTCCATCGCCCACTTCCTCAGCCCACGCCTTCTCTGTAAATCTCCACCGAAGCATGACCCATCACCCATGCCCCTGCCGCACATCACCTGTTGGCCCGGAGGCCTTCTTCTCTAGTTTTGATGATAATTAACTCATGTAGTTATGTTTACTAACAATCTTGTGATTTAGTTTCAGATCATTAAGCAAGATATTAGTTGGTGATTGCTTCAAAAAGAGAAGTTTGGAAGCCTTCACTTGGTGATTCCAGTGCCCGAGCATCAGGATCACACCTTTGCACTCGGTGGATCACGGTTGGGATCAAGTCAACTTGAAGATGAAGATCGTCAAGAAGACTTAGGTATCCTAGTTTAGTTTAATGTGTTTTAGATCCATGTGTAAAGATAAGAATAGTTGATATGCTCAAGTGCACAACACACACACGTTTTATGTTTGGATATTGGTTTTTCGGTTTTAGTTTAACCAATATTGTTTTCATGAATAGTTGATCAAAACAAGTTTAATTGGTTTATGTATAGTAGATGTATTCTTTCTATACATGCATGCTTAACTTTTAAACAAACTTATTTTGACTTTCCTATTCATGTATTGAAAAATACAAGTTTGACAAAATACAAGTTTTGATTTTTGGTAAAAATGATAAGACACAAAAATAGTTTCATATGCTTAATATTTGAGCTAAACTTTTTATCACATGTTTATATATCAATGCAAAATGTTAAAACTATTTTTGGAGATTTTTACAAGACTTAAAAGAATTTTTAGAAATATCTTTAACTGTTTTTCTGACCCAGTTTCTGACTCAGATTGTGGCTGACAGACCAAGTCGGCCGACTGGACGGTCGACCGAAACAAGGGGCAGTCGACCGTTGCGGTCGACTGACGTGCACAGCCCTGTGCACGTTTGTCAGACACAAGGCCGGTCGGCCGGTCGACGACCGTATCAGAGAGCCTTGCTCTTTGTATCTGGGCGGTCAACCGAGCGTCGACCGGAGCAGAAAATCTGCTCTCTGTATCTGGGCGGTCGGCCGGGCGGTCGACCGTTTTGCCCCAACTGTCATATTTCTGACCGTTGGCGGTCGGCGGCCAGCCGACTGCAAGCCTGTCAGGCTGCCAGATCAGCCTAACGGCTAGTTTTCTTTTGGGCCTATAAATACCCCATTTCTTGGGGTTTAATTAAGATTTCAAGAGCCAAAATTTCTCTGATATACAAGTGTTTTAAACAAGTTTTCAAAAGTGTTTTTGTGCCAAAAGGATTCATCTTATTGATTTTAGGTTTTTGGAAAAATCAAAGGAAATAGAATTTTGGGAGATTTGTGTTTGTTCTTCATTTCCATTATCTTCAAGAGTTTCCCAAGATTATTTCTTGAGTTTTGTTTTCCAAAACACCTAGTTTTTCCACTTGAGCTATATCTTCTATCCTAATCTATTTAGGATCTTTGTTTTGTGGAAAAGAGATTGTTTGAGGTTGTTGAGCCTCCAAGTTGTAAACACCCTTACTTTTGTTGTATCCCTCTTTGGTAGAAGTTGATCGGGTGATTGATTTGCTCCTTCTTTGGTAGAGGTTGAGATTGTGGTTTGCTCCCTCTAGTGAGAGGTGGAGTTTGGTTTGTATACCCTCTTCGGTAGAGGTGTTTGTTGGCTGTTGTTTGGCTATGGGCCACCCCTCGGTTGTGAGGCGGTGTTTGAGAGAGGAGTTCGGTACTCCCTTGTTGTAACAAATCCTCCTCGGTGGAGGTTTCCTCTGTGGGAGATAGTGGATTGGAAATCCTTCTCGGTGAAGGCGGGGACGTAGAGCTAGGGGCTCGAACCTCGAAACATATCCTTGTGTTTGCGTTTGATCCATTGTCTCTCTAACTCTCTCTTTACATTTGTGCAAAGTATCATTCATTCATTCTTATCATATATTCCTTGTGTTGTGCCTTGCATTATTTCACAATTCTTATCATCCTTATATGCTTGGCTTGCTTGTGTGTGTGCCTCACTTATACTTAACCACAAGAGCTTCATATAGCACCTCAATCCCATCTAGGGGAATCAAGAGGAGTTAGTCCAGAGCCCTTCACGGGAAATTCGGCTACACTTTGTGTGTGTATTAAGTGTATTGCAAAATTGTTTTAAGCTTCCGCATTTAGCGCATTTAGTTTCTAGATTAGCATTATCACCTATTCACCCCCTCTCTAGGTAATTTACAATTGGTATCAGAGCCTACGCTCCTGATACTTAGGCTTAACATCCTAGGAGTGAGATCCTTGTTTGCTAATCTATCATTTGCATTTACACATTTGTTTGCTTGCACACATATAGTTTGGACCTATGGACTTCATGACCCCACCTATGTTTGACCCTTCCAACATTCTTATTTGGAAGACTAGGATGTCCATTTACTTACAAACCCTAGGATATAAGGTTTACCTTGCCATTACCAAGGAATCCTACCTTAGTGATAACAAGCATATAGGGGCCAATGCACAAGCCTTGAGGCCATTAGAAGCACGCTTTCAAAAGAATATCTTATGCATGTTTCTAATCTTGATTCCGCCTTTGCAGTGTGGAACAAGTTGACAACCACCACCACCTCCGAGCTTCAAATGCCAATCCAACAAGAGAAGGAGTCTAGTGGAGAATCCGAGCCACAACAATGTTATATGATCCAAGGGAATGACTCCCTTGAGGTACAATCGGAAACTCAACTAGATAGTTTTGATGATAGTTCTTCATGTGATGAAAATATTGATGCCCATGCTTTAAATGAAAAACTTTCTATAGTTTGTGAAAAATTGATAGAAAAATATAAAGTTTGAAAAAGAAGACTTGTGCTTTAAATAAAGAAAATGAAAAATTGTCTTCTAAACTTAAAAATGTTTTGCAAGAGAAGGTTGAGGTCTATAATGAAAGGGATTCATTGAGATCTCAACTAGACCTTGCTCTAAAAGAAAATAATTTTTTAAAATCTAAAAATAATTGTGAAACTCTTTTGAAGAATAATGATGTTTTGTCTTCAAAAGTTGAATTTGCTTTAAGAGAAAATGATTCTTTGAAAAGAGAAATTGATTTTATTTCAAAAGAATTAGAAATTTGTTTAAAAAAAATAAATCTTTGAAAAATGATATTTCTTCACATGTTTGCCATGCTAGGGTAGTATCACACTTCATCGATTGCATGCCACACTTCTTCTTTAATTGATAATGATATTTCCATGCTTAAGAAGAAGGTTGTCTGTTTGGGCTCCACTTTGAGCCAATGTGCCAAGAGCCATACACGTTTGGAATCTTTGTTTCGAAAGAAACAAGTTCCACCTATGCATGCACACCCATCACGGCATACACATGCTCCTCACGGACACCATCACACTATGTATGCTCATGTGTACACTTGTACACATTGTGGACGTAAGGGCCACCTTGCTAAATTTTGCTTTGATAGATTACATAATGTAAATTTAGCAAATAAATTTGTTTGGGTTAGAGAAGGTACTAACCCCCATGGACTCAATAAGATATGGGTACCAAAGACCACCTCTCTTGTTTATGATGTAGGTGTGGGCTCTCACATGACGTGAGAGTAGCCGTACCTTGGAGTGGATGCGTTCCGTGCTTAAAGGAACCTTTTGGATGCATCACTTTCAAGGGAGGTTTGGTGGAGATAACCACCACGTTTTGGAGACATGGAGAGTTGCCTCATAGGTTTTGGTAACGGTCTCTTACTCCTTATTTATTTATGCGTGCTTTTCATGTTCATTATTTGTAGCATGGTTGTTGTTTATATGATCATTATGAAAATGCCATGTTTATTAAATCCGTGACATACATGTTTAGCATTTTGAGACACCCATGTTTAATATGGACCATTATTTTAGTGTTCTCACCTTTGTTTAGCTATCATGTTTATCATAGGTTTAATAACATGTGGATTTTCTTAATAATCATGTTTATGTTTATCATGATGATTTATATCTTATTTTTATGCTTCATGGTCTGATTACATGTTTAGATGTTAGTTTTCATTAGAACTAGTATATATATTTGTGCATATAGTGGGCCACAAATAAATCTATATATGTTTGAGCTTGAATGCTTATTTGAACCCATTAGATGTGCTAGTATAGTCTAGTTTTGATGATCCATACATTTTAAACTTGTATTCCCATTCTTGAATTTGTTTTATGGTTATGTTTAACTTCATTTATATGTCCATTTTATCCAAATTATTGTTATACATATATATCCTTTTGAGCCACGTGCCTTCATGCATATATCTTTGTGGACTCGTTTGTTGTTTGGATATGTATGTATACTTTATTTTGTATAGGACATACATATACCTTGAAGATTAAATAGTTTTGATGATTTTCATATTTTCATGTTTCAAGGAATATTGAGCTTATTGTCCATCTTTCATGATTATGATCTTCACATCTTATTTGTACACTCATATTTATTGTTTACTCATGTGTTTGTTTTCATGAGTAATATTTACGCTTAATTGGCTTAGAGTGTGATTATCATGTGGATTTCATATTTCATGAAAATATTTTGTTTTATTCCTTACTTGAAGGATTTCGCACTAGTTTACAAGTTTTTCCATTTAACTAGTTCGTATTCTTCATTTTGGTAGAGTTTCAAACACACTTTATTTTTCAAATCTTTTTTTTGAAAACCCTACCATCCATGGGAGGTTGGACGGGAGATCATGCTCATGTATGCTTTATAGTGAAAATCATTTTAAAACTTGAACATGATTGGGTGGTAGTTATATGATGTATACACTTGATCATTATTGTTGTTTCAATTGGTATCATTGAATTCTTTTAATTGGTATCAATTTTGACTTTTATTGTATACTCATATATTTTCGTATATGTATGCTTGCATTTCAAAGAATATCAATTTCAATTGGTATCTATCTTTCATACATATATATGTTTTATTTGTGTTCAAAAATATCACAAATTTTAGTTTTTGTTTACTCAAGCTTAGCATAACCCAATACCTTGAGTTTCAATTTTGTTTCAATTGATTAGTTTCAATTGCTTTTCAATTGGTATCTCATTTCAAGCTTACACAATGTTTTTGTTGGTATTTCATAAAGGGGGAGAAAATTCGATTTTCATATTTACAATTGGTATTTGTATTTCCACTCCCTTGCTTTATGATAGAAAATAAAAATTTTAAATTGATATCATATACTTAAAAAGAAAAATACTCTCTTTTGATATCAAGATGTTTATTTGAATGTTTTAAAAATGGTCTCAAAATTTTGTTAAAAAAAATTCAAAAGTTTTGATTTACCGATGCTTGGATTGGTATTGAATTAGTTAGGATTTGAGTTGACCTGAGATTTATATTCTTTTACATTGGAACTTGATCAGTATATAGAGAAGATTGATTTTCCCAGATTATCATCAGGTATTGTGTGAATATTTTATCTTTGACATCGATGTGTAACATGATCTTGATTTTGGATTATTGAAGTAAGGATTTCCGGATTTACTCTGATTATATTAATTGAGTATTAATAATCTTATTGATATTGAATACTAGATGTAGAGATGATCCAGATTTCATGTTGATCGATGATGTTAAACTCTTTAGTTATGATCTTGATTATAGTTGGATAAATCTAATTTCGAGGATATTTCATTTTTTTATTTGTGATCTCGGTATTCGTTGTTTTAATTTATCTCAGGGATATATCATGTGCTTCATGTTTAGTTATTGATTACTTCAATTATTCAGCTATAGAGATAGATTTATTGTGAGAGTGATTTCATTGATATCGGTAACCATATTATATATTCAGAGTTTAATAGCAGTTATTGGTAACCTAAAGGATTAGAGTAGATTGGTAGCGATGAGAAAACTGATTAATTGTTTATTAGACTGGTGGTTTACAGTGTCAGATATTCTGACACTGACTTAGTATTTGATGTTCAAGATGACTATTAAGATTATAAGTTAATAGATCTGTTACAGATATAATATCTGTGGATAAGATTTGATTGATTCTAGATGAAATTGTAGCGTAAGAAATTAGTGCCTAGACCTGTTACTAGTATTATTTCATGTTACTGAAAGTTACTGGGAAAATATTGTTAGACCGTAACACCATGTACAGTCCTATTGTTTATCGTATACACAGTTACTGATACTGTTTACTGTTCTTGTTACTGTTCATCGTGTATACGATTACTGTTTATTGATATACTGTGTTGTTATTGTCACTGTATCGTCCTAGTATTCTAGGTAACATAGAGATTGATTGTTTTAACGGAATTAAATAATAATGTAAATGGACAGCTTACACCAGGATTGAGAAAATTGATGGAGGGACGTCTGTATTTTGGGTGGACCTAGGGTACAGATTGCGCAACCGAAAAAGGGTTTCACTGCAGGGTTCCCGAGAATGACTGACATCCCGTACTGTTTACTGTTATAAGGTTATTGTAGTACCTGGCAGTACGGCCTGGTTCATCGCCAAGCTTCTGGGTCGTGATCACGGGTATGTACAGGGCCCACCTAAAGTATAGACAATGTCTCCAACCGATCAGTTTCAATAATATAGGACTTCAATTGACACGTGTGATAGGCATAGTATGGGATGCGTCTATTACATATAGCAATTGGTGTTACTGACATAATTAATAATTATAAAATGTGTATACTATTCTGTTAGTGATTTAATGTACTGTGATTGGTTATGTTTGCATGATACATGTATGCTATGTTGGACACCTTATGGTACACCTGACCTGATTAAACATCTGATTCTGTTACTGACTGCCCTTATTAATGTCCATTTATGTTTGCATATTATTTCAGTCTTATTCCAGTTTATAGTCTCATTCATATGCTCACACATTATATGCACGTGCACCTTCCCCTTATTTAACACACTCATTGAGAGTTCTGACTCCCTGAATTTGCACATCCAGGTCTTTGTATGATATCTTATTGATCAGGTATTTGGAGAGATTCACTCGCATGAGGAGGTACCCAAAGTTTTTCTCTGCGTGAGTACGGTATTCTTACCTTTTCTTTTATTCATGTCGTTCCTTTTAATTCCATATTTTGGACTCAATGCTTGTTTCATTCCTTTATCTATCTGTTATCATGTGTGGACATTTATACGTAGTGTTGCAGTGATGATGATTTTCATAGTGATTATATAGCTTGTTCAGGTAACTTTAGGCTTAACGTGTATACGTGAGGTATTCTCCTCGCGTATATACGTCGCTGACTCTCATCGCTACTCCGTTTTCCTGTATTTTAGGAAGCGGGGCGTGACACACATACTGCTCGTTTAGCCAAAATTACAAAAACTCCCTTCAATTTCATGGGTATTATACGGTCACATGATACTTCAAAAATATTTATTTACTTTAACCATCCCATTTAGATTCTATAAATAACGTCCTCACTCTCACCATCATTGACAAACATGATGAATAATTGATCTTAAATAGATAATATCGTTACTCCTAGATATCTTGGCAATCAATATAAACTACACCCTTATTTGTTCTCCTCGTCTTTTTAAAGTTACATTCAATATGTTTTGTTTTAATCTTGCTAATGTAATAAGTAAAAAAACGAGCAATATCTTAGGCTATAGAAAGATCAAGACAATTACAAAGTGCGGGCCTCCTGATTAACATGCATCATGAAGGCCATGTTTCTCATATGGACCCATCATGCACTTGCAAAACACAAACATATTTCCATGACTGCAGGAAGTAGGAACCATTATCTACAAATGAGGTGAGAATAGAAACTGCCTTTTTCTCAATCTAGAAAGCTTCACAAAAGAATAAATGTAATAGCCGTATTTTATAATACATGATTTAAAAATAATACCAGTATTTTAATACATGTATATATATTATGAAATTAATTATTATCTAGTAAGATTATTTTAATTGTTATGAATTACTAATATCATTATTAACTACTTTAGATTGTTATTAGTATGTAACTATTATTGATTTTTACCAAATTGTTATTATTCTTGTTATTTTCCTTCCTCTTCCATCTTCTTTTCCTTTCATGTTTCTTTAATCCTAACTTGAAAGCCCAACCATTAAAACCATAAGCCTATAACTCATTCATAACCCATTAACTCAAACCCAACACAATATCCAAACCCACAGCCCAATCTCCATGATCTTAACTACTAAATCCTATAATCCTTACAAACAAATACATCACAACTAACCCTGTATATAATCTCCTTTATCTCCTAACCTAACCCCAAAAACCCATATCCTTCTTCTTTTCCCCTCACACACAGCCATGAGACACCCCCTCCTCTCCTCTTCGTGCCCGAGGCCAACGGATGCCGGAGGAGCCACCCACCACCATGCTACACTCGAGTTCTCCTCCTCTGTTCTGCCGCCTCGCCGGAACACCCCATGACAGCTCTCCCCTCCGACGAGCACGGTGCCGCACAAGCCCCCCGTCATGGCCTTGTGGTGAGCACCCTACACATCTCGGGCCGATCTCCCCGTGGCTAAGCTCCGCAACACCTTCACATCATGGCCGCCATGCAAACCCATGTGCCTCCATCTCCAGCAAACTCAAGAACGGAGCACCTACACTCTCTCCGACGAACTCTGTGAGCCCCTCCAGCAGTCCGATCTACTCCGCGGGCACTCCGTTGAGCTGTCGACCTCCTCCGCAGTTTCCGTCATCACCAATGGCTGTGCCTCCCACCTTGTCGTGAGCCCTTCTCTCTCTCTCTGTTATTTTTTGGTGAGTGGGTGTTGCATGTTTATGTGTTACGTTTGGGTGCGCAAAATTGAATGTAGTGTCTTTGAATGTATGTATGTAGGTATACCGTATAATGTTTTATATGTGTGTGCATGTGTTATAAATAATTGTGTGTATGTGTTATAAATAATTGTGTGTATAGGTTTTGTGTAATGTAAGTGTATGTGTGTATTTATGTATAATAATGTGAGTGTATGTATATGTGTTATGAATGTGTGCGGGGGTGTATTATATTTGCATGAGTGGTGTGTATTAAGTATATTTGTGTATAATGTGTATGCATGTGGATATGTTTATAAAATGTGTATGTATGTGCATACTCGTATATACGTATGTGAGTGTACATGTGTGTAGGCACGTGTGGCGTGTGTGTGTGGGTACTTGTGTGATGTGTGTGTGTGTTAACTCCCTTCTCTATTTGTATATGGTTGCATGGTACGACGATACAGATCCGTTTGCTGAGATCCGAACCCGTTGCAGAAGATTCAATTTGGTGCTCGTTATGGACCCGATACACTGGTGATTTGAAGATCGGCCCATGAGATGATCCGGGGATCCTTATCGGTTCGTGCAGTGAAGACCAGATGACGATTCGGATCCAAAATCACGTCATTTCATGTGAGTGTTTGTCCTTATATTATTTCCTTATTTATTGTTACCAGTAGGTGTTCGTGCATCTATTTATATTATTTCATGTGATCGTCTGATATATTTTACCAGTGTGATTACGTATATTACTTCATGAGACATCAGTGAACGTCCACCTTATTTATTTAGTTAGTATGAGCATTTATCGGCATCATTTCATGTGCAGAGGATTACCACTTTTGATTCGAGACTAGTTGTAGTATACCTTAGACTTTGACTTGATTAATCTTGAGATTGGCCTAGTTCATGTTAGTGGATAAATATTATATTTGTTTGAGGTATTTGTCAGATATTTATTTGGTGATTATTTAGACGGAAATTTATTTGGATATTGAGGGTGGAATAAACATGATGTTACTTTATTCAGATGACCAATCTTCTTGATACTTGGACTTATATGGACTTAGTAAGAGTTAGAATAGATCAAAGATTTATATTCTTTACATGGGATCTTGATCAGTATATAGATGAGATTGATTTTGTTAGATTATCATCAGGTGTATGCGTACATTTTACCTCTAATATCGATGTGCAACATGATCTTGATTTTGGATTATTGAAGCAAAGATTTTCGAATTTATCCTGATTACATTAATTGAATATTGATGATCTTATTGATATTGACTGCTAGATGTAGAGATGATCTAAATTTTATATTGATCGAGGATGTTACACTTCTTAATTATGATCTTGATTGGATTGGTATCGATGATCTGTTAGATGTGATAGAATATACATTTATTTGAGGTTGTTAAGACTTAGATACGCCAGTGACTTAGAGGGTGGATGTATCGATGACTTGGAGGATCAGAGTAGATTGATAGGATGAGAGAACTGATTATTGGTTTATTGGACTTGTGGTTTACTGTATCGGATTACCTTGACGATAGATTGATACTTGATGTTCATGATGACTATTGAGATTATAAGTCGATGGATTAGTTATTATTATATGCAGTACAGGTAGATGAGATTATACATCGATTAGACAGTATATAACTTGTTATTGTACTACTTCATGTTACTGAAAGTTACTGGAAAAAATATTATCAGACCGTAACATATGCATTGTTATATTGTTTTACCGTTAACATCGTGATATTGTCCTCATTGTTATTGTTACCATCATTGACATTGTTACTGTCACTGTATCATTCCAGTAATTGAAATAACATAGATATTGCTTGATCTAAATAATAATGTAATTGAACAACTTACACTGAGAATGAGAAATTGATAGAGGAGACATCTGTATTTTGGGTGGACCTAAGGTACAGGTTGCACAGCCGAGATACAGTTCCACTGCAGGGTTTCGTGGAATGACTGACATCCCGTATTATTTTCATTGTTATTGTTATTGACTACCTAGCAGTAGGACCTGGTTCAGCGCCAGGTGAATGGGTCGTGGTTTTGGTATGTACGGAACCTACCTAAAGTATGAACAACGTCTTTTTCTATCAGTTTCAATAACTTAGGATCTCGATTGGCACACGTAGTAAGCATAGTATGGGATGCGTCTATCACATGTGGCAATTGGTGTTCACTGACATAATTAATAATGATAAACTGTTTAATTTGATATTGTGACTGACTGTGTTCACTTGTCATGCTTATACATATGACATGATAGACATCTGATACATGTATGTCATGACAGACACCCGATAGTACACATGACTTGGTTATACATCTGATTCTGTTGCTGACTGACTTTATTATTGTTCATTGATGTTATGCATACTGTTTCTTATCTGTTATATTTTTATAGCTTAATCATTATATGCTCACATGTTATATGCACGTGCAACTTCCCTTTTATTCTTACACATTCATTGAGAGTTCTGACTTTTTGAATTTGCGCATCTAGGTCTTTGCATGTTATCTTACTGATCAGGTATTTAGAGAGGATCACAAGCATCTTGAGGAGCCAAAGTTCTCTTACTCGATTATCCTTTTTCGGTATTTCTGTCTCTTCTTTATTCCTATCGCTTTCATGACTCTGTGCATTGCACTCAGTACTTGTTTTATCCTTTTATTCATATTTTATCATTGTGTTAGATATTTATATGTTATATTGCAGTGATATTGATTTATCATAGTAGATTTTTTATATAGCTTGTTCAGGTTACTCTAAACTTAGCGTGTATACGTGGGGTATTCTCGCGTATATACATCGCCGACTCTCGTCGCGACTCCGTTTTCACGTATTTTGGGAAGCGGGGCATGACAATTAACCCCTCAAATTTTAATAATCAGCTATAAACCTAGAGGCAGTCATCTTTAAGCAATGAAATGGGTTCGAGCTGGCAACTTTGTTAATAAAAATCCTAAAAGGCCATTATTCGGTGGAGCAACAACTTGGACGCACAGCTTAAAAGTAAAGAGTCATAGGTTAGCTCTTTCCATCTAAAACCTAAAAATTCTCTGGTAACATGAAGATGTAGTAAAAGATGCGTGCCATTTCTGGATGATACATTCCTACTGCTATCATCATCTAAACCATTTCCCTACCAAAACAGGGAGGGCTACGGCATGCAACTTCGGTGTTAATCTAGGGCTAAGGTCTGCAAATTGGGGATTGTAGAGGCTATCTTGCCTCTGTAAGGCTTGCAAGAAGTTTAGAAGTAAAATTAAACACAAGGAAACAACAACAGCCATCTTTCATTAAACAGCGCAAGCATTGTTCACAAGCCATGATGGTTGGCCTTGGTAGCATGAGGGAGAAATGTATAGAAGTCTTATGCAGAAGCATTAATATAATTCTAAAAGAAAAAATGATAGAAGCACAAACTGAGGAAATGAGGCCAGTCTTTCCAGAATGGAGGAGAGCTCCTGCAGCATAACCCAGTGCATAACAATAGGTTGAATCAAAATTTGTCGGCAAACCACATCTTCCTTCATAACTGCAATTTGAATTCGAAGCGCAGACATGAGATGCAACAAAATGGTGAAGAAAAAAACATACTACCAAACTCATTTGACTTCAATGATAAAACTACAAAAAGTTATTGCAGAACTGAAATTCCATCAACTGGATGCTCCAAAGATCTAGCCAAGAATTTGCTACTCAGATATATTATGCTAACAAAATGAATTCTTAAGGCCAACACAATGATTGCCTCTTGAAGTATGAGCAGTTGCATAACTATTGAATTCAGTAGTTACCGAAAAAGTGAGATTGTCCTCTAAATTGTTGTCCTGCATATTTTCCCTCTGACTTTCTTTTCTCCAACTCAGTTTCAACCATTGAAATAAGCATCTTTTCGGTTTCTATCTTGGCAACCTGGTCAAATTAAGAAAGAAACTTATCATCAATTGATAATTCCATTTCCCCTGAATAAAATGAGAATGGTAAAACCAAAGGGGTAATAAACTTTAAGTACCTGCACGTTTCCATGAGGATCTCTTTCTAACATCAGTTGCTCCTGGATTGCCTGGGCAGGAAATCAAACAGAGCCTGAGATTGATTTCGTAGCTTCTTTTTCCACAGCCCACCTTCATCTACGACATCATGGGCGAGGATTTCATTCAGTTCTGAAATAAGTTGCTGGACCTGAAAATACAGAAAAGCATCACCTTCATATACAATAAAAGATGAATTACTATAAAACTGAGGCCAAGGACAAGTAATGTAAGTCCATTTTGAAATCTTGAGCTTTACTAATGAGACTCGTAAAACGAAAGAATTACATGCAGTACCTCTGGAATAAAATCAATTAACCCTTCTGGTATAAGTATGACACCGTAGTTATAGCCAAGTTCAGCACGCTTGCATATTACATCAGTGATGTAATCTGTAACACTTTTAAGAGTTTGTTTTTTAGCAGCCACCTGCAACAAGTGATATGTAACAGATAATATAAAATCATAATCACACAAGAATGATCAACAAAAGTGAGAAGACAAAATTATGGCCTAGCGTCGACAAACTAAAACAGGTGGATATGGCAAATATTATGCAGTATGCACGAGAGGTGTCAATATGTCAGGAAGCATTTTTTTAAATAAGTACAAGATGCTATCATATATATGGCAAGCAGGTGAAAAAGATAAATGTCAATCTATTGAATAGGTGTCCTATGATAGCATCAAATGGCATATAGCATGATATAAGGGTGCACACTTAGGCCTGTAAGCAATGCATTAATGCAATACCTTAAAGTACAATCAATCAGATAAGTTTAGATTGCATATCATAGAAATTATGTTTAGTTTCCTACATCCAAATTCTATATATGTGATGTTACCTAAGACACATTTCACAAGGAGACATGGATGTCATGTGAAAGTAGAGAAGAGAAGTACAATAGAAAAGAGATCCGGGCTAAAAAAGGAAGAACAAAAGAGAATTACATGATAGTGAATTCAGAAGAATTTATATAAATAAATCACAAGTTCAGAAACAAATCAGAGTTTGCATAGCCGTCAACAGTCATAACCCCAAAGCTTTAGATATTGTAGCTTTAAATATTGATTCATTAATATTGCCATCAATCTAGCTGTTTCTCATTAGGATAGGGGATCCGACATGGAGCATAACCCAAAATTGAAAATAATCTCGAGAAAAAAATTGACCAGAGTTAACAACCGGTTTTCACATGATGCTAACCCTCCAAGAGCTTCTACAAAGTTTCTACCAAGTTCTTGCTCAAAGGCATCTATCAGCAACAGACTTGTCAAAGAATCTAAGAAACCGATTGGTGGGACAGACGGGCAAGATTATTGTTCCTGCAATATAAGCTTACAAAAGCAAGGAGCAGAACTAAAGAGCACAGATGAATGAACATGTAAGATAATAAAATTTCTTTAGGGCCTTCAAACTTTGAGGCAGAACAAGACAAATACTCGAATAGAATAACATTCTGAAATTCTCAATCTTGAATCCAAGTTCAATATAAGACACATAAAATTCAAGATCCTAATAGCTTCAAAGGTACTCCCTCCTCAATTTAAATGTATCACTTAAATCGTGCCCTCAAAGGGCCCTGAACGATTGGACACTAAGTGACTCAAAACATTTGGTTCAGGTCAATGGTTAACAACAATAGCCCTATTAGGATTCCTTTTTGGGTTAAGACAGGATCATATAGATCTTAATCTATCTAATAGCCAAATAGTTAACTCTGAGCATCCATAATTATCAGAACTACCAAGAGAAGGAGGTAAGTCGGTTACAGAATTCTAAGGGTTGAATTGCTATTTTAGATTTTGAATTTCCATCATCCATCATGTAATAGTCCTGCATAAAAGGTGAACCTTTTTTCAAGTCTCAAAGAGACATTCACAAATTAATCAATTCTATAAAAAGATTTTTGAATGTTGTTTTTGTGGCCAGTCATGGGTGTAAAACATCAAAATTCTTTTTTTTTTTGGTACAAATTCTCAATTTAGAAGGACAATCATGCAATTTGGAGTGTGAGTATTCGCATTTTTGATACTCTGAACGCAATCTGGCTCAACTGCTAGAGATAAGGCAAAGTAATTAAGAAGATCAAGAAGATTGAAAAGAAACTAGAGAGGGAAAAAAATATTGCTTATTTATTAGATACAAGAAGTCAACATTTCTAAGTCGAGGGAGACATAATCATCAAGTTAGAGGACAAAGTCCACACTACGTAGTTAGGTACAAAGAAGTTTAGTTTACATATTAAATACAGCAAACAAGTTGTTTGATAAATATGTGATGACCACTTGATAGTGGTACATAATAAGCCTTTCAAAGAGCTTACAATAAAGTAACAAGTTTAACTGATCAGAACAGAATGACAAGGTAAAAGAAATACACCTCTTCCCCAATGATTGTAATGTTCGGATGTGTCTGCAAAGCACACTCCAATGTGATGTGAGAAGCAGCACGCCCCATAAGCCTAACAACTGCATGCATCATCAACACTTATAAGGTTACAAAAGATTACCAAAATTTTAACATTTGCCGATAAAATAGAGAGGGGGGAGGTTTATAGAAAACTATTGAGACACTAAGAAATCCAAAAGATTATTCACATGTAAATCCCACAGAGTGTCTGGCTACTACTTGCTCAAAAAGATTATTCAGAACATAAATCAGTTCAATCGTATGGCAACTGATTCTATCTGACTTTGAGGCAAAGAAAAAGAATCCACTTGGGTGAGCAGGGTGTTCTATTCTTTCTTTTCTTTCTTTCTTTTTCTTTTTTTGTTTGCAGTGGTGGGCGTGTCTGTGTGTGGAATGAGCTGCCAACTGACACAGGTAATAGAGTTAGTTTAAAGTGTTAAATAAGATTAACTACCATGTCAAGGCTCTAATAGGTGTGACACGCACAGCCGGCTGATCCTGATTCATGGAAATAACTGGCAAAGAACCTATACAAATTTAACAATCTGTAAACTTATCCACATGGTTTAAAATCTTACTACCGTCCAATGGTTTTTAGTATAAATATCATCTATATCGGCCCTTTATCGGCCAATGTTATAGGTTAAAATCAAATCGGGTAAGTGAAAACCAAATATAAATTTGAAACCATGTTTATCCATACATGCATGAGCATAGCTATAATTATCAGGCTAAACCAGAACTAAATTCTGAGCACTATGAATCAAATTTTCAGCAATAGAATTGCTGAAGGTCACAGAACCATGACATTAACACTGCAACATTGAAGCGACATGACTTAGTGGACATGACAAAGCATGCAATGAAAAATGTTTGCGGAAAAAAGGAAATAAAAAAGCTTACAGTGATAGTATTTTCCAGTTGACCGAGCATCTGTCATCACATTTCCTATCATTTCGGCATATATCTGTGATGCAAGAAAAAAATTGTAGAATATAGTCACCTATAGCAATCAACTTGAGTCCAACACATTTCTGTAGAGGAGAGAGCATACAAAAGTGCAAAGGATAAGAAAATAAACAAATTAATGTATAATATATTATATCCTATAGACCATCAATGTGAGTCGGTTAAAGAAAGTCCCATAACCAGTAGCATTCTTGAGAAAATGAGGCATTTTGTTGCATGAAGGAAATAAATCAGATCTGAAACAAATGAGGCATTTTGTAGGTATTTTTTTCTTTCAAGGTTGAGTCAGATGCAGGGCTTGTTGAAGAATATGATTAGGTTAATAATTGTCTATTTCCACTTGTTGCTAACAAGTTGCTTTTATTGGTATCTTTCACCATCCTGTCTTTTCCTAGTTCTTCTTTTTCTTTTAAAGCTTTAGCCATTTGTTCATCAATCCAGAAGCCAATTGTTAAAGCGCAAAGATGAAACAGAAGTCATAATTGTACAGAGTTATGATCTTGACTCCAACTACAATGAAGCCCAAGATAAATTAATTAATGGAAAGAAAGAAATCAACTCCTTCAACAATGTGCAGGAGGAAGAACATGATTGCAACTATATCAGTTTCATGTGGATCACGTAAATTACATAGACTTAGTTGCATGGTTTATCTGATTTAATAATTCATCTCAATTGGTATTATTGATTGATCAAAGTTCACAAGATAATTATAGATTAATTTGATTAACTCGAGTATACATGAAAATAATAACATTTCATTATTTTTCAAAAAATCTTCAGAATGCTCCTACAAAAGGGAATGTATTATGGTTCTTCAAAAACATGAAAGACAAAAGGTGAAAGAGATATCCCTCAATAGCAGGTAACAAAGGATTGGAAGAATTTGACCATTACATGGACAGCACAGTGGTGTATGGTATCCCCAATTAGCACACTACTTCCAATTAGAAATGAATGCATGATATACAGAGGGCTTTCTAGGATTATTTACAAAACATACTGGCCAGTATACTTGACTGCATATTTTGACATGTATATTCTAGAATATAAGTGTTTTTAACTATTAACAGCGTAAGGTAGTAGCGTCTTAGGGTAAAAGTTTGCCAGAGCCATACAGCAAGTAATGAGTAATATAGATATTCCTGTATGAATCAGAAAGGCTGGCAAGATTTCAAAGAAAATAAGAGGATAAAGTTTGTTGCACCATACCAACAGTTGCTCCCAGACAATAGTAAAACGCTAAAATACATGTATTGGAGGAAACAATGCAGTATGCCGGCCAAATATAGTTTGAGAAAAGAGGGTTACCTTGCAGGCTGTGTCAAACCCAAAACTTATTGGAACCTCCTTGCACTTCAAATCTCCGTCAATTGTTTTTGGGCATCCAATAACCCTAGTCTTCATATTCTTTGCCCTAGAAACCATATGTAAAATGGTAAGAATTGATATTAACTTATAAAATGGACATAAACTTCAACACTACAAGAGAGATTGCATTAGATAACCTAAGCAACACGACTAAATAATATCCCGGCTAATTTCAACCTGAAGTTTTCAGCAAGAAGGCATGCATTAGTATTTGAGTCATCTCCACCAATAACAAGAAGTCCATCCAGGTCAAGTCTTTGTTGTGTCTTCAGCTTGCTTGAACTGATGTAGGTGAGCATAAGAGCCAATAGTTAACCATGCCAGTGAGAGAACAATAAAATATTCATCAACTACAAATACAATAAGAAAATTGATGATGTGTTTTGTATATGTGCACAAAGTAACAAGCCCAAGCACATGGAGAGAAGCATAAATGCAGGTAAACACATAAGTAAAAGAAAAGCACCTGTTCTGGAGTTTCAATCTTGTCCCGTCCGCTGCAGATCATATCAAAACCCCCCTGTCCCATTATTGAAATAAAAATGTTAGATAATATGATAATATTATCAACATTCAGGAATGAATGTCATTTTACAAAAATAAATATATATCAGTGCCACAGCTCATGCTAGGCATGTGGCCTATTTATTAACCGGACCAGGTTAGATTAATAAACAAGTTGGGTTGTTACGAGTTTGCTCAGGAGTGTTGTTAAGGAGTTTTAGTAAAAAAGGTCAATTGTTGCCAGAAGCAAGAGTCACTACAACCAATCAACAATCCATTCCGACCGCAAGCATACCAGAATAGAGCTTGAAACGTTCTTTTAAAGACATGGCACCAAAGCTATTTATTATCATATCTGGAATGCTCTGGTACTCAAGGTCAAAACTCGAGAGCCTAAACCAAGACCCGGCACATTTAACAGATGGATGGTGCAGTCGATCAATTATGAGCTGAAGTCGTTTATGCCAGTCCGTACAGACTCAATAATTTCCTGTTGGGTACAGACTAGGCTATCAGTTGGAGATAAGCAGGAGTCAATAGTCCAGAACCTATCAATTATGTAGGCCCAGTTCAATCACAATAATAAATAGCACAGGGCAGCTCCTTTCTGCATTTTCATTGGTTGACAATATGCCATGAAAAGAAAATTATACATGTTTTGTTAATGAAACCAGTATTGTCTAGTATCCAAGTTGGGTTGTAAAGTAGAAAACTTTGGATCGAACTGGTGAAAGAGCAACTGTATGTAATCTTGTCTTCTACTTCTTTAAAGCAAAGGGCTTCTGATTATGAGCTGAACTCGATTATGCCAGTCCGTACAGACCCAATAATTTCCTGCTGGGTACAGACTAGGCTATCGGCTGGAGATATGCAGGAATCTAGTCCAGAACCTATCAATTATGTAGGTCCAGTTCAAGCATAAGAATAAAAAGCGCTGGGCAGCCCCTTTCTGTGTTTTCATTGGTTGATAATATGGAATGAAAAGAAAATTATACAATGTTTTGTTAATGAAACCAGTATTGTCTAGTACCCATGTTGGGTTGTAAAGTTGAAAACTTTGGTTCGAACCGGTGAAAGAGCAACTGTATGTAATCTTGTCTTCTACTTCTTTAAAGCAAAGGGCTTCTTATTTTGAGCCATCATGCCAAGGTAGTTAGGCCCAAAGCCAGCCCATATATTAGATGGCAACAGGCTAAAGTAGGGGTTAATAAAGTTCAACTAGGGCTTAAGTTGCCAAATAGTTTTTGACAATAAGGACTAAAATATTCAAGCCATGGATTTATGGCTTTAGCCCATGGTTCAAAGTCTCGGTCTCGGCCGCCGACTCGGCCGACACCGAGACGGATCGGTCTCGGCGACTCGGATCGGACTCGGACGATACGCGCAAAACGCTACATAGAACGCCAAAAAAATTATGAAAAAATCATGACAAATCATAAAAAAATGTAAACATCCAAATTCATGTATCACATATTCAAAACATATCACCTAACACTCAAAACATAACGTGAAAGCATAAATACAAGCGTCGTCGGTAGAAAAATATCAAAATACATGCATAATATAGTAAATTGCACAAAATAATTCATAAGTACCTGCTAATATAGTCATTTCCACATTGAATTACGAGGAGGCTCCAAATCATCATTATCATCTGGCCCGCGATAAGTATAGAAACCAGGCATATAATTTCCATAAGGATAATAATATGTTTGTGGGTGAGATCCTGTAGGCTGAGATGATTGGCCAGAGGATCCACTATCAGAGTAATATGGCGGTAGGGTTGTGCAATATCAGCTCCATGGTGATAATACACAAAACCTCGATATTCAGTGCTGCTAATAGAGTATTCACCAGTGCTAGAATAATTAGTGCCAGAATATTGGCCAGATGTCAACCCAACCCCTGTAAATGGCCTTCAAGACTATGATGACCATGTGAGTAGTTATCATGTCCACTTGAATAATCATTGCTAGAACTGAATTCGACTAACCGATCCAAATGCCTGAAATCCCCACCCGGCCTCCATGATTGTAGGCTATCAAAAATTACTGAAGACAAAGCCTCAGACGCGAACCTCCCAGACGCAGAGGTCGCATTTTAACCTCTGACGCGGAGGTCACTAGACGCAGACCTCGTGTTCTAATGTCAGGCGCAGACCTCGTGTCCTCTGTCAGACGTGGAGGTTGCATTCCAACCTCTGACGCGGAGGTCGCCAGACGTGGACCTTGCATCCTTTGTCAGACGCGAAAGTCATCAGACGCGGACCTCGCATCCTTTGTCAGACGCGGAGGTCATCAGACGCGGAGGTCGCGTTTCAACTCAAATGCAAGCCTGAGCAGCTCCGCGTTCCAACACAGACGCGAGCCTGTGAGCTCCGCGTCTCAACATCATAGTAGGGTCCGCGTCCAGCGCGAGACCCGCATTTCTGCTATAACTGATAGCCACGAGCTTGATCAGTTACACCCCATTTTCTCTCCACATAATAGAGAATAACTTCTCCATTATAGAGAGATTTAAGGAGTTGGTTACACCCCCTCTCATGATGGAGAGATTTAAGGGGTTGGTTACACCCCAATTCCTCTATAAATGGCTATGAATAGCTAGAGAAGAGGAAGACCCCCGGGGGAAGGGGACCTCTTCTAAAAGGGCTGAGGAGGAGAGTCCTGATGGAGGAATCCAAGAAGCCATGGGCAGAGGAGGAGAGCTACCTCGCCAGAGTTCGGTCTCAAAGCTCTTGAAGCCTGGAAAGAGTTCAAATCTTTCTGTTAACTTGTTGAGTTCAAATTCTTTAAATCTCTTTGAGATTCCATTACTGATAGAAGCTGTGCTACTCCACCAGTTGATCCAAAGAGAGGATCCACAAGAGAAACTTGACGTTCAGCCGGTCAACGGAGAACAAGACTCACTCTCCACCGCCACGTGAAGAACCCAACTTTAAATAAAGAGGAGAATCAATCAAGAGATTTCCTCTCTTTGTAATTGGATTGTATCCGTTGTAATCTTCTATTCAATCAAAAGAATTTTGCAATTGTGATCTTTCCGACGCGTACAAGAGATGGCGACTCCGCTGGGATTCTTTGTCATTCTCAATCAACGTGAAAGTAGTGGCGCAAGCCGACGTTGGATGCTTGGATCCACAGTCGAACCTCTTATGATCGATTTCGACCAAGAGAAGTTGAACTCCCCCAAAGCTTTGGAGTCTCCCGTGGAGACAACGTGGTCAGCCCCAACGTCTCTTCAGAGACCCGCACCATGACCCACGGTTAAGATGGCAATAGTGACCAATCTCTCCTCCATCCTTTTTATCAAGGCACTTCCAGTTCCGGATGCCGGGGGTTCTCAACAACCCCTTCGACTCAATGGAAATGCCAAGAGACGGCGAAGGCGTTGCACTCATCGTCAGCAGACAGGAGTGGTTCCAATAGCACATGTGGCCCGCATCAATGTCTCCTACAAGACCCGCGAGGCCAATAATGATGAAGGCAAATCTCGCCGCAAGACTCCTCCTAAGGCTCAGCAAGCTTAATTTGCAGGGGTTCGCATCAACTCCTGCGAGCCAAACGGATTGCTGATCGTCGATAAAGACGTCAAGTTCACCATCAGCAAATAGAGCTCGCTTTCACCCCCGCGTTTCAGCGCCAAACGTGAAGTTCGCTTTCAGCCCCGCATTTCTGCAACAAAACGCGATGCTCGCGTTCACGAGCTGCGCATTTCAGCGCCAAAACGTGAAGTTCGCATCCAACCTCAAGCTGTGCCAAAACGCGAGAACGCGAGACCCACGTTCAGCCTAAGGCCGCGTCAGAACATGACCTTAGCATGCGAGAGTCACTGACAGTGTTAAAGGATGACCTTCGCGTTTTTATTCAAAAGCGCAAAACACACGTTCAGCAGGAGGCTGCGTCAGAATGAGATCATTGCGTTTCACTTTAGAAACGCGAGGTTCGCGTTCAGTCCTAAGAGGCCATGTTCAAATATGAACTGAGAAGCTCTCATCCCATGGGTTCGAGTGCCATTGCGAGCAGTTCATCTCGGCGGTGCTCTTTGATTGTCACTGCAACTTTCAGATGACTGAGCTGTCAGTTTTAGCCTGTAAGGCTTCAAACTCGAACTCCTCTAAGAGACGCAAACTTCGCGTTCCAATGTCAGACGCGGAGGTCGCCAGACGCAGACGTCACGTCCTTTCTCAGTCAGACACGAAGATCGCCAGAAGCGGACCTTACATTCTTTCTCAGACGCAGAAACACGAGCCTGAGTAGAAGGTTTGCTAAAAACTTTGAAGGCCTTGGTCCCATCCTCTCCTCCAAAATCTCCTACCAATTCTCTTCCATAGAGTGGTAGGTCCACAAATACAATCATTGTTAAGTTTAATATCAAACCTCTGACAATGGAAAGTTTCAATACTCCCCAGCGAGTACAAGCTTCACTTGTCGCTCCTCTGCATGGAGTCACAAATCAAAGATTGTCAAGTTAACACTACACCGTCTGACATCCCACACTCCACTTGTCACTTCTCATCAATAGAATGACAAGTCCTCAAAACTGCTCATATCGCAAATTAAAGATTGTCAAGTTAACACTACACCTCTGACATTCCACACTTCACTTGTCAATTCTCATCAATAGAATGACAAGTCCTCAAAACTGCTCATATCGCAAATTAAAGATTGTCAAGTTAACACTACACCTCTGACATTCCACACTTCACTTGTCAATTCTCATCAATAGAATGACAAGTCCTCAAAACTGCTCATATCGCAAATTAAAGATTGTCAAGTTAACACTACACTTCTGACATTTCACACTTCACTTGTCAATTCTCATCAATAGAATGACAAGTCCTCAAAATTGCTCATATCGCAAATCAATGATTGTCAAGTTAACACTACACCACTGACATCCCACACTCCACTTGTCACTTCTTATCAATAGAACGACAAGTCCTCAAAATTGCTCCTATCGTAAACCAACTACTGTCATGTTAAATTACACCTCTGACAAACTACTGTTATGTTAACACTACACCTCTAACAGTAATTGAGTTGCTGCCAAGTTCAATATTAAACATCTGACAGTCACTTTTCCTCAATCTACCATATCGAAGCTGAGATGAGCGATGCTAAGTTTAACACCACACCTCTAGCATCCAGTTCATTGTTAAGTTCAACACTACACCTATGTCAATGACTTTTCCTCAAGCTTTCATATCGAAGCTGAGATAAGCGATGCTAAGTTTAACACCACACCTCTAGCATCCAGTTCATTGTTAAGTTCAACACTACACCTATGTCAATGACTTTTCCTCAGGCTTTCATGTCGAAACTGAGATGAGCGATGCTAAGTTTAACATCACACCTCTATCAACCAATTCATTGTTAAGTTCAACAATATACCTACGATAATGACTTTCCCTCGAACTTCCGTATCGGAGTCGAGATGACCAATGCTAATTCTTATGGAGCTAAGTTAACAGTACACCTCTAGATCACATCCTTGTCAAGTTAATATCACACCTCTGACAAGATTCAATCTAATCCGTTAAGTTAATATCACATCTCTGACGGTAAAGAAATATTTAGATCCCCGACCGGTCTAGTCTTACTTGTCATTCTCTTCAATAGAATGACAGGTCCACTTAAATTGCTTAAATTGCAAAATATCATTACTGTTATGTTAACATTACACCTCTAACAGTAAATCTTTATTTTCTAAGGAAATCAATATTTGTCATGTTAACAGTTACCTCTGACAACTCATTCCTTAAAATTCCCTCCAAAATCCCTTACCAATTCTCATCCATGGAATGGTAGGACCACAAAAAGCCTGTGACTATTTCCCCAGTGAAATAATCACAGATCAAACATGCCAAGTTAACATTATACCTCTAGCATATTCACTGTTAAGTTAACATTAAACATCTAACAGTGATTTCCCTCAATTTTCTCAGTGAAATACAAATCGAGCCTGTCATGTTAATATCACACCTCTGATAGTAAGACTTTGATGTATCCCAGGGGGTAAAACTTCAACTTGTCAATTCTCTTCAATAGAATGACAAGTTCACTCAAAATACTGTTATGTTCAACATCACACCTCTAACAGTAGATAAATCCCGGTCAAGTTAACATCACACCTCTAACCAAAATTTTAACTTGTCGGTCCTCTTCAATAGGATGGCGAGTCCACCAAACTGCTCAAATCGCAGAATCTCTTGGTCAAGTTAATACTACACTTCTGACCAAAGTTGCTCATATCGCAAAATCAATCGCTGTTAAGTTAACATACACCTATGACAGTGATCTCCTTGATTTTCTCAGTGAAAATGAGATCTTTCAATGCTAAATTAAACATCACACTTCTAGCATGCATTTCATTGTTAAGTTAACATTACACCTATGACAATGATCTTCTCTCAATTTTCTCAGTGAAAATGAGACTTTCGTGGTGCTAAGTTAATATCACACCTCTAGCACACATCTTTGTCAAGTTAATATCACACCTCTGACAATTCAATTTGCTCAAATTGTAAACTCAAACCATCACGTTAACATTACTCCTTTGACGGTAAAATTCTCTATGGATCTTCAACAAATCCAATCCCACTTGTCATTCTCTTCAACAGAATGACAGGTCCACTTAAATTGCATAGATCGCAAAATCAATCATTGTTATGTTAATATCACACCTCTAACAGCAAACTTTCATTCCCAGCAGAGTACTAGTCATGTTAACACTAAACCTCTGACGATAGACTGGCATAATCCCCAGCGGAGTCGCCATCTTATTTGGTACGGAGTAGAGACGTTCGGTGTAAAGTTTCCTTGAATCAAATGAAAAGTTACAACAAACTTGTACTCCGACTACAAGGGAGGGAAGATGTTGAGTCTTGAATCTCCTCTTTGTTTAGTGCTGGGTTCTTCAAGTGGCGATGGAAAGTGAATCTTGTTTTCCATTGACCGGGTGAACGTCGAGAACTTCTGAGAATCTTCTCTTCGGATGGTAGACGGAGTAACACAGCTCTGTCGACCGAAATCTCAAAGAGATTGTAGGCAAAGATTAACTTGTACGCAGCAAGTCAGCTGAAGAGTTAGACTCTCTTTCCTTCTCTGTGGAAGCTCTCAAGTCAAGCTCTTTTCTGATCTCTCTAAAGAATCTCACCCCTTCTCCATAACAACGGGGCTATTTATAGAGGTTTCAGGGGCGTACGTGCCTCCTAAAAACACTCCATAATGGGGGTTAACTTTCCCCGTTATGTGGGCCGTGATTGACCCCATAACCAGGGCGGTTACAACTGAGACGCGGGTTTCGACCCACGCGCCTTGGTGCTGCAGTGCGGCTGAGACGCGGGTTTCGACCCACGCGCCTTGGTGCTGCAGTGCTGGCTGAGACGCGGGTTTCGACCCACGCGCCTTGGTGCTGCAGTGCTGATTGAGACGCGGGTTTCGACCCACGCGCCTTGGTGCTGCAGTGCTGCTGAGATTAGCCCTGCGTCTGGAGTTTGGGACTCTACTTTTGACGACTTGTCTTAATGATTTTTAGACAGCCTACAATGATCTGTATCTTTTGTGGCATAATATTCTGAATCCCATGTTAAAACATCATCTCGTTGGCTTCCACCAACACCATGAGTCTCTTCAACATTACCACCATCACCACCATCACCGCCGCCATCACCCTCACCACCGTCACCCTCACCACCATCACCGCTGCCATCATCACCGCCATCACCATCATCACCGCCACTTTCGTCAGTATGACGAATACCTTCATCTAACCAACCTAAGTCATCTGGTGGTAACATCGGCTGTTCTCCCTCACGAATCCACTCATCCAAAATATCATCATCATTGAAAATATTGTTCAGATCAATTGGATTGTAATAATCATCAGTGTCGCTTTTGCATGTCAAGTTTCTTACTCGCAACCGCATATTGTAATGCACAAATACTAGTTTGTGCAACTTTTTCATTGCCAACCGGTTGCGCAATTTTGTATGAATTAACGACCACGTGCTCCAATTTTTTCACAACCCAATGAAGAACATGTTTGGCTTAAGACTTTGATGGCAATTTTCTGCAGATTGGGAGCTTCTTCGTCATAATTAATCCACCAATCAGCTGGAAGAGATTGTTGCACTGCTCTTCTAATTAGTGAGCTTCCAAATTCTCCAACTCTATCCACAATAATTTTATCTGTGAGAATACACATCACAAGTGTTAATATTTGCATAACATTATATCGATGAAATAAATAAATTATTATTACCTCATTGATAGCTCTTACTGTTTATTCAAATCTGGCTCCAATCTTTAATGACCTCCTTTAATCCATATCTCACTTCTGGATGTGTAGAAAAGTTTTTTGAATATTGGAGTGCTGGATTTAAAAAATATGCTGCAATAATGTAAGCACACGATTGTTATGATATGACAGTTTCAATTTCTAGTCAACAAATATGATTTCTAGGCAAATGAATTACCAGCAGCATGCAAGTGTCTATACAATTGTCCCTCCCATCGTCTATCAATGATATCCCAGTACTTCTTCCAGTTCTTATTTGAGGCCTTTATAGCCAATTTTGCTCTATCCATATCTTCATATATAATAGATAATGTAGGTTTCTTGTCCTGGTCCACTATCAACATGTGACCAGCTGCTTTGAAACTTACCTCATTATCTGTTACAACCTGCACGATATTTTCTTCGCCAACTTCATCAACAACTTTATCCATTAGTGAGAATATATACTCAGCAGTCTTCGAGATATTAGTGGTATCAACAGAAGTATGGTAGATCATGCTTCTATCACAATAAATCATGAAATTAACAATAAGCTTTCTATTATGAGAACTCCATCCATCACACATGATCGTGCAACCATACTGCGGCCATTTTATTTTTATTGAAGTAATATATACTCCAATTTCTTTCATTTCCTCCTCTAAATATAGATTGCCAATCTGGTATCCTGTAGGGCCTTTTACACCTGGGTCTGCCTCCGCAATAGTATTAATCATGTCTTGGTAGTAAGGACCACTATCAGCTGCATTGAATGGTATTGCATTGTAGTGAAAGAACTTCGCCACGGATTTCCTAACCTTTTTCATATTCTCAGTTGAGAACATGCTTTTGATTGATTTCTGTTTTGTTGGGAACATGTAAGGATCAATACCCGAGCTGAAATTTCAGCTTCTCTCATAGTCATACTCCGGCGCAATCCACGGTTACTCCCTGATCCTGAAGGCTGTGAACTACTGCCACCAATATCAACTCCTTCTTCCGATCTCTAAGCAATTTCACGACTTTCTTTCATGGCTTGTTTTAGTTGTCTTCTTTCAACTCCTTCTAAACCACCAACTTCTTCAATTTCATTATCAGAATCTTCTTCGGTCACATCATAAAAATCTTCCTCGCTTAAAGATCTCATAAGTCGCTCTTTTTTAGATTTTATGGCCGCTCTTTCTTTGCTACCTTCAGAAAGATGTCTCATTATTTGAGATATCTCTTTTGATACTCGCATGCATCCTTCCACCTGACCGGGTACATGTGCTATATGCTGCTTCAATCTAGTGATACCACCATGGACTTGTTTCTCACAATAATTACACTTCACAAGTTTTCTACTTCCACCAACAGGAGTACCATGTTCCCATCCAATATCGCGTTGCTTTGGAGCCATACTGAAATTTAAAAAAATTATCTGTTAAATTAAATTAAAATTAACTAAATTAAAAAACATTAAATTAAACTCAATTAAATGAAATTACATTAAATTAAACTAAACTAGTTTATACTAGATTAAGCAACACTAACTTAATTACCTAACTTCAATAAAATTATTAAATTACCTAACTTAATTACAAAACTTTATTAAATTAAATTAACCTAAATTAAGTTAACTAAACTAATTTAAATTAAATTCAATTCAATTAAATGAAACTACATTAAATTAAACTAAACTAGTTTATACTAGATTAACCTACACTAACTTAATTACCTAACTTCATAAAATTATTAAATTACCTAACTTAATTACAAAACTTTATTCGATTAAATTAACCTAAATTAAGTTAAATTAACTTTACCTAAACTAAACTAAATTAAATTACATTAAATGCAAATTAATTAGATAGACGGACTGAGAGAGAGAGGAACAGAGAGAGGGAGAGAGACGGAGACAGAGGAGAGAGGGAAACACAGTGGAGGAGAGAGAGAGACGGAGAGAGAGAGGGACAGAGAGAGGGAGAGGGGGAGAGAGACAGAGAGGAGAGGGAGAGAGACTGAGAGAGAGATACAGAGGGAGAGAGAAAGTCCGACAGAGAGAGATACAGAGTGAGAGAGATACAGAGGGAGAGAGAGTCCGACAGAGAGAGATAGACAGAGAAAGTCGCTGCGGAGAGAGAGAGAGAGCCGGGAGAGAGAGTCGCTGCGAGAGAGAGAGACGGAGAGAGAGAGAGGCAGAGAGAGTCGCTGCGCCGCTGCGGGGGGAGAGACGGAGAGAGAGGGAGAGAGAGGCACAGAGAGAGGGAGAAAGGGGGAGAGAGAGACTGAGAGGGGAGAGGGGATAGGGAGAATTACCTGCAGACGGACGGCGACGACGACGGCGACGGGGGGGGACGGTGAGGGCGTCATGGGGGGGCGGCGAGCGCGAGAGAGAGAGATCAGATCTGATCTCTCTCTCTCCCTCAGCGCGTTTTAATGGGGGGTCACGGGCGCCGAGTTGACCGAGTCGGGTCCGAGTCGGACCCGATCCGGGTCGACTCGGCGATCTTCTTTTGACTCGGGCTTCCGAGTCGTATCGGAGGGGGCCGAGTCGGATACGACTCGGCCGAGTCGTATCCGACTCGGCCGAGTTTTCGAACTCTGCTTTAACCTAGGTTAAGGATGGGTTTATACCCGCCTCTCCCCTCAGAATATCTCGTAATCCAAATTAAAGTCATCAAATAAATATGATCCTTATCTCAAATTTTTAATCCAAACAACAAAATGTGTACAAGGATTTGTTTAAGCCATATAAAAAGAGTTAATCCCTCTTAACCTTTTGCCTTGTAGCCTGGATTAAACTACATCCTTAACCCATTGCCAAACAAAGCCTAAAATCTACAAGCTTAGGTCATGCTCATTTAACCAAATATCATGTCCCAGTCGAGCTTTTAGCAGGTCAGGCTCACACAGACCTATGACAAGCTAGACCTAATCCCTAAACATATGAGATAATTTCAATAGAGCTAACTCAAAAGTACTATCATTAACCCGCATGGTACTAGCTTCCATGCTAACATGTTAATACACATTGCCTCGTCAACTTTACAAGCATTTTAACACTTATCTCTTTCTCCATTTCAGTAAAGATAATGCCAGAAGAAATCAAAATCTTGTCATCTACTAACATATATTGCATTGACAATTCACTAAGAAGCCAACTCATAAGCCTTATAAACTTCCTATCTACCAGATTGACATGTATGGTGACACTGACAATTTATTGAGCATGTTTCTACACAAATAAATTGGCTCTAGACCAGACTAACCCAGTATGCATTTGCAAACTTACACCAATTAACCGTCATGTACTTTATGAATTACCATTATCGACAATGAGAATGACGACGATAAAGATGATAGGTAAAGTGAGAAGCACATCTGATTTTATACAGAGAATTTTCATCTGTGGACTTCACTAGTAGCAAAATGGCCTATTAAATGCAATATGAATACCGGAACTTATTAACACATTCACTTTGAAAGATGTATCTTGGTAAGCACGTCTTTAAAATGAAGTGAATATCAAAAGTCACAATAGAAATAATTATAAAACGGCACCACCATCGCCATGACATACACAGCATATGTTGAAGGATGTATTCCACTATCATAAATCCCGAGATGGGAAAGGTTGCAAATTTATGTTCTTTGGATAAATCTTATTAAGATTAAAAGCTTGTGTTATTTTAGTCCTTTAGAAAATAATGGATAAAATTAAATAGGTTAATTCCTAGTATCTATCAGCAAATAGAAGAAGAAGAAGTAGAAAATTTGGGGGGGGGGGGGGGGGGTGTGTGTGGACATAATGCTCACAATCAAGGTTGAAATAATAGCAATATGTCAAAATGTAGGGTACAATAGTCAAATACACAATGATGACAGCAAACACACGAATGATAACGGCACAAAATGCATAAGATAGGTAATATCATCCTCAAACTGACCGAAAAAATAAATTCACCAACAAAATCTAAATCTAAATCTAGAATCATCTAAACAAATAGAACCCCTAAAAACGTCAATACAAAGTAGTTACCTGATTCCTGTAAGGATAGATGAATTCAGGAGTGAGCTCCACGTATTTGCACTTCATGATTCCCGCCGGCCCTCCCATGAATCCATACACGGTGCTCCCCTTCGCCCGTTCCTGCAAGTAATCTACCAATACCAAACGAAATAATCACATCATAAGCATAACCTACATAAAAAAAAGAAGGGGGCTGGGGGTGGGGGATGCGAACCGAAGATGCCGGAGATGACATTGTGTCCGCCGGGGGCCTGACCACCAGAGAGCACGACTCCGATCTTAAGAGTCATGTCCATCTCAGAAGGCGAGGATCCAGTAGGGACCAGCATCGCCGACGGCTGCCCGAACACATTGGGAAACAGCTTCGCGATCTCATCTGCAAGCAAAATTTCAAAACCAAATCCGGTCAAATCAGATCCAAACAGTGCCGCGAGATCCGAAGAAATCGGATCAGGTGAGATCAGATGACGCTCACCTGGACTGCCGGCGGCGGAGCTGGGGGGCCCGTCGACGACCTTGAAGGGGGCCTTGAGGACGGAGGGAAGGGGCAGGGGGTGGTTGAGGCGGCTGGTCTGGACCTCACTGTAGACACTGGCGAGGCGGCCGGGGGCGGGGCCGCCCTTGGTGGGGCCGTTGGAAACCACGCTGCCGCTGCTCATTGTATTGTATTCTTCGAAGAAAATAAAGAGAGATTAGAGCAAAAAACCAGCAGCTGCGAGTGCAGCCATTTTAAAAGGAGAGAGAGAGAGAGAGCGCTGGTGGGAATGGGATAGATCAGTTAAGCTTGGCGCGTCATTGGTGGATCCGTCGATTTTACGGGTGGGATCCATGACAACAGAGGATAAGCTCAGATGGGTGCATAAAATACGATGCATATTAAGTGTTTGTTGTTTTTTAGTGCCTAGTGGGAGACGATTGAGCCCCGGTTGGTTCTCGATACGACTCGTGTCAATGCGTCCCAAAAACGAATTATTCTTTGAACCTAAAACTATACATGCGGAGATAAATGAAGGCGCTTAGAGCTTAGGCTCTAAATTGTGCTCTCAGGTAAAGGGTGGCAATGGGCGCTGATAATGCGACCACGATCCATTCTGTATTTTCAGGTTGGATCTGAAATAGTTACCAATAACTTATTGGGTAAGGTGTGGATCCTAACTAGCATACTGCTGTTGCGGTGAAAAACCGAGCGACAGTGACAAGAGAGGCGGCGATTGTGACGAGAGAGGAAGAGATAGTGGTGGCTGGAGGAGAGGGGAGGAGGAGGAGGTTAGGGGAAGAAGGAGGAGGTTGTAGGGGATGGGGATGGGATAGATCGGTTAGAGGCTTGGCACGCGTCATTGGTGGATCCGCCGATTTTACGGGTGGGACCCATGACAACAGAGGATGGGCCCAAATGGGTGCATATAATACGACACATATCAAGTGTTTGTTGCTTTTTAGTGCCTAGTGGGAGACGATTGAGCCCCGGTGGTTCTCGATTGGACTCATGTCAATGTGCCCCAAAAACAAATTATTCCTTGAACCTAAAACTATGCGTGCGAAGATAAATGAAGGCGCTTAGAGCTTAGGCTCTAAATTGTGCTCTCGGGTAAGGGTGGCATTGGGCCCCGATAATGCGACCACAATCCAATCTGTATTTTCAGGTTTGGATTCTGAAATAGTTACTAATAGCTTATTGGGTAAGGTGTGGATCCTAACTAGCATACAGCTGTTGCGGTGGAAAACCGAGCGACAGTGACAAGAGAAGCGGCGATTGCGGCGAGAGAGGAAGAGATGGTTGTGGCTGGAGGGAGAGGGGAGGAGGAGTAGGAGGAGGCTAGGGGAAAAAGAAGGAGGCGGCTGTAGGATGGGGATGGGATAGATCGGTTAGAGGCTTGGCACGCGTCATTGGTGGATTCGCTGATTTTACGGGTGGGACCCACGGTAACAGAGGATGGCCCCAAATGGGTGCATATAATACGACGCATATCAAGTATTTGTTGTTTTTTAGTGCCTCGTGGGAGAAAATTGAGCCCTGGTTGGTTCTGATAGGACTCATGTCAATGTGCCCAAAAACGAATTATCTTTGAAACTAAAACTATGCGTGCGGAGATAACTGAAGGCGCTTAGAGCTTAGGCTCTAAATTGTGTTCTCGGGTAAAGGTGTCAATGGGCCCCGATAATGCGACCACGATCCAATCTGTATTTCAGGTTTGGATTCTAAAATAGTTACCAATAGCTAATTGGGTAAGGTGTGGATTCTAACTAGCATACCGCTGTTGCGGTGAAAACCGAACAATAATGACAAGAGAGACGGCGATTGCGACGAGAGAGAAGAGATGTGGCGACTGGAGGGAAAGGGGAGGAGGAGGAGGCTAAGGGAAAGAAGAAGGAGGCTGTAGGGGATAGGGATGGGATAGATCAGTTAGAGGCTCAACACGGATCATTGGTGGATCCGCTGATTTTACGGGTGGGACCCACGACAACAGCGGATGGGCCCAAATAGGTGCATATAATACGACGCATATCAAGCGTTTGTTGTTTTTTAGTGCTTGTGGGAGACGATTGAGCCCCGGTTGGCTCTCGATATGACTCGTGTCAATGTGCCCCAAAAATGAATTATTCTTTGAACCTAAAACTATGCATATGGAGATAAATGAAGGCGCTTAGAGCTTAGGCTCTAAATTGTGCTTCGGGTAAAGGGTGGCAATGGGCCCTGATAATGCGACCACGATCCAATCTATATTTTTAGGTGGATTCTGAAATAGCTTCCAATAGCTTATTGAGTAAGGTGTGGATCCTAACTAGCAAACCGCTATTGTGGTGGAAAACCGAGCGACAGTGACAAGAGAGGCGGCGATTACGATGAGAGAGGAAGAGATGGTGGCGGCTGGAGGGAGAGGGGAGGAGGAGGAGGCTAGGGGAAGAAGGAGGCTGTAGGGGATGGGATAGTTCGGTTAGAGGCTTGGCACACGTCATTGGTGGATTCGCCGATTTTACGAGTGGCACCCATGACAACAGAGGATGGGCACAAATGGGTGCATATTTTACGACGCATATCAAGTGTTTGTAGTTTTTTAGTGCCTCGTGGGAGATGATTGAGCCCCGATTGGTTCTCGATAGGACTCGTGTAAATGTGCCCAAAAACGAATTATTCTTTGAACCTAAAACTATGCGTGCGGAGATAAATGAAGGCGCTTAGAGCTTAGGCTCTAAATTGTGCTCTCGGGTAAAGGGTGGCAATGGGCCCCGATAATGCGACCATGATCAATCTGTATTTTCAGGTTTGGATTCTGAAATTGTTACCAATAGCTTATTGGGTAAGGTGTGATCCTAACTAGCATACCGCTGTTGCGGTGGAAAACCGAACGACAGTGATAAGAGAGGCGGCGATTGCAGCGAGAGAGGAAGAGATGGTGGCGGCTGGAGGGATAGGGGAGGAGGAGGAGGCTAGGGGAAGAAGGGGAGGAGGCTGTAGGGGATGGGGATGGGATAGATCGGTTAGAGGCTTGGCACGCGTCATTGGTGGATTCGTCGATTTTACGGGTGGACCCACGACAACAGAGGATGGGCCCAAATGGGTGCATATAATACGACGCATATCAAGTGTTTGTTATTTTTTAGTGCCTCGTGGGAGAAGATTGAGCCCCTGGTTGGTTCTCGATACGACTCGTATCAATGTGTCCCAAAAACGAATTATTCTTTGAACCTAAAACTATGCGTGCGGAGATAAATGAAGGCGCTTAGAGCTTAGGCTCTAAATTTTTCTCTCGGGTAAAAGGTGGCAATGGGCCCCAATAATGCGACCACGATCCAATCTGTATTTTCAGGTTTGGATTCTGAAATATTTACCAATAGTTTATTGGGTAAGGTGTGGATCCTAACTAGCATGCCGCTGTTGCGGTGGAAAACCGAGCGACAGTGATACGAGAGGCGGCGATTGTGACGAGAGAGGAAGAGATGGTGGCGGCTGGAGGGAGAGGGGGGAGGAGGAGGCTAGGGAAAGAAGAAGGAGGTTGTAGGGGATGGGGATGGGATAGATCGGTTAGAGGCTTGGCACGCGTCATTGGTGGATCCGCCAATTTTACGGGTGGGACCCACGACAACAGAGGATGGGCCCAAATGGGTGCATATAATATGACGTATATCAAGTGTTTGTTATTTTTTAGTGCCTCGTGGGAGACGATTAAGCCCCGGTTGATTCTCGATAGGACTCATGTCAATGTGCCCCAAAAACGAATTATTCTTTGAACCTAAAACTATGCGTGCGGAGATAAATGAAGGCGCTTAGAGCTTAGGCTCTAAATTGTGCTCTCGGGTAAAGGATGGCAATGGGCCCCGATAATGCGACCACGATTCAATCTGTATTTTTATGTTTGGATTCTGAAATAGTTACCAATAGCTTATTAGGTAACGTGTGGATCCTAACTAGCATGCCGCTGTTGCGGTAGAAAACCGAGCGACAGTGACAAGAGAGGCGGTGCTTGCGACGAGAGAGGAAGAGATGGTGGCGGCTGGAGGGAGAGGGGAGGAGGAGGCTAGGGGAAGAAGGAGACCGTAGGGGAGAGAGAGGATGAGGGGAAGAAGGAGGAATGCTCTCTCTCTCTCTCTCTCATGGATGTTGACGGGCAAATGGACGGACGGACAGCTTTTATGAAAGAGTCACGGAAGAAAATCTCATTTGCTCAGTTTTGAAAATAGGTCTAAGATGGATCCTTCACGAACCATACTCTATAACCTGATAACCTATAACCCAAATGAAAATTATTGTAGTATTTCACTTAGTTCATATACTTTTGCTCTGTAAACATTATTTATGTCAACATATTCGTATATGTTAGCTTTATTTATTTAATACTTTTTTGATGGCATTTATTTATATAATACTATTTGTATATATTTAGATATGTCTAATATTTCTAAGAATAAAGAAACAAAACTACATATTTGACCAAGAAATTCTTTCAAATTTATTTGATCTTTAGTTAAAATTGTTATAACTGGAGAGAAAATATTGGATTTAGATAATTCGAAATCCAAGTCCAAATGCGGTAAATTATTGGGTTTGAATTCTCAATTAAACCTAGTTTTCTTAATGGTTTTGGATCCGCCAGCGCATCATATTAACTTATATTGGATCCGCATATTGATAGTGTGGGATCCGACGCATTGCCACCCTTACTGTAGGTACTCTAGGGAAACTAATGTTAACTAAAAGCCTTTTCATACCCGTTCTCGGCATACTCGCTAACAATGTCATATCTAAAACCTAAGAGCAGCCCTTATGCATGCTTCTTACATCAGGGACAATAGAAGCTAGCCCTAGTGCCTTTGGGTATGCAAGTGGGTATTGCTTTATTTATACACTATTAAATGTGTGTAGATCAAAATGAACAGAGAGGATCGTGTGTATAAATGTTGATGATTTATCACCGATCAAACAATAGAGAAACACCGAATTGAAAACTCACAAAGAAATGGAAGCGTAGAAGATGTACCACTAGCAAGCAATCACCACACAATTAAGGAACACAAGATTTAACGTGGTTCGGCAATGTGCCTACATTCACGGGGAGGAGGAAAAAAATCTTTATTAAAAATACAGAAGAAAATACAAGAGTTACAATGAGATCTCTCTCACAACTCTCAATGGTGAAAATAGAATTTCTCTTGAATTCTTGACACACCTTCAAAAGGCCACCCCTAAGGGATTTATATAGACCCCTAGGATGATCCTAATCCAATACGAACTCAAATCAATACCTCCTCAGAGAAATAAGAAACCCGTATCTAAACCAAAACAGGAGACATATTCGCATTAGAAAACTGCCGAAACCTGAATTCATCTCTAATGAATATGAGGACAGATCCCTATAAGAAAACTGTCAGAACCTGAATTCTTGCCCAATGAATATGAGGCACTCTAAGTACTAACAATCTCCACCTTGACTCATGTTCATTGAGCCCTTCATAGAAATTGACCTCTACTTCATTTGTCTTACTTTCTCTTCCTTTTTGTGACCACATGGCACCCTCCTAAGAGCTCGTTTGCCACTTTATCTTAGTAGAATCTTGATGAAGTTCAGAGATGCTCCGAACTTCTCCACCAAGATGGTCTTCATCATCATATATGCTGGATTCTTCTCGTGTTGATCTTTATCAAATCGATCACCTTATCATCCACGACCCACTGACGTATCTTGTGATACCTCACATCAATGTACTTCATCCGCTTGTGATACCTGTGATCTATAGCGAGATGAATCGCATTTTGGCTGTCGCAATGAATCCGAACTAAATCCTGTATGATACTAAATGTCTCAACGTATTCTTTCAACCACAAAGCTTCCTTTGATGCTCATCTGCAGCCATGTACTCCGTTTCTGTCGTTGAAAGAGCAATTGTATCTTGCAACTCTGCCTTCCAACTAATGACGCACTCAGCTACTGTGAACACATAACCTGTCATAAATTTTCGTTGATCAAGATCTCCGGTATAATCTGTATCAACATAGCCTTGTAGTGAACTAGACTTTCCTATTTCCAATCTCTGAATCATCAAGCCTAGTCTCGCAGTCCCTTACAGATATCGTAACACCCACTTCACTGTTTCTCAATATTGCTTTCTTGAATTTGACATGAACCGACTTACTGTACTAACTACATAGGCTAAGTCAGGCTTAGTGCAGACTATAGCATATATGAGTGATCCCATCGCACTAGCACATGGTACTCGAGACATCTTCTTCTTTTCTTTCGGTGATTGTGGACACTACTTGGAGGATAATTTGAAGTGACCTGCCAAAGGAGTGACGACTGGCCTTACTTTTGTCATATTGAATCTCTCCAACACCTTGAGAATATAGTTCTCCTGAGATAGTCAAAGTCTGCCTGAGCCTCTGTCCCGAGTTATCTCCATACCTAACATCTTCTTGGCTTCTCCCAAATCCTTCATGTCAAATTTCTTCTTGAGCTGAGTTTTAAGCTTCTGAACATATGTCTTGTTTTTCACAGTGATCAGCACATCATCCACATATAACAGCAAATATATCAGATCATCACTCTGCTTAAAATAGACATAACTATCATACTGATATCGGTTGTTTTTGGCCTTGATCATGAAAGAATCGAACCGTTTGTACCACTGCCTGGGAGACTGCTTAAGTCCATAAAGGGACTTCTTTAGAAGACACACCTTATTTTCTTTACCTTCCTGAATATAACCTTCAAGTTGTTTCATGTATATCTTCTCCTCCAGCTCACCATGTAGAAACGTTGTTTTGACGTCCATCTGCTCCAACTCTAGATCAAGTTGAACAATTATCGCCAATAACATCCGAATAGATGTATGCCTGACTATAGGAGAAAAAATCTCATTGTAGTCAATACGCTCCTTCTGAGCATATCCCTTGGTAACTAATCTTGATATCGCTCATTATCTTTCTTGCGAAAGACCCATCTGCAGCCTATTACCTTGAAGTCTTTTGAAAGATCGACTAATGTCCAAGTTTGGTTTCTATCTAAAGACTCCATCTCTTATTCCAAGGTTATAATCCACTTGCTGTGGTCATCTGCCTCGATCGCTTCCCTGTAACTGTCAGGTTTTCTTGTTTCTGTTACTAATGCGAAAGAGACATGATCATCATCCCAGTCATACTTTGTTGGTGGTACTGTAACTCTAACTGATCGCCTCAACGATCTAGGTTGCTCTTGAGTGGCCTCCTGTTTGTTTCTATTTAAATTTGAGAAGTCCTCTTCTGACTCTTCAGGCCTTTTAGGACTCTCTGAGAACTCAACTTCTTTTTCCTAAGTGTCTGCCGATCTGTCTGAAGTTCTACCTTGCGCTTTATCCTTCATCTATGACTTTTCTCACAATATTGATTCTTCATCAAAGACCACATTTCTGCGTCAAAGACCACATCTTTGCTGGTAAAGGCGCTCCTTTTCTCGGGATCCCAAAGTCTGAAACTCTTGACTATTTTGGTGAACCCGATGAAAATACACTTCTTAGACTTGGACTCCAGTTTGTTCCTTTTCTTATTATCAACCAAATTATACGTCGATGATTGGTTATCAATAATGCTTACTTTTAGTCACATTTTCATACATATTTTTTATAAACTATTATTATTTAATTCATTTATTATTTAGTAATGTGCAAGCCTCCACAATCCAAGAGAAAGCCCAAAAGAAACCCAAAAGCCCACAATTATCATGAAAATAATGATTAATTGGGAAGATAAAGGAAGTTTTTATTCTATCCCATTTAAATTTGGTTTTTAAATTAATTTAATTTAAAATCTAGAGGAGAAAAAGGATTGAACAAGATAAATCCTCATCCCAATTGAAGATAAAGGTGGACTCCTATTCAAATTCTGGTTGCTTGCGTCACAATTCAAAGATAAAGGGAGAAAAATTTGAATTTAACCCGGATTGAGAGATAACTTAATCTCCAAGTTATCTAATAGATCGAAATATTTTAAAATTCGGGAATTAAAGGAAGATTCTGAGGATATATCACCAGATGAACAGACGAGATGAAGCTACGCACCAAATTCAGAACCATCTCCACATAAAAGCCGTAGAAACCCCATAAATGCCGCGAAAATGTGGCTATCCTGTAGCCGTATATGCAGAGTTTTGGGGGTGTTCATATGGGGCTCTACTTCTAAAATCTCCTATAAATACCCTTGAAAAGCAACATATGAGAGGCATCTCGGAAGCTCAAGCTTAGGGTTTCTTTAGATCTATTTTCTTTCCGAAATTTCATTGTAATTTTCAAGTTTTTTTTTTTAACTTTGGAGAATATTTGTAAGAAGGAGAAGCCATTGTAATTTAAGGTGACAAATCAATACAAGGTGATTTTCTTCTTTTCATATTTCCTTTGTTATTTACTTATTTTTTTGTTCTTTATTTTGCTTCTTTATTTCATTCAATCTTCTTATTCAAAAATTATAATTCGTTTCTCTTCCATCATGAGTAACTAAATCTATTTTTCATGACTTGCTAATATCAACACTATGAAGGGTTTTCACTATGATCTATCTCACTAGATCGTCAAGCGATAATTGTTTTATACACTTGCACAAAATGACTTAAGGGCAAAATCCCTAACAAGATAAGGTGGAAAAGTCATTACCCTTTCTTGGCCCACAAAAAATATCTCATTTACACTCACAACCAAAACCTAATCTAAAATTTGAATAGACGTCGGCCTTAAGGACTTCTCAGACTCACTAAGAGATTGACTCAAGGAGAAAGTTGTTCGAATTTGACTCTTGTCAAACCAGTGACTAGGTAGGGGATTGAGAGACGAAATTCTGAAAGTTGGTGGTTTGGTATAATTAGGCCCGTCTTTGGCGGATACCTCCCACCGATCTTCCCATCTACCTGGCCGATTAACTCGTGGTCCGATTCAGCAATATACCTCTCACGGATAATATAAAGTTAGGAGTCGTCTAGGTCTAAATCTACCCTAGAATAAGCTTGGTTGATTTTGACTTTTACTTTTAGTGTGATCTTATTTGCTATTGATTGTGTATGTCAGCTTGGTCGACAGATCCAGCTATGTCTAGATTAACTAGGAACAACTAACCATCCAAACCCGATCCACACATGGCACAACCATTATCCTTGCAGGATAGGTTTTATCCTATTAGGATATCTCTTCTATCTTGATCCAACTTCCATTGGTTGGTGACAATAATTTTAAGCTTAAGTCTCAATTCATCAACACACTCCCTAATTTCATGGCATAGAATCCAAAGATGTATATTTCTTCATAAGCAAATTTGAGAAAGTTTGCCAAATGATTAAATTATTCAACCTTGTAGACGATACTATTAGGTTGTGATTCATCCCATTTTCCTTAAGGAATTAACCAAGAAATGGCTCTACAGCTTGGAAGCCGGATCTATCACATAGTAGGACAATTTTGTCAAGGTCTTTTTTAAAAAATCTACCCTCCCCACAAGATTGTCTTTATGAGAAAAAACATAATGCAATGCAAGTAAGAACGCAATGAACCATTTTGAAAATATTTCAAATATTTCAAAAACCTTCTTGTCCAATGCCCTCATCATGGCGTAGAGAAGTGGCGGCTATGCCAAATTCTCTATGATGGTTTAAATTATTAAAATAAGACTCTTCTAGAAATCATGTGTGGAGAAAAGTTCTTGAAAAAAGATGAAACGAAGGTGAAAAATATATGAAAATCTAGTCGAAAAACCCTACAATATGAACCTACCAACGAAGAGTCTAGGATTACAAACTATATCTCTTCAAAAAGAGGTCTTCACTCGATAGAGAATTTCATAGAAACCGAAGCTAAATTCACTAACATTATCCGAAGACTAGAAACCATAGAAACTAAGAAGTCAGTTTCGGTGAGCAAAGTCAGCCCAACACTGCCCCCAATGGCGAGTTGTACTCACTATCAAGTAATGAACCATGTGTTCGAAAAGTGTCATGTTTTCCTTGCTCATCAAACGTTACCCGAACCTATGAATGCAGCCTTCGTAAAGCCCACCAACAGTCCATATACACAAACCTACAATCCCGGTTAGAAAAATCATCCAAATTTCTCATAGGCCCAAAGCCAATGATCAAGCAAGGCCTAACTTCTCTAATAATTTTCAACCATCCCATTATCAACAAAAATTTTCCAATCAAGTTCCACCACCTTCTTTCAAAATCAATTATCCAATTTTGAAAGTGTAAATCACTTAGAGGGGGGTGAATAGGTGATGGCTATACTAAATGGCAAATAATGCGGAATTAAAATTTACTTGCTAGCAACCTAGCAAATACTAATCACAATTTAAAAAATACTTGCAAATAAGTAAACAATATAAAAGTGCAAGTAATTAAAAAGAGAGTAGAGTGAAGAGAGAAAGAATAAGAAATCGCAAACATGATTTATTTCGAGGTTCGAGCCACTGTTCTACGTCCCCACCTTCAACACTATGAAGGATTTTCACTATGACCGATCTCACCAGATCGTCAACCGTTACAAGTTCTCACTAGAACTCAATGGACTCACAAGTCCTCTCTTGCGGTGTCACAACACCAACACGGAGCTCATTAGCTACTTGAGGCCGCAACCTCTACAACTTCTCAATAGAAGGAAATCAGTGATCTTCACTTGATCACAAATGGCTCACAAGCACAAACATATAACCAAGATGAGAAAGTAAAACTCTTTGAGATTGTGTAGTGAAAATAACTTGTAGAGAAGTAGAGGGAAGGCTCAAGGTAAAAATCAAGAATATGAAATTTTGGCTCAAAAAGAAATCTTTTAAGAAAAAGCCAAATCTTGATGTAAACCTGTAAAAACTTGATCTAAACTTTTGAAATCTTGTTGTTGAGTTTTTCTATAGTCCCACTATATATAGGGGATGAAAACATGAGTAGAAAACCCAAAAGAGCCATGGAAAAATACCCCAAAAAAGACAAAATAGAATATAGCCGTTGGAAAAAATATAGAAGAAAATTCTTCTGTCAGTCGACCGGCCGGTCGACCGCCAACGGTTAGATTTTCGACCGTTTGGGATAGCAATCGACCGATCGTTGACCGTTGTTCCCAACCAGAGAGCTAAACTCTCTATCGGTCCACTGGGGCGGTCCACCGGATCTAACTGAGAGCAAAGCTCTTGCAGTCGGTCGACCAAAGTGCACAAATGCACTTTAGTGCATGTCGGTCGACCGAGCCAGAGCAATTTTGCTCTGTCTACGATCGACCGGTCGGTTGACCGACAATGGGCCAAAAGCAATGTAAAGAAATCTTTTTGAAACCATTCTTTTTCCGATAAAATAACTTTTGATCTTTAAATACAAAATAGAGTTCTAGGAACTTGTAGAATCAGTGTGTGATCATGGATCAACACAAAACAAAGTTAGAACCATATTTTGTAAAAACACTTTTCTAAATCGAAAACCCGGTCTTTCCGAAATTCGTTTTTTCAAAACTCGATTTTGAAAACGATAAAGAGAATAGTTATGAATTCCTTTTAAAAACACATAGGAGTATGAAATATGTGTGTGTGTTTCAATACCAAAAATTATCAACTTATTTCATCTTGGTTTTAATAAATGACTATAAATCCTATCTAAAATACAAAAAGTAAAAATACAAATCTTGATATAGTCTTCTCTAGTATACTTGATCATTGCGCTCTTCTATGTGCTTAGGCTTTGGGATCTACATCTTCTTGGCTTCCAAATGTGTGAGTCTTGTGATAGAGACGAAATGCAACAAATAGTTAACCTGAAACTATTTAAAACAAATTGTTAGAAACATAACTATATATGTTTTGTTATCATTAAAACTAGGGCTAATGGCCTTTGGACCAACAGAAAGAAAGTTGGATACCTTCAACAAGACCCAAAACATACTGATTCAAGCCATGCTTAGGATAGAGAATAATCAAGTCAATTAGCAAGCTAATCCAATTAGTGAAAGACAGAAGAAACTCTTCCTAGTCAACCATCGTCGAACCCTAAAAACTTTAGGCAAGCCAATGAGCCTCAAAATCCAAATCAGTGTAATATGTTTCATACATTAACGTTGGGAAAACAAGCTGATAATCAAGTGTCAACATCATCGAACCCAACTCAAGCGCCCATTCCTTCTAGCTCTAGTCCTCCAAACTCCTTAGATAGGTCAGCCGAGCAGGTGCATAAGCCTACGTCCTATTTCCAAATAGTCTTAGGAATAACAACAAGCACAAACAGAGAAAATACGCGAGATCTTTAATCAAGTAAAGATTAATGTGCCCCTTCTTGATGCAATCCAACAAGTCCCTAACTATGCCAAATTGTTTTAAGGATATGTGGACCAAGAAGAGAAAGACCAATGTGCTGAAGAAGATTTTCTAGCCACTAATATTAGTGAGGTATTGTCCAATCAGATCCCCGTCAAGTACAAGGATATGGGTTGTCCCATCATCTCTCGCAAAATAGGTCAAACTAAAATTCATCAAACACTTCTTGATTTGGGAGCAAGTATCAACTTACTCCCTTTCTCAGTATGCCAACAACTTGGGTTAGGTAAACTTAGCCCTACTCAAGTTATGATTCAGTTAGCTAGCCAATCTGTTAAAATTCTGAAAGGAGAAGTAACTGATGTTCTCAGGCGAGTTAGGAAATTCATCTACCCTGTAGATTTCATTGTCCTTGACACCCAACCAGTGTCAAATCCTAGGTCTCAAACCCCTGTTATTCTAGGGTATCTGTTCCTTACCACTGCAAATGTAATCATCAATTGTACGAACGGATCTATGAGACTGACCTTTGAGGACATAACTAAAGAAGTCAATGTTTTTAACCTAGGAAATCAACCTGATGATATGGACGATCAATCTTTTGAGGTGAACCTCGTTGAGAATTTAACGAGTGAGCACAATGAGGATATAAAACTAGAAGCTGAGTGTGACAACGAGTTGGGATCCAACAATTTAAGCCTTGATGAGATTTTCAATTCTATAGTCGAGTGGGCATCAAGCCCAAGTTCATTACATCCGGAGACAACAAGCTTGACTCCTCAATCTATTGAGTCATCCCCTTCCTTAGAACTCAAAACCTTACCCAAACATCTCAAGTACATCTACCTAGGCGAATAAGAGACTCTTTCAGTCATTATTGCATCCAACTTGACTGATAGGCAAGAAGAGGACCTTATGACGATCCTTAGAAAACATAAGAAAGCCAATGGTTGGATGCTGACCGACATAAAAGGATTAAGTCTAGTTACAGTTCAACATCGTATTCACCTAAATGTGTAAATCACCTAGGGGGTGAATAGGTGATGGCTAATCTAATGGTCACTAAATGCCAAATAATGTAGAATTAAAAACTATTATGACCTAGACAAACTATTTAAACTAAACACCACGTATAACACAAGAGTGTAGCCGAATTCCCCGTGAAGGGCTCTGGACTAACTCCTCTAGATCCCCTAGATAAGGGTTGAGGTTTCGCGTTGGCTCTCTTGGTTGAATACAAGTGTTAGCAAACAATCCCAAGCATATACAATATGAACACACAATATATCAAGCATATAAGTGTAATGACAATAATAACATGCAAGATATAAACGAGAGACAGAGAGAGAGAGAGAGCAATCACAAGCACAAGGAATTTGTTTCGAGGTTCGAGCACACTTGCTCTACATCCCCGCCTTCGACACACGAAGGATTTCCGCTATAATGAATCCCAATGGATCACTCCTCGGTGCCGCAACACCTACAAGCTCTCGGACTCTCTAGTCCCGTACACACCGCAAGCCCCACAAGCTCGCCGAGGCCGCACCTCAAACCAAGAGTTCACACACGAACTCTAAACACCGCGAACACACTTGTCCGCCTCCTCAAAGTACAAGATGAAAACTTGGTGATCTAAACACTTGATCACCAATAAAAACTCTCACAACACAATCCTATGGATAGATAAAGCAATGGATAGCTCAAGTGATTGTGTGAGAAAACTAGGATGGAAGTGGTGGAGGAAAACTCAAGAAAATCTCTTTTAGCACTCTTGATAAACTCTCCTTTTAATTGGAAGTATTGACTCTAAATTTTGTGGAGAAAAACCTCTTAAAAGAGTATGAAAAACTGGCACAAAAACTCTCCAAAAATCTTAGTGAAAACAGCCCCCAAATGGCCCAATTTATAGGGCTCCAAAAACTAGCCGTTGGAGGCCTGACAGAACTGTCGGTCGACCGCCCGGTCGACCGGCCAACGGTCAGATTTCTGACCATTGAGCCATCGGTCGACCGGCCGGTCGACCGTGGCCAGGATACAGAGAGCACAGCTCTCTGTCCGGTCGACTGGTCGGTCGACCAGGGACTTTCCAGAGAGCAGAGCTCTCTGGACGGTCTACCGGGTCGGTCGACCGGCCCTCCTACCAGAGCTGGCGTGCACGTCTGTGCAAGTCGGTCGACCGCTCGGTCGACCGCCTTCAGGCTTCGGTCGACCGGTCGGTCGACCGGCTGAAGCCAGGACAGAACTGTTAAGGAATTAAAAACTTGGTCTTTTTGGTTGAAATAAAATTCCATAAATTCACAGAAAATCTACAAAAATAGTTTTACCAATATACTTTGATAAACAAACATGCTTACACAAAATCAAGGCATGTTACAAATAATTTGGACTATTTTTGTAACTTGAAAAAATTGGCTCAAATGAAAAACTGTATTTTTCAAAGTAGATTTTCCAAAACTTGTTTTTCTAAAAACTTCACCAAATACAAAAACAAGATATTTAAACTCATTTGAAGTATTGTGTGTATGGATATGATCCACTACACAAACATGGTGAAATATCTATGTTTTTGACATTAAGCTCTAAAAACGGTTTTGGTTAAAACATGTAAACTAGAATACCAAAAACCAAACCGATATTTTTCTAAAAGAATACTCTTTTATAAAAACAAACTAAATCAAGAGTGTGTGTGTGTAATATATACTTGAGCAATCCACCAACTATTCTATCCTTTACATTTTATCTAAAAATAAAATCTTCTAAAACAAACCTAAACACAAGTCTTCATCTTCTTGAAGCCTTCACTTGAAGCCTTCTTGACTTGGTCCAAACACCGTGCAAGCTCTAAAACTTGACTTTAAATCCTTTGTTGAATCTATGCACCTACTAAGATCTTGATCATAAATCTGTCACTAATTAAACACAAGATCATTAGTAAACATAACTACATGAGCTGATCATCATCAAAACTAGAGTGATGGGCCTTTGGGCCAACAATCTCCCCCTTTTTGATGATGACAAAACTCATGAAGTTATATATGCATAGATTAAAGTAAAGCTTCAAAGAAGCTCCCCCTTAACTCATGCATAGCAAATAAATAATAAATATGCAATGAAAGCACATAAACATGTATGCAAATGTATGACATGTATGCAAAAAAACATTGCTTCATCATTTCAATAATATCAATTGCTATTGGTATTATCTTTTCATACATATATATGATTTTCGTGTGCTTGCTTTACAATTGGTTTACTTTTTAAAGCACAAAATTAGTTTATGCTAAGCTTAAGTTAAAACCTTATTTTCAATTGATGTTTCAATTGATATTTTAACAATGCATAAGCTTATGAAAAATAATTTTTTTTTTGTTTTTCAATTGATATCAATATGCTTCAATTTCAAATTTTTTATATATTTTACAATTGGTAAATTTACAATTGGTATCAATATGTATTACCTAGTTGAACAATTCAAATTTATAATGTTTATTTACAATTGGTATCAACATGATTTTTTTTTACAATTGGTATCTTAAAATTTGATTGTTTTACAAAAGCTCTGATACCTTTAAAAATTTTGTTTAAGAAAAATTAAAAAAAAAACATTTTTTGATTTGTATTTCTTATATGCAAGGAGAGCTTAACATCTCTTCTACATATAGATTCATGTTGAGTGTATCTTGTATTTAGGAGCTTGATAACTCTTTTTTATGTGATACACGTGTGTAGGGGGAGCTTCACATCTCCTCTTATGCATTGCATATTATGCGTTATGTGAATTAGGGCTTGTCATCCCTCCTTCATGTAATGTATATGTGCAGGGAAGTTAACTTAGCGTCTTCCTCTTCATGAATGTATATCGCATATAATCTTTTATTGATTTTACCCCTTATTGATCTCTTTGTTTATGACAAAAAGGGGGAGAAAAATTTTGTTTTTACTTTAACCCCTTTGTTGATGATTGACAAAAAGGGGGAGAAGTATTTGTGGTTTATATGCATGTTTTCCTTCCTTTATTAATAAAGGGGGAGTAAGTTTTGTGTTTATGCATATATGTTTTGTTTTACAAATGAATGGAGATGAAACTTGATGAGTTTTATGATTGTTTTGTGCTTCATGTGGTATATACATGATAGATGTAGTATTTGTCAAAACTTGTATTTATATTTGTACACATAGTGAGCAACAAATTGATTCATATATGTTTGCACTTCATGCTCATTTGTACCCACTATATGCACATGTATAAGCTAGTTTTGATGATTCTCTCATTTATACATGTTTTGCAAATTTTTATTTTTTTTTTTACTTCATGTATATGCATTTTGTATTCAAATCTAATAAATATATATGTATACCCCTTGAGTCATTTGCCTTCATGCAATTTATATTATGGACTCTTTTTATGTTTGGGATATGTATGCATATTGTTAGGATTGGATAAATTATACATATACCTAGAAGTTTATTGTTTTTAAAATGAAAAATGAATTTTCATGTTTATTTTTGAGCATTATTGTTTATTTTCATGAAAATGCTATTTACATGATTCTTGTACATTCATACTTTATTTGTTTTGTCATGACATTGGTTCATGATCATTTTATGAGCTTAATCGATTTTGAGTGTCAACTTTTGTGTATTTAGTATGACTTATGAAAAACATATGTTTTGATTTCATGTTTTGAAGGATCTTTAACTAGTTTTTCAAAAATTATTTTTAACTAGTTAATTATTCTTCATTTGGTAGTGATTTTCAATGCTATACTATTTACAAATCTATTTTTTAAAACTCTACCCATTGATGGGCGGATGGCTGGGCGATTATGCCTTGTATGCTTCATTGAAAATCTTTTATCTTGAGCATATAAAGGGTGGTAGGTTATGAGTTATATACTTGATTTACATTGTTATTTTCAATTGGTATCATTAGATCTTTTCAATTGGTATCTAAATTGATAATTTTATATATACTCATATTTTGTTTTCTATATATGTATGCTTCATCATTTCAATAATATCAATTGAAAATAACAAAGTAGATCAAGTATATAACTCATAACCTACCACCCTTTATATGCTCAAGATAAAAGATTTTCAATGAAGCATACAAGGCATAATCGCCCAGCCATCCGCCCATCAATGGTAGAGTTTTCAAAAATAGATTTGAAAATAGTATAGCATTGAAAATCACTATCAAATGAAGAATAATTAACTAGTTAAAAGTAATTTTGAAAACTCTACCATTGATGGGCGGATGGCTGGGCGATTATGCCTTGTATGCTTCATTGAAAATCTTTTATCTTGAGCATATAAAGGGTGGTAGGTTATGAGTTATATACTTGATCTACATTGTTATTTTCAATTGATATTATTGAAATGATGAAGCATACATATATAGAAAACAAAATATGAGTATATACAAATTATCAATTTAGATACCAATTGAAAAGATCCAATGATACCAATTGAAAATAACAATGTAGATCAAGTATATAACTCATAACCTACCACCCTTTATATGTTCAAGATAAAGATTTTCAATGAAGCATACAAGGCATTGTAACGCCCCGATCCTGACGGATACGGAGACGTCACTGCAACGTATATACGCAAGTCCGAAGTACCTTCACGTATATACGCTAAGCATCAGTACAGACAAGAATCAGAGTACGGAAGCAAGTGGTGCATTATACATTCCAATACATGAGTACAATTACATAGTTATCACCAGAAGTGATCCAATATTACATGAATATTACATCACTGATATGCGCAAATGCGGGAATACATGGAAATGTACATATATGAACAGTATAAAGGACTTGGAAATGTACAAGTATAAACAGAAAAGGGTACTCACGAGTTTATAAAGGAAAACTCGAGAGACCCACAAGGGGGCCTGGAAGGATGGAGCTCTGGATGATCGGCTGGGGATCCACGCTACCGCTGCGCCACTCTGATCCACAACAGGGAGAATCTACACGCTCCAAGCTCCGAGACCTGGACATGAGGATCCAGGGGAGTCAAATGATACTCCCCAGGCGAGTAGTACCAATACCAAGTGGCGAAGCAGGGTGAGTACAAGTATGCGTATAACAAATGATATCAAGTAAGAAATACTCTGGGGACAGATAGGTTAGAGCAAATATGAACGGGTGTGGCATAATAATCATAAAACAGGAAATTCGAATAAAACCAAGGACGAGTAAATCTGATTGTATAGTTTAGATCACGGTTCTATGAGACTAGTACATCGAAGGAATAATCCAAACAAGGAAACCCTCATCTATATACCTTTATCTCATATCATCGTAATCTAAGCACATACAACCTGAGTTACAAGATGGTCATAACATAATACTCATAAAACAGGAAATCCGATATAAAGTCCGGAACAAGTAATTATGGTAAGGCACATCACAGATTCATAGCCGTTTAAGTTGCAGGCTTTAGTATGCGTCCCATTCCACATACCTCTACTTACAACTTAAAGAGCCGGTTATTACGACACTTTATTATTACTCGTCTTACCCTGATATCTAGCTATGTGAACTAGCGTCCCAACGCACATAGATCCATATCCGGGTAAAACAAGGTTGTTATTGGAAACTAGCGGGGGTATCAACGAACTATGTTTACAGTGGGTCCCGTACATACCCGGGACCACGGCCCAGGATTGTTCCGTTGCATGGTAACGGAAACCAGCCGCAAGGCTAACAGGAGGGACTTATGTATGCCCTTATCATGATGGTACCAGTAATGAGGGAGCCAGCTCTCCCCTCGGTCCCCTGGAGGCCCACAGGTCAGACCGGAACATGTAGTTGCACAACATTCCTAAAAGCCACTGTAAACACGAACACATATTGATATCCGCATGTTTCCCCCGACCCAATACAAGTTGGTCCTTTTTAGGATTCATTAGTTTAATTATCACTTTACGGGAAGAACAGGAACAGGACATGATCAGGAATTCAGGAGTACATAAGTACTATATAGTCAGGTCACTGCATGTAAAGCAGGAATACAAGTCACTGATCATGATACAGGATAATAAAGTAAAGTTCCCGTAAAGGTGATAATCACAAGTCAAGTTATCATGCTGGGTGTTAAGTGATAGCATGACAGAATGATGATATTTAACAAGCAACCAAACATGACAAGAGATGGATTGTAACGCCCCGATCCCGACGGATACGGGGACGTCACTGCAACGTATATACGTAGGTCAGAACTACCCTCCCGTATATACGCTAAGCATCAGTACAGACAAGAATCAGAGTACGGAAGCAAATGGTGCATTATACATTCCAACACATATATACAATTACAGAGTTATCACCAGAAGTGATCCAATATTACATGAATATCACATCACTAATATGCGCAAAAGCGAGAATACAAGAAAATATACAAGTATGAACAGTATGAAAGGCACTCACGAGTTTAAAAGAAAAACTCGAGAGACTCACAAGGGGGCCTGAAGAATGGAGCTCTGAAAGGTCAACTGGGGGTCCACGCTACCGCTGCGCCACTCTGAGCAGCAACAGGAAACCCATACGCTCCAAGCTCCGAAACCTGGACATGAGAATCCAGGGGAGTCAAATGATACTCCCCAGGCGAGTGGTACCAAAACCAAGTGGTGAAGCAGGGTGAGCACAAATATGCATATAACGAATGATATCAAGTAGGAAATACTCAGGAGGCAGATAGGTTAGAGCAGGTATGAACAGGTATGGCATAATAATCATAAAACAGGAAATCCGAATAAAACCAAGACAATAAAAATGGTAATGCACATCACAGATTCATAGCCGTTTAAGTTGCAGGCTTTAGTATGCGTCCCATTCCACATACCTCTACTTACAACTTAAAGAGCCGATTATTATGACACTTTATTATTACTCGTCTTACCCTGATATCTAGCTATGTGAACTAGCGTCCCAACGCACATAGATCCATATCCGAGTAAAACAAGGTTGTTATTGGAAACTAGCGGGGGTATCAACGAACTATGTTTACAGTGGGTCCCGTGCATGCCCGGGACCACGGTCAAGGGTTGTTCCGTTGCATGGAAACGGAAGCCAGCCGCAAGGCTAAACAGGAGGGACTTATGTATGCCCTTTCATAACAGGAATAAGGGAGCCAGCTCTCCCCTCGGTCCCCTGGAGGCCCTCAGGTCAGACCGGATATTTAGTTGCACAACATACCTAATACCACTGTAAACACGAACACATATCGATATCCGCATGTTTCCCCCGACCCAATACAAGTTGGTCCTTTTTAGGATTCAATAGTTTAATTATCACTTTACGGGAAAAATAGGAAATAGACATGATCAGGAATTCAGGAGTACGTAAGTACTATATAGTCAGGTCACTGCATATAAAGCAGGAAAACAGGTCACTGATCATGATACAGAATAATAAGTCAAGATTCCCGTAAGGATGATAATCACAAGTCAAATATATCATGCTGGGTGTAAAGTGATAGCATGACAGGATGATGATATTAACAAGCAACCAATCATGATAAGAGATAGATAATAGTCTGGGTAAGTCATGGTACAACATAAGGGTCTTGCCAAATAGTGGCATGTCAAGTGGTCAGGTGAGAACACACTAGATGTCAGGTGATATACATATGTTAAAAGGAAGCATGAAACTAACAAGTCTGAAGCAATGACAAGTGGTAACATGGAAGTGACTCAAAGTCCAACGACCACGAAGGGTCGGCCACGCATAGTATACGATAAAGAAGTAAGCATATCATAAGCATGGCACAAGTACAAGGTGAAGCTACCATACTACAAGCAATAGCAGGGCAATATATGAATATGGAAATAAGGAGCGAAATACTTATCGTCCCGACGAAACGGAAACTCAAATAAAGAAGAGCGAAGAGCGAGACTACTCGCCTAAATCACCAAAACGCCGAAAGATTCGAAGTCCACGGAATTCGGGATGCGCCATAAGATATGATATAAACCTGTAGTGTGAAGAGGAGAGAGAAAGAGAGAAGAGAAGATGATGTTTGGCAAGTGACAAGTCAAACAACACTAACATATGATATAAGTCTAGAGGATAAGGTACATATTCAAGAAAGAAATCAACTAAGACAAACAGCCAAGGTTAGTCGACTAGGTGGAAGAGTAGTCGGCTAATAAGGGAGTTAGTCGACTAACAGTCTGGTATAGTCGACTAAAACTGGGTTCCAGAGAGTTTGGGTTTCTGTTTCAGAGAAAGTTAGTCGACTAGGGTGGAAGAGTAGTCGACTAATAGTGGACTCAAGTCGACTAACAGATACGTAAGTCGACTAATACTGAGATACAGAGAGTTGAGTTTGGTTTCAGGAAAAGGTTAGTCGACTAGGTTAAAATGGGTAGTCGACTAATAGACATCTCAAGTCGACTGATAGTTAGGCTAAGTCGACTAGAGCCGAGAGTTGGGTTTCTGGTTCAGGAAAGGTTAGTCGACTAGGGTCAAGAGTGTAGTCGACTAAGGGTCTCTAGTCGACTGGTAATTTGGTATAGTCGACTAAAACTGTGTTTCCAGAAAAGGTTACGTTTCAACTAAGGGTTTCTAGTCGACTAATCTATAGGTCTAGTCGACTAATCGTCTGGAAACAGCATACAGAACAGATTTTGGTGGTTTTGTTTGATGACCAAATAATCATGATTTGAAGACACAAGTATACATGATATGAAAACATAATTATACTAAGAATTAATCAAGTCTTGGTGAAGAAGAACACTCACCAAAAAGAGTACAAGGTGATGGAGTGATGGTGATGAAGAAGAAGGTGGAATCTTTGATGGAGTTGATGAAGTTGTGGTGGCTTCCATGGAGATGAAGGAGGAAGAAGATGACCTTGGTGATCTTTAGGGAGTTGGTGGTTGTTGTTGTAGTGATGGAGATGAAGAGGAGTTGATGGAGGTTAGGGTTTTGGTGAAGAGAAGTGAAGGGAAGTGAAAAAAGGAAATGAAATGAAAAGGAAAGGTTAAATAGGATTTTGGATTTGTGAAGGAGGTGCAATTATGTAGAAGAGAGGGGGATTTTTGCAAAGTGGAGGAGGGGATGAGTGTCCCTCTTTTGGCCACTTGGCCGGCCATGGAAGAGAGAGAGAAAGAGATATTTGTGGTGGAGATATTTTGGTGGAAGTGTGTGGAGAGGAAAAATAGGAATTTTGGAAAATAGGAAAAGCTTGGCTTGTGGAGGAAGGAAGAGAATTAAAGGAAAAGGAAAAAAGGAAAAGAAATTATAATGAGAAGATATTTTCTTGGGAAAGAAGATGAAAATAATGGAAGTGGCGGATTCCCGGGATTCAGTTGCGGATGCAGAAATCTTTCGGGAAAATACCGAATCGTCCGAAATTCAAGTGTCTCGGAACGACCCGAAATAATTATCAAAAATCAAGAATATAATACTAAGTATCATAGTGAAATCCGTTTAAGAAATACTTTATAGTTTTAAAACTAAAAATCTCGGAATCAGTTACCTACCGACTCCGATGGAATTTTCATAAATTCATAAAATTCTCAGAAAAAGAATGTAGGTAGAAAATATGATTCTAAGGAATAATGCCTAAAGGACCTTCTAGAAATTCCTAGCTGATTGTGAAATAAAAATCTGGGAATCGGTCAACGGAACTGGCCGACACCGGTTTTGAAGACTTTCATTTTAATTCCAGAAAAATCTAGAAAATCATAGAAAATATATAATATTGGAAAATAATATTTAAAACTAAAATCGGTCAAATCTAGTTATCAGAATGTCTAAACCGAGTAATACTCTAGGATCGGGCCTTCGTTCAGACTAGGGCTGACTCCGAATCCACGAATCCAAATCCAAGACAAAACAATCATATAAGGAATTCATAATACAGAATAAATACAGGAAACAAATCGAAAAATACGATCGAAAAATCTGAATACGTAACTAAGTACGTATTTCGGGAACGGGGTATTACAATCCACCCACCTTACAAAAAAATTGCGTCCTCGCAATTTCGATAAGGGGTAAATTGAATACAAAGGGGACAAAGGTGGAATTTATACCGATTAAGATATGAAGCACTAGAGGTAGGGCTCTCAAGTCGACTGAACAATAATCATCCTTCGCACTTCCGACTGTATAAATCTTCGAATAATGCTGAATAATACTGCTGATGTCGTGGCTGTGCAATAAATGAGGCAGAATACCGAAGATAAAGAAAACCCTGATAGTCCTGAGCATAATAAAGAAGGCCGATAATTAAGAATCCCGAATACCAGGCATCAATCACTCTGAACGATATAGTAGAGAATGTAGAATATCCGTAGAGAATTCCGACTGCTGTCTTCTGAAGGATAGCCAGATCAAGATCGATCTGGAGAATACCAAGCTTCATAGAGTTGGCCGAAGAGATCACATAATAGCTTCATTCAGAACCAGCCACTACCTTTCTAGTCTATTCATATCTTAAGTTGATATAAGGGCTTCATAAAAACCAAAACAGGGAAGGGATATGGAAAGGATTTAGGAATCAAAGGAAAGATGATCAAGAAATAGATAACTCTGCACTTGTAGTTGGAATGTATAACCAAGATTCAAGCATTCCAGTTGCAAATTTCTTTACCATTAATTTGCCCTCTGGACGTACTGAGGAAGTTAGAGCCTAGGCTCTGATACCATCCTGTAACGCCCCGATCCCGACGGATACGGGGACGTCACTGCAACGTATATACGTAGGTCAGAACTACCCTCCCGTATATACGCTAAGCATCAGTACAGACAAGAATCAGAGTACGGAAGCAAATGGTGCATTATACATTCCAACACATATATACAATTACAGAGTTATCACCAGAAGTGATCCAATATTACATGAATATCACATCACTAATATGCGCAAAAGCGAGAATACAAGGAAATATACAAGTATGAACAGTATGAAAGGCACTCACGAGTTTAAAAGAAAACTCGAGAGACTCACAAGGGGCCTGGAAGAATGGAGCTCTGAAAGGTCAACTGGGGGTCCACGCTACCGCTCGCCACTCTGAGCAGCAACAGGAAACCCATACGCTCCAAGCTCCGAAACCTGGACATGAGAATCCAGGGGAGTCAAATGATACTCCCCAGGCGAGTGGTACCAAAACCAAGTGGTGAAGCAGGGTGAGCACAAATATGCATATAACGAATGATATCAAGTAGGAAATACTCAGGAGGCAGATAGGTTAGAGCAGGTATGAACAGGTATGGCATAATAATCATAAAACAGGAAATTCGAATAAAACCAAGACAATAAAAATGGTAATGCACATCACAGATTCATAGTCGTTTAAGTTGCAGGCTTTAGTATGCGTCCCATTCCACATACCTCTACTTACAACTTAAAGAGCCGATTATTATGACACTTTATTATTACTCGTCTTACCCTGATATCTAGCTATGTGAACTAGCGTCCCAACGCACATAGATCCATATCCGAGTAAAACAAGGTTGTTATTGGAAACTAGCGGGGGTATCAACGAACTATGTTTACAGTGGGTCCCGTGCATGCCCTGGACCACGGTCAAGGGTTGTTCCGTTGCATGGAAACGGAAGCCAGCCGCAAGGCTAAACAGGAGGGACTTATGTATGCCCTTTCATAACAGGAATAAGGGAGCCAGCTCTCCCCTCGGTCCCCTGGAGGCCCTCAGGTCAGACCGGATATTTAGTTGCACAACATACCTAATACCACTGTAAACACGAACACATATCGATATCCGCATGTTTCCCCCGACCCAATACAAGTTGGTCCTTTTTAGGATTCAATAGTTTAATTATCACTTTACGGGAAAAACAGGAAATAGACATGATCAGGAATTCAGGAGTACGTAAGTACTATATAGTCAGGTCACTGCATATAAAGCAGGAAAACAGGTCACTGATCATGATACAGAATAATAAGTCAAGATTCCCGTAAGGATGATAATCACAAGTCAAATATATCATGTTGGGTGTAAAGTGATAGCATGACAGGATGATGATATTAACAAGCAACCAATCATGATAAGAGATAGATAATAGTCTGGGTAAGTCATGGTACAACATAAGGGTCTTGCCAAATAGTGGCATGTCAAGTGGTCAGGTGAGAACACACTAGATGTCAGGTGATATACATATGTTAAAAGGAAGCATGAAACTAACAAGTCTGAAGCAATGACAAGTGGTAACATAGAAGTGACTCAAAGTCCAACGACCACGAAGGGTCGGCCACGCATAGTATACGATAAAGAAGTAAGCATATCATAAGCATGGCACAAGTACAAGGTGAAGCTACCATACTTCAAGCAATAGCAGGGCAATATATGAATATGGAAATAAGGAGCGAAATACTTATCGTCCCGACGAAACGGAAACTCAAATAAAGAAGAGCGAAGAGCGAGACTACTCGCCTAAATCACCAAAACGCCGAAAGATTCGAAGTCCACGGAATTCGGGATGCGCCATAAGATATGATATAAACCTGTAGTGTGAAGAGGAGAGAGAAAGAGAGAAGAGAAGATGATGTTTGGCAAGTGACAAGTCAAACAACACTAACATATGATATAAGTCTAGAGGATAAGGTACATATTCAAGAAAGAAATCAACTAAGACAAACAGCCAAGGTTAGTCGACTAGGTGGAAGAGTAGTCGGCTAATAAGGGAGTTAGTCGACTAACAGTCTGGTATAGTCGACTAAAACTGGGTTCCAGAGAGTTTGGGTTTCTGTTTCAGAGAAAGTTAGTCGACTAGGGTGGAAGAGTAGTCGACTAATAGTGGACTCAAGTCGACTAACAGATACGTAAGTCGACTAATACTGAGATACAGAGAGTTGAGTTTGGTTTCAGGAAAAGGTTAGTCGACTAGGTTAAAATGGGTAGTCGACTAATAGACATCTCAAGTCGACTGATAGTTAGGCTAAGTCGACTAGAGCCGAGAGTTGGGTTTCTGGTTCAGGAAAGGTTAGTCGACTAGGGTCAAGAGTGTAGTCGACTAAGGGTCTCTAGTCGACTGGTAATTTGGTATAGTCGACTAAAACTGTGTTTCCAGAAAAGGTTACGTTTCAACTAAGGGTTTCTAGTCGACTAATCTATAGGTCTAGTCGACTAATCGTCTGGAAACAGCATACAGAACAGATTTTGGTGGTTTTGTTTGATGACCAAATAATCATGATTTGAAGACACAAGTATACATGATATGAAAACATAATTATACTAAGAATTAATCAAGTCTTGGTGAAGAAGAACACTCACCAAAAAGAGTACAAGGTGATGGAGTGATGGTGATGAAGAAGAAGGTGGAATCTTTGATGGAGTTGATGAAGTTGTGGTGGCTTCCATGGAGATGAAGGAGGAAGAAGATGACCTTGGTGATCTTTAGGGAGTTGGTGGTTGTTGTTGTAGTGATGGAGATGAAGAGGAGTTGATGGAGGTTAGGGTTTTGGTGAAGAGAAGTGAAGGGAAGTGAAAAAAGGAAATGAAATGAAAAGGAAAGGTTTAAATAGGATTTTGGATTTGTGAAGGAGGTGCAATTTATGTAGAAGAGAGGGGGATTTTTGCAAAGTGGAGGAGGGGATGAGTGTCCCTCTTTTGGCCACTTGGCCGGCCATGGAAGAGAGAGAGAGAAGAGATATTTGTGGTGGAGATATTTTGGTGGAAGTGTGTGGAGAGGAAAAATAGGAATTTTGGAAAATAGGAAAAGCTTGGCTTGTGGAGGAAGGAAGAGAATTAAAGGAAAAGAAAAAAGGAAAAGAAATTATAATGAGAAGATATTTTCTTGGGAAAGAAGATGAAAATAATGGAAGTGGCGGATTCCCGGGATTCAGTTGCGGATGCAGAAATCTTTCGGGAAAATACCGGAATCGTCCGAAATTCAAGTGTCTCGGAACGACCCGAAATAATTATCAAAAATCAAGAATATAATACTAAGTATCATAGTGAAATCCGTTTTAAGAAATACTTTATAGTTTTAAAACTAAAAATCCCGGAATCAGTTACCTACCGACTCCGATGGAATTTTCATAAATTCATAAAATTCTCAGAAAAAGAATGTAGGTAGAAAATATGATTCTAAGGAATAATGCCTAAAGGACCTTCTAGAAATTCCTAGCTGATTGTGAAATAAAAATCTGGGAATCGGTCAACGGAACTGGCCGACACCGGTTTTGAAGACTTTCATTTTAATTCCAGAAAAATCTAGAAAATCATAGAAAATATATAATATTGGAAAATAATATTTAAAACTAAAATCGGTCAAATCTAGTTATCAGAATGTCTAAAACGAGTAATACTCTAGGATCGGACCTTCGGTTCAGACTAGGGCTGACTCCGAATCCACGAATCCAAATCCAAGACAAAACAATCATATAAGGAATTCATAATACAGAATAAATACAGGAAACAAATCGAAAAATACGATCGAAAAATCTGAATACGTAACTAAGTACGTATTCCGGGAAACGGGGTATTACATGGATAATAGTCTGGGTAAGTCATAATATAACAAAGGTCTTACCAAGTGGTAGCATGCCAGGTGGTCAGGTGATAACACAGTTACCAAGTGATATACATGTGTTAAATAGAAGCATGCAACTGACAGGTCTGAAGTAATAGCATGGCAAGTAATAACATAGCAGAAACCTAGAAGTCAACGACCACGAAGGGTCGGCCACGCATAATATGAAAGCAGTAAAAGATATATAGATATGGAATCAAATACATGAAAATAGGAAGCGAAATACTTATCATCCCGACGAAACGGGAAACTCAAATAGAGACGAGAGAAGAGCGAGACTACTCGCCTAAACCACCAATATGCCAAAAGATCCAAAATCCACGGAAGCTCGGGATGCGCCACAAAACCTGATATAAATATGTAGAGAGAAGAGGAGAGAGAAGGAGAGAAGGTAAGATGATGTTTGTCAAGTGACAAGTCAAACAATACCAATATATGATGCAAGTCTAGAGGATAGGGCTCATATTCAAGAAAGAAATCAACTATGACAAACAGCTAAAGTTAGTCGACTAGGTGGAATGGTTAGTCGACTAATAGGGGTCTTAAGTCGACTAACAGTCTGGATTAGTCGACTAAAACTGGGTTCCAGAGAGTTGGAATTCTGTTTCAGGAAAAGTTAGTCGACTAGGGTGGAAAGGGTAGTCGACTAACAGTGAACTCAAGTCGACTAACAGATACTTAAGTCGACTAAGTCTGTGATACAGAGAGTTGGGTTTGGTTTCAGGAAAAGGTTAGTCGACTAGGTTAAAATGGGTAGTCGACTAATAGACATCTCAAGTCGACTGATAGTTAGGCTAAGTCGACTAGAGCCGAGAGTTGGGTTTCTGGTTCAGGAAAGGTTAGTCGACTAGGGTCAAGGGTGTAGTCGACTAAGGGTCTCTAGTCGACTGGTAATTTGGTCTAGTCGACTAAAACTGTGTTTCCAGAAAGGTTACGTTTCAACTAAGGGTTTCTAGTCGACTAATCTATAGGTCTAGTCGACTAATCGTCTGGAAACAGCAAACAGAACAGATTTTGGTGGTTTTGTTTGATGACCAAATAATCATGATTTGAAGACACAAGTGAACATGATATGTAAACTTAAGTATACTAGGAATTAATCAAGTCTAGGTAAGTAAAATTACTCACCAAAAGGAGTGGTTGGTAATGGAGTGAGGGTGGTAGTGATGGAAGTTGATGATGAAGAAAAAGATGAGGTTTTGTTGGAGTTGATGACCTTGTGGTGATGGTTTCCATGGATATGAAAGAGGAAGATGATGAAGGAAAGAGGTTGGAGTAGTTGTGGTGGTGGAGATGAAGAGGAGTTGGAGATTAGGGCTTTGGTGAAGAGAAGAAAGAGAAAGATGAAGTGAAAATGAATAAAGAAAGGAGAAGGAAAAGTATTTATAGGTTTTAGATTTTGTGAAGGAGGTGCAAATAATTAAAAGAGAGGGGGTTTTTGTAAAGTGGGGAGGTGAGGTGTTTCTCTTGGCCAATCATGGCTTGCCAAGGTGAGGGGTGAGGTGGAGGGTGAGGTGGAGATATTTGTGGTGGAAGTAATTGGAAGATTAGAGAAGGAATTGGAAGTTGTAAAAGTTTGGGGAAACTTAGGGTGGAAGGAAAGAAAGAAAATAGGAAAAGGAAAAGAAAATGGAAAAGGGAAATTATTCTCTTGGAAGAGAAAATGAAAAATAATGAAAGTGGCGGATTCCCGGGATTCGGTTGCGGATGCGGAAATCTTTCGGGAAAATACCGGAATCGTCCGAAATTCAAGTATCTCGGAACGACCCGAAATAATTATCAAAAATCAAGAATATTAGTTTAAGAATAATAGTGAAATCTGTTTTAAGAAATACTTTATAGTTTTAAAACTAAAAATCCCGGAATCAGTTACCTACCGACTCCGATGGAATTTTCATAAATTCATAAAATCCTCAGAAAAAGAATATAGGTAGAAAATATGATTCTAAGGAATAATGCCTAAAAGACCTTCTAGAAATTCCTAGCTGATTGTGAAATAAAAATCCGGGAATCGGTCAACGGAACTGGCCGACACCGGTTTTGAAGACTTTCATTTTAATTCCAGAAAAATCTAGAAAATCATAGAAAATATATAATATTGGAAAATGATCTTTAAAACTAAAATCGGTCAAATCTAATTATCAGAATGTCTAAATCTAGTAATACTCTAAGATCGGGCCTTCGGTTCAGACTAGGGCTGACTCCGAGTCCACGAATCCAAATCCAAGATAAAACAGTCATATAAGGAATTCATAATACAGAATAAATACAGGAAACAAATCGAAAAATACGACCGAAAATCTGAATACGCAACTAAGTACGTATTCCGGGAACGGGGTATTACATTCCACCCACCTTACAAAAATTGCGTCCTCGCAATTTCGATAAGGGGTAAAATGAACACGAAGGGGACAAGGGTGGAATTTATACCAATTAAGATATGAAGCACTATAGGTAGGGCTCTCAAGTCGACTGAACAATAATCATCCTCCGCACTTCCGGCTGTATAAATCTTTAGAATTCCAGTTGTACTGCATAAATGATAGTCCTCCGAGCATAAGCCAGAATACTGAAGATAAAGAAAATCCTGATAATCCTGAGCATAATAAAGAAGAAGACCGATAATTAAGAATCCAGAATATCAGGCATCGATCGCTCTGAAAGATATAACAGAGAATGTAGAATATCCGTAGAGAATTCCAACTGCTGTCCTCTGAAAGATAGCCAGATCAAGATCGATCTGGAGAATACCGAGCTTCATAGAGTTGGCCGAAGAGATCACATAATAGCTTCATTCAGAACCAGCCACTACCTCTCTAGTCTAGTCATATCTTAAGTTAGTATAAAGGCTTCATAAAACCAAAACAGGGAAAGGATAGGAGGAATTAGGAATCAAAGGAAAGATGATCAAGAATTAGATAACTCTGCACTTGTAGTTGGAATGTATAACCAAGACTCAAGTATTCCAGTTGCAAATTTCTTTACCATTAATTTGCCCTCTGGACGTACTGAGGAAGTTAGAGCCTAGGCTCTGATACCATCCTGTAACGCCCCGATCCTGACGGATACGGAGACGTCACTGCAACGTATATACGCAAGTCCGAAGTACCTTCACGTATATACGCTAAGCATCAGTACAGACAAGAATCAGAGTATGGAAGCAAGTGGTGCATTATACATTCCAATACATGAGTACAATTACATAGTTATCACCAGAAGTGATCCAATATTACATGAATATTACATCACTGATATGCGCAAATGCGGGAATACATGGAAATGTACATATATGAACAGTATAAAGGACTTGGAAATGTACAAGTATAAACAGAAAAGGGTACTCACGAGTTTATAAAGGAAAACTCGAGAGACCCACAAGGGGGTCTGGAAGGATGGAGCTCTGGATGATCGGCTGGGGATCCACGCTACCGCTGCGCCACTCTGATCCACAACAGGGAGAATCTACACGCTCCAAGCTCCGAGACCTGGACATGAGGATCCAGGGGAGTCAAATGATACTCCCCAGGCGAGTAGTACCAATACCAAGTGGCGAAGCAGGGTGAGTACAAGTATGCGTATAACAAATGATATCAAGTAAGAAATACTCTGGGGACAGATAGGTTAGAGCAAATATGAACGGGTGTGGCATAATAATCATAAAACAGGAAATTCGAATAAAACCAAGGACGAGTAAATCTGATTGTATAGTTTTAGATCACGGTTCTATGAGACTAGTACATCGAAGGAATAATCCAAACAAGGAAACCCTCATCTATATACCTTTATCTCATATCATCGTAATCTAAGCACATACAACCTGAGTTACAAGATGGTCATAACATAATACTCATAAAACAGGAAATCCGATATAAAGTCCGGAACAAGTAATTATGGTAAGGCACATCACAGATTCATAGCCGTTTAAGTTGCAGGCTTTAGTATGCGTCCCATTCCACATACCTCTACTTACAACTTAAAGAGCCGGTTATTACGACACTTTATTATTACTCGTCTTACCCTGATATCTAGCTATGTGAACTAGCGTCCCAACGCACATAGATCCATATCCGGGTAAAACAAGGTTGTTATTGGAAACTAGCGGGGGTATCAACGAACTATGTTTACAGTGGGTCCCGTACATACCCGGGACCACGGCCCAGGATTGTTCCGTTGCATGGTAACGGAAACCAGCCGCAAGGCTAACAGGAGGGACTTATGTATGCCCTTATCATGATGGTACCAGTAATGAGGGAGCCAGCTCTCCCCTCGGTCCCCTGGAGGCCCACAGGTCAGACCGGAACATGTAGTTGCACAACATTCCTAAAAGCCACTGTAAACACGAACACATATTGATATCCGCATGTTTCCCCCGACCCAATACAAGTTGGTCCTTTTTAGGATTCATTAGTTTAATTATCACTTTACGGGAAGAACAGGAACAGGACATGATCAGGAATTCAGGAGTACATAAGTACTATATAGTCAGGCCACTGCATGTAAAGCAGGAATACAAGTCACTGATCATGATACAGGATAATAAAGTAAAGTTCCCGTAAAGGTGATAATCACAAGTCAAGTTATCATGCTGGGTGTTAAGTGATAGCATGACAGAATGATGATATTTAACAAGCAACCAAACATGACAAGAGATGGATAATAGTCTGGGTAAGTCATAATATAACAAAGGTCTTACCAAGTGGTAGCATGCCAGGTGGTCAGGTGATAACACAGTTACCAAGTGATATACATGTGTTAAATAGAAGCATGCAACTGACAGGTCTGAAGTAATAGCATGGCAAGTAATAACATAGCAGAAACCTAGAAGTCAACGACCACGAAGGGTCGGCCACGCATAATATGAAAGCAGTAAAAGATATATAGATATGGAATCAAATACATGAAAATAGGAAGCGAAATACTTATCATCCCGACGAAACGGGAAACTCAAATAGAGACGAGAGAAGAGCGAGACTACTCGCCTAAACCACCAATATGCCAAAAGATCCAAAATCCACGGAAGCTCGGGATGCGCCACAAAACCTGATATAAATATGTAGAGAGAAGAGGAGAGAGAAGGAGAGAAGGTAAGATGATGTTTGTCAAGTGACAAGTCAAACAATACCAATATATGATGCAAGTCTAGAGGATAGGGTTCATATTCAAGAAAGAAATCAACTATGACAAACAGCTAAAGTTAGTCGACTAGGTGGAATGGTTAGTCGACTAATAGGGGTCTTAAGTCGACTAACAGTCTGGATTAGTCGACTAAAACTGGGTTCCAGAGAGTTGGAATTCTGTTTCAGGAAAAGTTAGTCGACTAGGGTGGAAAGGGTAGTCGACTAACAGTGAACTCAAGTCGACTAACAGATACTTAAGTCGACTAAGTCTGTGATACAGAGAGTTGGGTTTGGTTTCAGGAAAAGGTTAGTCGACTAGGTTAAAATGGGTAGTCGACTAATAGACATCTCAAGTCGACTGATAGTTAGGCTAAGTCGACTAGAGCCGAGAGTTGGGTTTCTGGTTCAGGAAAGGTTAGTCGACTAGGGTCAAGGGTGTAGTCGACTAAGGGTCTCTAGTCGACTGGTAATTTGGTCTAGTCGACTAAAACTGTGTTTCCAGAAAGGTTACGTTTCAACTAAGGGTTTCTAGTCGACTAATCTATAGGTCTAGTCGACTAATCGTCTGGAAACAGCAAACAGAACAGATTTTGGTGGTTTTGTTTGATGACCAAATAATCATGATTTGAAGACACAAGTGAACATGATATGTAAACTTAAGTATACTAGGAATTAATCAAGTCTAGGTAAGTAAAATTACTCACCAAAAGGAGTGGTTGGTAATGGAGTGAGGGTGGTAGTGATGGAAGTTGATGATGAAGAAAAAGATGAGGTTTTGTTGGAGTTGATGACCTTGTGGTGATGGTTTCCATGGATATGAAAGAGGAAGATGATGAAGGAAAGAGGTTGGAGTAGTTGTGGTGGTGGAGATGAAGAGGAGTTGGAGATTAGGGCTTTGGTGAAGAGAAGAAAGAGAAAGATGAAGTGAAAATGAATAAAGAAAGAAGAAGGAAAAGTATTTATAGGTTTTAGATTTTGTGAAGGAGGTGCAAATAATTAAAAGAGAGGGGGTTTTTGTAAAGTGGGGAGGTGAGGTGTTTCTCTTGGCCAATCATGGCTTGCCAAGGTGAGGGGTGAGGTGGAGGGTGAGGTGGAGATATTTGTGGTGGAAGTAATTGGAAGATTAGAGAAGGAATTGGAAGTTGTAAAAGTTTGGGGAAACTTAGGGTGGAAGGAAAGAAAGAAAATAGGAAAAGGAAAAGAAAATGGAAAAGGGAAATTATTCTCTTGGAAGAGAAAATGAAAAATAATGAAAGTGGCGGATTCCCGGGATTCGGTTGCGGATGCGGAAATCTTTCGGGAAAATACCGGAATCGTCCGAAATTCAAGTATCTCGGAACGACCCGAAATAATTATCAAAAATCAAGAATATTAGTTTAAGAACAATAGTGAAATCCGTTTTAAGAAATACTTTATAGTTTTAAAACTAAAAATCCCGGAATCAGTTACCTACCGACTCCGATGGAATTTTCATAAATTCATAAAATCCTCAGAAAAAGAATGTAGGTAGAAAATATGATTCTAAGGAATAATGCCTAAAGGACCTTCTAGAAATTTCTAGCTGATTGTGAAATAAAAATCCGGGAATCGGTCTACGGAACTGGCCGACACCGGTTTTGAAGACTTTCATTTTAATTCCAGAAAAATCTAGAAAATCATAGAAAATATATAATATTGGAAAATAATCTTTAAAACTAAAATCGGTCAAATTTAATTATCAGAATGTCTAAATCTAGTAATACTCTAAGATCGGGCCTTCGGTTCAGACTAGGGCTGACTCCGAGTCCACGAATCCAAATCCAAGATAAAACAGTCATATAAGGAATTCATAATACAGAATAAATACAGGAAACAAATCGAAAAATACGACCGAAAATCTGAATACGCAACTAAGTACGTATTCCGGGAACGGGGTATTACAGGCATAATCCCCCAGCCATCCGCCCATCAATGGGTAGAGTTTTCAAAAATAGATTTGAAAATAGTATAGCATGAAAATAGCATGAACCAATGTCATGACAAAACAATAAAGTATGAGTGTACAAGAATCATGTAAATAGCATTTTCATGAAAATAAACAATAATGCTCAAAAACAAACATGAAAATTCATTTTTCATTTTAAAAACAATAAACTTCTAGGTATATGTTTGATTTATCCAATCCTAACAATATGCATACATATCCCAAATATAAAAAGAGTCCATAATATAAATTGCATGAAGGCAAATGACTCAAGGGATATACATGTATATTTATTAGATTTGAATACAAAATACATATACATGAAGTAAAAAAAAATGAAAATTGGCAAAACATGTATAAATGAGAGAATCATCAAAACTAGCTTATACATGTACATATAGTGGGTCCAAATGAGCATGAAGTGCAAACATATATGAATCAATTTGTTGCTCACTATGTGTACAAATATAAATACAAGTTTTGACAATTACTACATCTACCATGTATATACCACATGAAGCACAAAACTACATAAAACATGAACATGCAATATGATATCATGAAAATAAAAGCATGCACATAAATAAGAGTTTAGAAATAGTTACCAACTAGGGAACTATGTTCCAAAACACCAAACATGGTGGTTGTCCCACCAAAACTCCTTGATAGCGGTGCATCAAATGTATGTCCTTCTAGTCCATGTGCATCCACCATCAAGGCACCAAATCTCTCACGTCTTGTGAAAGCCCTCACCTACATCAAAAATAAAAGGTGAGGATTTTAGTACCCATTTTTTCTTGGGTCCTTTGGGGTTAGTCTTGTAAGGAACCCAAATAGTTTTATTAGCAAAATAATATGATGTATTCTATCAAAACAAAATTTTGCTAAATGGCATTTGCGGCCACAATGTGTACACTTGTACACCTTAGGACACTTATGAGTGTGGGTGTGATCATGACGTGCAACATAAGCATATGCATAATGATGATGTGCATGAACATGTGGAGCTTGTTTCTTTGAAAACAAGGACTCCAATTTAGTGTGGTTAAATGCACAAGAGCTCAAGGTAGAGCTCAAACAATCAATTTTATTTTTCAAAATATTTATCTCATTTTGATCAATGTGGGCATGTAAAGCATGGTGAGATTGTGAAACAATTTCCTTTTTCTTTTGAAAAACATTTTCTTGTTCTTTTTCAATCATATTTCTTTTTAAAATATTATTTTCTTGAAAAACGATTTCTTTTTGTTTTTCCACCAAAATAACTTTAATTGTCAAAATAGTGTTTCCTTCACATAAATCATTTAATTTAGACATCAAGGAAACATTCTCATTTTTCAAAGACTCATTTTCTTTTTCCATGCATGCAACCTTAGTTCTAAATGAATCATTTTCTTTTAGCATGCAATCAAAATTCTTTTTCATATTTTTATTTTCCTTTTTAATCATGTCATATTTCTTAAGTAAGAGTTGACAAAAAGTGCTAAGCTCATCATATGACATGTTATCTTCATCTACCTCGGATTCGGTGGTTACCTCAAGGGGGTTATCCCCTTGGACCATATAGCACAAGTTGGAGGTGTCGCTTCCAACATCCGAATCGCTCCCGACATAATATAGATCCTTTTCGCCAAGGGAGGTGATGATGTTCCATGCTACAAAAGCCGAGTCAATGTTAGAAATCCTAGATAAATATTCATCATTTAGGGTACTCTTCAAAGCATAAGGGGCTTTTGCATTAGCCTCAAAATTCTTGCCATTTAAACAATATGAATCATTAGTGATGGCAAGGTAAACATGAATGCCTTGGGCCTTGAGGTACAAGGACATCTTAACCTTCCAAATTTGGATGTTAAGAATGTCAAAAGTGGGAGGTGACATGAAATCCATGGTGTGTGCAAAAAATATACTGATTAGCCTAAAAAAGAAGATCTTTAACTCTAGGTTGTAAGACCTGATAGGTAGTGAAAAGTGCATATTTATCATTACATTTACCATCACATTTTCATATTTATTCCTATAATTTTGCACTATTACTAATGTTTTATTATTTATTGTGTGCAGGCCTTGAGTAATAAAAAAATAAGAATTAAAGCCTAAAAAGAGCCCAAAAGCCCATGTTTGAAGCCCAAGTGCAAAAGTGCAAATACCAAATGTCAAAATTGCAAATACACAAGGGCCAAAGTTGCAAATATCAAAGAAGAGGAAGGATAGACTTCTATTCAACCCTAAACACTTGCAGATGAGGATAAAAGCCAAAGAAGGAGAATTTAAGATCACAAATTCGTGGATAAAAGATTTGGGATCTAGGTAACTTGATTCCCAAGTTATATCCAAATCCAAAGATGAAGAGCCTAGATTCAATTTCCAGAAGGATAAACCCAGATGGACGGACCAGAGGATGCCACGCGAGGCGTGGCATTTGGCTACAAAAGTGCCGCGTTTTCGCGGCAAAATTCCCGTTTTCGCGGCAATCCTGAGGCGGTTGGCAATGCGTTTTCGTTGAGGAGTTGTACTGGGACTCTACTTCCTATATCTCCTATAAATACCCCTGCAGAGCAACAGAGAAAGAGCGTCCAGAGCCAGAGGGCCAAATCTAGGGTTTTAGGCTTTCTTCTTTCTTGTAGTTTAGGTTTTCTTTTCTTTTTTAATTTTTATGTAAGTGAGGGAGAGGGCTATGTTGAGAGTGACATCGATGTATGCTTCTCTTCTCTTCCATTGTATCAAGTAATAAAGGTAACTTTTCTTTTTATGTCATTGCTTTATTTTCCTTTTTGTTTTCTTCTCTTTTTCTATTTTTTCTCTGTTAGTTTATGATGAGCATGCAAGTGATTTCCAAAGCACAAGTATAACGAATCTTGGTGGGTGCCAACGATATTTCATGGTGATGTTCTCCTCCTCAAGGTACGTATCACTTTATACTTGCCCAAGCTTGATGATATAATGCGAACAGGGGACTGAGATCGATCCTATAGTTTATGCGTTCAACGCCTCCAAAGCAAGGTAGAAAGTGTTAGGATTTCACGTTTTTCTTCAACCAAACTAAGGTTAGTGTTTATTTCTTTTCTTTTCTTTTATTTTTGTAGATTAAATCACCATCTCCCAATTCTTTCTTTCTCATCTCATTATAAATACCACCTTTAATCCTCCATCTTCATAATCTACCGCCTTCTTCCTAACTTAACTTTAACTATTCTTTTTGTTAACTTAAAGAAAATAATTTTTAGAGATAACTTACAAATGCTTCTATCGCTAGTCTCTCCCTGAGGATCACGACCCGCATAGCCACTGCTACCGCGGATTCGAATTGAGCACTTGCACATTTTGTTCTAAATCTAAAATACTTTATTTTGTGTGCAAGAAAAAATCTCAATCAAAATTTTGGCGCCGTTGCCGGGGAAGGACGGTAAGTATTCTCTTAAAAAAAATAAAAAAATTAACTAATTCTTTTATTCTTTCTGTTTGCAGGTTTGGAGAACAGTAAACAGCAGCAAGGACATATAGCAACTCTGTGCCTCTGCCCTCGAAGGCAGAGCAACAGGGCCTACTACAGAGCCGCGGTTCCGCGGCAAAAGCCGCGTTTCCGCGGCCTGAGTAGTTTACTACTCACCCTGTTTTCTGCAGGTTGCTGAAAGTTGCAAAATCTGATTTATTGCTCTGTTACAGTTTGTTCTGTGATAAACCTGTACACTGCTAATTAATTAACATTAACCTATTTGTTGAAAAAAAAAATTAGACGCTTGCATATAGGCACGTGTCATTTAATTTTTTAATTTTTGTTGAAGAGTGCTGGAGACAAGGTACGTTCGCATTGCATATAAACTAGGAAGCACCCTTGGCTGATTTATCTGCTTTGAGTGAATACTTGTCTATTACTTTACACGTGCACTAAATTGACTTAAGGGCTTGTCCTATAAATAAGATAAGGTGGGGATTTCATCACCCTTCCTTGGCCCACAAACAATCTCCTCACTCACTAACCCAAGCCTAACTAAAAATTAGTAGACGTTGGCCCTAGGACATCTCGGACTCAATTAGGAGATTATCCTAAGGGGAAACAGTGTTGGAATTTGACTCCTGCCAAATCAAGGTCTAGGAAGGGGATTGAGGGCCGAAAGCCCGAAGATTGGCGGTTATTTAATTAAGGAACGTCTTTGACGGAAAACCTCCCACCAATCTTGCCCTGACCTGGCTGATTAACTTGTGGTCAAAGTCTGCACCCTACCTTCTGTGGACAGTCTAACCAGTTAGGAGTCGTCTAGGTCATAGGTCTACCCTAACTTAGGTTAGAATTTTTTCTTTTTTGTTTGCTTATTTGTTTGTTTTCTTTTTCTTTGTTTGTGTTTGTGTGATATGGCATATAATAATAATTTTTTCAATTTTAATCCATATTACACACCACCCTCTTTTTCGAATATTACCAACCCGGCATATCATAATTTTGACCAATCTAGTGTGCCGGAATGGTCTTATCTGAATAAATATAACCCATACCCCCATCTTATAACCATAATTTCCATAATAGTTTCAACTCTTCACAGAGTTCATGGGGTTTCGAATCCCTCGAGTCCAATTTTCAACCGACTTGTCCTCCGTCTCCACCTTGTCCTCAATATTCCCAAGAGTCATACTCTGATCCACCCATTCAGAATAGAATACCATCTATCGGGGAAATGATAAGTATGCATGAGTCCAAGCAACAATTACCATCAATCGCAGACATGATAATGCGTGAGTCCACCGACTCACAACTTCATCACGATTACACTTCATCCTTTCAAGTCCAATCACAACATGATGCACCTATCAACTATGAAAGGATGCTTGCAGCCATGACTCAGGCTAGATTAGCCCGTGATCATGATATAGATATGATGGTTCAATCTTTACGTTCTCACCGTTCGGCCATTTCTGATATCGCTGACCACTCTCTTAGAGCCGACGAACCAAGTTGCTTTGGACAACAAGATTCTAATTCAGTGCCATCATGTGAACTTGCCGAAACTTCAAATTTTGATAACTTGGCAAGTTTTTCCTTTCCTGAAATAGAACTTGAGCATGAATATGATCATGATCTTCCACTTGGTGATTCAATTTTACTTCCTGATTCAATAATAACTCCGGTGTCTTCACCTGATTTCACTTTTTCCGAGTCAATATTGGATCCTGTTCCAATTCATCATGAAATTGAATCACCCATTTTTGATGATCATATTGAACTTGACCAATTTTGCAATTTTGAAAGTCCCATGGATAAATTGGCAAGTTCTCATTTTTATAACATTGAACCCAATGAGATATGTGACCTAGATTCTCAAATCTGTGATCAAGTTCAAATTCTCGAATCATTATTGACTCCTGTTTTGTTACCCGACTTAGGTAATCGTTTAGATTCAGTTTTGATTCCCACACCTATCATTCCTGAACTTGAATCACCAATGTTGAGTCACATTCCATTGTGGGAATATTATTGTGGACTTGAGCTTCAACTTATTGATTTGGACCCACTTTCTGAACTTAGCCCGACTCCTGAACCCTTACTTGATTTAAGTTTCTTTCCTGAGTCGCTATTCGTTCCTATACCTATGACGTCCAAGTCAATCATTCCATCTTTTCACACTCCATTCTGGGACAAGACGGTTGACAAATTTGACTCCGAAATCAGTTATGGAATTTGGAAATTAGATGGGGTCAATATTTAATAAAAATTCTTAATGGACACATCTTTTTAGTGGGTTATATTAGAGTAATTTCTGGTGGGTTCCTTCGAATCCCACAAAAAGTTGATTGGGCCGCATTTCGTGGACCAATTAGACCACCACCGGAACCACCACCTTAAGGTAACTTCTGCCTTCCCTTCTTCTTTTTCATGCATATATGCATTCATTTATACATTGAGGACAATGCATGAGATAAGTGTGGGGGTAGGCTTTACAAACATACTAACATAGTTAGAAACTAACCAAAATTTGCTAATTAAAAAAAAATTCTAAAAAAAAATAATTATAAAAAGGACAATATTTTGACTTATCTTTTAAAAGAAATCTAAGTTAGTTTTAAGGATTAGGAAAATCATGATTAGGATTTCTAAAAACTTGGTCAAAATAAATAAATTGTTAAATTTTTAGGTATAGGAGGAGAAATTGAATAAGTAGTTAGTCTTGATTTTTACCTTAATGAAATTTGCATACCTAATGCATATCTAGGATTCTAAGACAAAGACCCTTGTGCCTCATAAAAATATATATATATATATATCCTTAAAAAAAAAATTTCACCAATTAAGCTGGATACATGTGCCTCAAGAAGCATAAGTATTCACGCCTAAAGGTGAGTAATAAATAAAATAAAGCTCTTAGTTTTGTGGCCTAGTTCACTCGAATTTGAGTCCGCGGGGTGTTTTCTCACCTGGTGCCCTAAAGCCGACCGGTTTGGGAGCCACCGACTTTAAGTTCGCTACATGGGTGGATTAGAAAGCCTAAGAAGACTAAGAAATATAATATATGTATTAACACATCAAATAATCAACTAGTTAGGTATGAGGGCCTCAAGAAGCCTTGATGCTTACACGAAAGAAAATTAGATGAGTTATACATATTAAAAAAAAAGAAGAAAAAAATAAAGAGGCATGAAAGTCCAAGTTAAGGAATTCCTAGTAAAAATTCATAAGGATGCATATGATTTTTGGTAACGAAAAAGACTATACACAAAATTCAATTTGATCCTTACTTAAAAATGAAAACAATTTACTTTATAAAGACTAAGTCTAAGAATGAATAAAAATGAGGATCCTAAAAACTTATAGATTACTTAGTCTTTTCAAAAGTATTTCTAATATTTCCTTTTTATGGATTTTGTGGGTGTAATCCGCTGAAAACCCTCACGAGATAACACTCGTCCTCTAGGGTAGCCTAGAGGTTTAACGGCTTGTTGCACATGCTAAGTGCAACCATGATTCCTACGAAAGTGAGTTAGGATAGATTAATTTTCTTTTTCTTTTTGATTTTTACTCGAGGACGAGCAAAAAGATAAGTGTGGGGGTGTGATAGGTAGTTAAAAGTGCATATTTATCATTACATTTACCATCACATTTTCATATTTATTCCTATAATTTTGCACTATTACTAATGTTTTATTATTTATTGTGTGCAGGCCTTGAGTAATAAAAAAATAAGAATTAAAGCCTAAAAAGAGCCCAAAAGCCCATGTTTGAAGCCCAAGTGCAAAAGTGCAAATACCAATGTCAAAATTGCAAATATACAAGGGCCAAAGTTGCAAATATCAAAGAAGAGGGAAGGATAGACTTCTATTCAACCCTAAACACTTGCAGATGAGGATAAAAGCCAAAGAAGGAGAATTTAAGATCACAAATTCGTGGATAAAAGATTTGGGATCTAGGTAACTTGATTCCCAAGTTATATCCAAATCCAAAGATGAAGAGCCTAGATTCAATTTCCAGAAGGATAAACCCAGATGGACGGACCAGAGGATGCCATGCGAGAAAGCGCGTGGCATTTGGCTACAAAAGTGCCGCGTTTTTGCGACAAAATTCCCGTTTCTGAGGCAATCCTGAGGCGGTTGGCGATGCGTTTTCGTTAAGGAGTTGTACTGGGACTCTACTTCCTATATCTCCTATAAATACCCCTGCAGAGCAACAGAGAAAGAGCGTCCAGAGCCAGAGGGCCAAATCTAGGGTTTTAGGCTTTCTTCTTTCTTGTAGTTTAGGTTTTCTTTTCTTTTTTAATTTTATGTAAGTGAGGGAGAGGGCTATGTTGAGAGTGACACCGATGTATGCTTCTCTTCTCTTCCATTGTATCAAGTAATAAAGGTAACTTTTCTTTTTATGTCATTGCTTTATTTTCCTTTTTGTTTTCTTCTCTTTTTCTATTTTTATCTCTGTTGGTTTATGATGAGCATGCAAGTGATTTCCAAAGTACAAGTATAACGAATCTTGGTAGGTGCCAACGATATTTCATGGTGATGTTCTCCTCCTCAAGGTACGTATCACTTCATACTTGCCCAAGCTTGATGATATAATGCGAACAGGGGACTGAGATCGATCCTATGGTTTATGCGTTCAACGCCTCCAAAGCAAGGTAGAAAGTGTTAGGATTTCACGTTTTTCTTCAACCAAACTAAGGTTAGTGTTTATTTCTTTTCTTTTCTTTTATTTTTGTAGATTAAATCACCATCTCCCAATTCTTTCTTTCTCATCTCATTATAAATACCACCTTTAATCCTCCATCTTCATAATCTACCGCCTTCTTCCTAACTTAACTTTAACTATTCTTTTTGTTAACTTAAAGAAAATAATTTTTAGAGATAACTTACAAACGCTTCTATCGCTAGTCCCTCCCTGAGGATCACGACCCGCATAGCCACTGCTACCGCGGATTCGAATTGAGCACTTGCACATTTTGTTCTAAATCTAAAATACTTTATTTTGTGTGCAGGAAAAATCTCAATCAAGACCCAAATCAAGAGCACCTGGCTCTGATACCAATTGTAAATCACCTAGGGGGTGAATAGGTGATGGCTAATCTAATGGTCACTAAATGCCAAATAATGCGGAATTAAAAACTATTATGACCTAGACAAACTATTTAAACTAAACACCACGTATAACACAAGAGTGTAGCCGAATTTCCCGTGAAGGGCTCTGGACTAACTCCTCTAGATTCCCCTAGATAAGGGTTGAGGTGCCGTGTTGGCTCTCTTAGTTGAATACAAGTGTTAGCAAACAATCCCAAGCATATACAATATGAACACACAATATATCAAGCATATAAGTGTAATGACAATAATAGCATGCAAGATATAAACGAGAGACAAAGAGAGAGAGAGAGTGAGCAATCGCAAACACAAGGAATTTGTTTCGAGGTTCGAGCACACTTGCTCTACATCCCCGCCTTCGACACACGAAGGATTTCCACTATAATCGATACGAATGGATCACTCATCGGTGCTGCAACACCTACAAGCTCTCGGACTCTTTAGTCCCGTACACACCGCAAGCCCCACAAGCTCGCCGAGGCCGCACCTCAAACCAAGAGTTCACACACGAACTCTAAACACCGCGAACACACTTGTCCGCCTCCTCAAAGGACAAGATGAAAACTTGGTGATCTAAACACTTGATCACCAATAAAAAACTCTCACAACACAATCCTATGGATAGATAAAGCAATGGATAGCTCAAGTGATTGTGTGAGAAAACTAGGATGGAAGTGGTGGAGGAAAACTCAAGAAAATCTCTTTTAGCACTCTTGATAAACTCTCCTTTTAATTGGAAGTATTGGCTCTAAATTTTGTGGAAAAAAACCTCTTAGAAGAGTATGAAAAACTGGCACAAAAACTCTCCAAAAATCTTAGTAAAAACAGCCCCCAAATGGCCCAATTTATAGGGCTCCAAAAACTAGCCGTTGGAGGCCTGACAGAACTGTCGGTCGACCGCCCGGTCGATCGGCCAACGGTCAAATTTCTGACCGTTGTGCCATCGGTCAACCGGCCGGTCGACCGAGGCCAGGATACAGAGAGCACGACTCTCTGTCCGGTCGACCGGCCGGTCGACCAGGGACTTTCCAGAGAGCAGAGCTCTCTGGACGGTCGACCGGGTCGGTCGACCGGGCCTCTTGCCAGAACTGGCGTGCACGTCTGTGCATGTCGGTCGACCGCTCGGTCGACCGCCTTCAGGCTTCAGTCCATTGGTCGGTCGACCGGCTGAAGCCAGGACAGAACTGTTAAGGAATTAAAAACTTGGTCTTTTTGGTTGAAATAAAATTCCATAAATTCACAGAAAATCTACAAAAATAGTTTTACCAATATACTTTGATAAACAAACATGCTTGCACAAAATCAAGGCATGTTACAAATAATTTGGACTATTTTGTAACTTGAAAATTTTGGCTCAAATAAAAAACTGTATTTTCCAAAGTAGATTTTTCAAAACTTGTTTTTCTAAAAACTTCACCAAATACAAAAACAAGATATTTAAACTCATTTGAAGCATAGTGTGTATGGATATGATCCACTACACAAACATGGTGAAATATCTATGTTTTTGAAATTAAGCTCTAAAAACGATTTTGGTTAAAACATGTAAACTAGAATACCAAAAATCAAACCGATATTTTTCTAAAAGAAAACTCTTTTATAAAAACAAACTAAATCATGAGTGTGTGTGTAATATATACTTGAGCAATCCACCAACTATTCTATCCTTTATATTTTATCTAAAAATAAAATCTTCTAAAACAAACCTAGACACAAGTCTTCATCTTCTTGAAGTCTTCACTTGAAGCCTTCTTGACTTGGTCCAAATACCGTGCAAGCTCCAAAACTTGACTTTAAATCTTTTGTTGAAGCTATGCACCTACTAAGATCTTGATCATAAATCTGTCACTAATTAAACACAAGATCATTAATAAACATAACTACATGAGTTGATCATCATCAAAACTAGAGTGATGGGCCTTTGCGCCAACAAAATGAAGAGGCGAAATCAAAGAGGGACTCGCAGCATAGGTTAAACCCTATACTGCAAGAAGCAATTTGAGCTGAAATAGTAAAACTTTTACACAACGGGATAATCTATTCCATTTCTGATAGTGAATGGATCAGCCTAGTCCATCGGTCCCTAAGAATTCAGGTTTTATAGTGGTAGAGAATGAAAACCAAGAGTTAGTCCAAATATGACTCCCTGCAAAGATTAGAGCTTACATTGACTATCAAAATTTAAATGATGTCACTCGCAAAGACCATTTCCCTCTTCCATTTATCGATCAATGCTTGAACGACTAGCCGACCACAAATATTATTGTTTCTTGGACGGTTTGTAGCACCCCGTTCCCGGGATACGTATCCAGATGCTTGCCCCAATTTTTTCGACCGTATTGTTTCAATTTTCTTCCAGTATTTATTTTTGGGTTGTGATTGCTTATGTTATTTGGTATCGGATCTGAATTCACATGCAGATTCGAGAGCTCGCGCGTTAAGATCGCATCTAGTACTTTGTTGAAGTGAAGCTCGTTGGATCGTGTTTGAATCGAGTCGGCTTGGAGATAAGAAGACTTCGGTTTGTATTTAGTTTAGTATGTTTAGATCTTGTGTAAAGATTAGATAGTATTGATATGCTCAAGTTCACATACACACACAAGTTTAAAGTTTATTGGTTTTGGTTTTCAGCTTAACCGGATTTTGGATTTCATGTCAAAAACATAGATAGATATCTTTATATATATACTGGATTCTATCCATATACAATATGCTTCAAAGTTGTTTCAATATCATATTTTTGTATCCATATGAGTTTTGAAAAAATCAGATTTCCATTTCAAAGTTTAGTTTTGAAAAATACCGATTTTGTGTTTAAGCCAAATTTCAATATAACAAAAATAGTTCAAATAGTTTGTAATATGTATTGAATCTTAGTCACACATATTTGTATTTTAAAGATCTTAAAAGAACTTATTTTTGTGAAATTTATGTAATTTTATAGGATTTAATTGGTATTAAATTAATTAAGGTTTCATCCCTATTTTTCTCAGCCAGACTGCTCTAGCGATCGACCGGACCAGCAGTCGGTCGACCGTCATGGTTGACCGATGTGCACGGGACGTGCACAAAGGCCAGCCTATTCGGCCGGTCGACCGACTGAAAGCATCGCACTCTCGGGTGGGGGCGGTCGACCAGAGGCACAACGGTCATAAAAAAGACCGTTGGCGGTCGACCAGTTGTCGATCGAAAGGGCATTTCTGCCCTTTCCTGGCTGCCAACGGGCAGATTTTTGGAGGGTTATAAATAGGCCCCTCCTTAGCTGATTTCACCAAGAATTTCAAGAGCAAAAATTCCTATATTCTTAAGTATTTTAGCAACAAGTTTTAAAAGAGTTTTGGGTTTAAAGATTTTATCTTTATTTGTTTTTAAAGTGTTAGAAATTCAAAGAAAAAGGAGAGTCTTTGAGAAATTATTTTTGTTCTTCATTTCTATTTTATCCTAGAAGTTTTCCCAAGTATTTTCTTTGTGATTTTGATTTTCAAACTCTTTATTTTCTCACACTTGAGCTATCTATCTATCCTATCTATTAGGATCTTATTTTTGGTGAGAAATTGGTTTGTGGTTTAGTGAGACCACCAAGAGTTGTAACCTTACTTGTATTTGTTAGTATCCCTCTTGTGTAGAGGTGATTGTGGAGGTTGAGTTTGGTTGTCTTGGTATCCCTCTAAGTGTGGAGGTGATTGAAATTGTTGTTTGGCTTTGAGCCTTATCCCTCTAGTGAGAGGTGATTGTTGTTTTGCTAAGTGCCCATCCCTCTAAGTGTAGAGGTGATTGTTGTTGTGCCTTGCCGCTTGTGTAGAGGTTGTTGTTGTTTGAGGGAGGAGTTGTGTATGTATTACCCAAATCCTCAGTGAAGGTTCCCTATGTGGGAAGTCCTGTGTGGACGATATAGTGAAAATCCTTCTGTGTGAAGGCGGGGACGTAGAGCAGTGGCTCGAACCTCGAAACATATCTCGGTGTTTGCGATCGATCCACTATCTCTAAATTCTCTCTTATATTGTGCCTTACATTATTTCATATTGTTCATATCATATCTTATATGCTTGGTATTGCTTATGTGCCTCACTTGTGTTGAATCAAGAGAGATTCATATAGCATCTCAACTCTTATTTAGAGGAATTTAGAGGAGATGGTCCAGAACTCTTCACCAGAAATTCGGTTACACTCTTTGGTTACACTAAGTGCGTTTGCAATTAGTTTTTAATTCCGCATCTTTTGCCATTAGATTAGCCATACACCTATTCACCCCCCCTAGGTGTACTTTCAATTGGTATCAGAGCCTACGCTCCTGATATTAGTTTAACCACCTAGGAGTGAGATCTTAGCTAGCTAATCTAGATTTGCATTTGCTCACAAATTTGTTTACACACACTCATGGATTAACTTACCCCTCCCATGTTTCATGTTTCTAACATTGATATGTAAAAACTTAGAATTAGCATTTACCTAAAAACTCTATGTATGCATGTTTACCTTACTGCTACTAAGATATCTTATTTTGATAATAGCAAGCATATAGAGGCCAATACACAAGCCCTTGAGGCACTTAGGAGCTCTTTAAGTAAAGATTATATTATGACTGTTTCTCATTGTGATTCCGCTTCTACAGTGTGAAACACTTTGACCTCTCCAAAGCTTCAAACGTCAAAATATATGGAGGAGGAATCTAGTGAGGATGAGTCCGACCAACCTTGCTACATGATCCAAGGGAATGACTCCCTTGAGGTAAACTTGGACACCCATCTAGATGATTGTGCTAGTTCTTCTTGTAGTGATGATTATGTTGATGCTGATGCATTAAATGAAGAACTATCTCTTATTTGTGAAAACCTATTAGAAAAATACCAACTCTTGAAAAAGAAAACCTTTAAATTAAATAAAAAAATAAGGATTTGTGTTCAAAACTTGATTTGATTTTGCAAGAGAGGGATGAGATTTCAATTGAAAGGGACTCATTGAAATCCCAACTTGACCTTGCCCTAAAAGAAAATGAAATTTTGAAAAATAAAATGATTTTGACATTGTTTTGAAGAAAAATGAATCTTTAACTTCAAAACTTGAAATTGTTATAAAAGAAAAACCAATCTTTGAAAAATAAAATTGCTTCAATTTTAAAAGAGCTAGATTCGGTTTCAAAGAAAAATAAATCTTTGAAAAATGATTTAGATTCTCATGTTTGCATGCTTCATCATCTAGTGTACCTATTGCATGCTCCACCTCTTATTCTATTATTAAAAATAATATATTTGCTTTAAAGAAGAGTGTAGATTATTTAGGCTCCACCTTGAGCCAATGTGCCATGAACCACACACGGTTGGAATTCATATTTCACAAGAAACATGCTTCTCACATGCATGCACACCATACACTGCATACACATGCTCATCATGCTCACACACATGATTCTATATATGCTCATGTGTACACTTGTACACATTGTGGACGTAAGGGCCACCTTGCAAAATTTTGTTATGATAGGATACATGATTCAAATTTTGCAAATAGATTTGTTTGAGTTAGGAAAGGTGCTAACCCCCATGAACCCAATAAGGTATGGGTATCAAAAGTCACTCCTATTTTATTTGATGTAGGTGTAGGCTCTCACTCGACGTAAGAGTGTTGGTGCCTTTATGGTGGATGCGTTCCGAGCTAAAATGGTAACACTTTTGGATGCATTACTTTCAAGAGGAGTTTGGTGGGAGGACCACCATGGTTTGGAGATCTAGAGATTAGCCCTAATGGTTTTGGTAACTATCTCTAACTCCCATTTAGTTTATTTGGATTATTGATTTTTAGCATGTTTTATTTTTTCATGATTATTATGTTAAATGCCATGATAATTATACTTGATATACATATGTAGTATTTGAGATACACCCATGTTTTGTATGGATTACTTTTTTTTTGTGTTCTCACTTTAGTTTAGCTATGTTGTATATCATAGTTTAAGACATTTGCATTTACATAATGATCATATTGGTTTATGTTTCGTTTTGTGCTTCGTGTTTTAATTACATGTTTAAGATGTAGTTTTCATTAAAACTTGTGTAGATACTTGAACAACTAATGAGCCACAAATTGATTCATATATGTTTATGCTTAAATTGCTCATTTGTACCCATTAGATGTACTAGTATAACCTACTTTTGATGATTCATGCATTTTGACTTGTATTCATGTATATGATGATTTTGTTAAAACTTTAAATATACATGTATACCCTTGAGTCACTTGCTTTTCATGCAAATTCTATTATGGACTCATTTGTGTTCGGGAATTGTGTGTATACTTTTAGTTTAAACTAAAACATACATATACCTTGAAGTATATTTAATTTTGATGATTTTTATGTTTTTGTAAAGGAATTACATATTGAGCTTAATTGCCTATTTCCATGATTTTGTTGATTACATGATTCCTACACTCACATTAATTCTTATTTACTCATGATTTTTGTTTTCATGAGCTTTATATATGCTTTATAGACTTTTAGTGTCAATCATCGTGTGATTTTCATATTTTTATGGATTCATTCATGTTTTATTCCTTACTTGAAGGACTTCGTACTAGTTTTCAAGATTATCATAAATCTAGTTGTATATTTTTTCATCTTGTTAGAGTTTTTAATTATGCTAAAATTATTTTCAAACCTATTTTTGAAAACCCCACCAACCGAAGGGTGGCTGGATGGGCGATCATGTCTTGTATGCTTAAATTGAAAATCTTTTTAACATGTGCATAAAAAGGGAGGTAGCATGAGTTATACACTTGATCCTCATTATATTTTCAATTGGTACCACAATTGATATTTTTTTTATGTTGTATACTCATATTTGTGGTTTCTATATATGTATGTTTCAAATCTCAAATAGTATCAATTTCGATTGGTATTTACATTTTCATACATATATATATGATTTGATTGTGCTTACTATATCTTTACATCGTTAAGCACAAATTATGGTTATGTTAAGCTTGATTTAGTGTTTAATGACAATTATTTTCAATTGGTATCTTATACAAGCATATGTATTGTTTTTATTGGTATTTCATAAAGAGGGAGAAATTCATGTTTTATCTTTCAATCGATTTTATTCTCTATTGGTATCTTACTCCCATTCTTTATGATGAAAAATGCTTTATTTTGGTATATACTAACATTTTCAATATTGGTATCAATAATATTAAATTGGTATTATTCTCAATTTGGTATCTTTATTGTAAAATGAGTATATTTTCAAAGAAATATGGTTTCTATTTTCAATTGGTTTTTACTTTCTATTGGTATCAATATCTATTATATATATATTTCAATTGGTATCAAAACATACAATATTTCATTTTCTATTGGTATCAAAAATTTACAAGACATTTAAATTGGCAGCAAGATATTTTCAATTGGTATCTTTTAGTTTCTTAAAATCTTGTTTACTTTCAATTGGTATCTCAAAAATGTTGTGTTTATTTTTAATTGGTATCATAATGTTTTTATGTATACCTTTATCATAAATTGATTAATTTTTAATTGATATCATAGTGTTTTGATATGTATTACTTATATGCAAGGAAAGTTTTACATCTTCTCTATATATAGATTCATGTTGAGTGTATCTCATATTGAGGAGCTTGACCTCTCTTCTCTATGTCTTACACGTGTATCGGGGGAGCTTCACATCTCCTTTTATACATTGTATATTATGCGTTATATGATTAGGGTTTAGTCATCTCTTTTTCATGTAATGCATGCATGCAGGGGGAGTTAACTTTACGTCTCTCTTCTTCATGAATGTATATCGCATATTCATCCTTCTTGTTTGTTTTAACAAAAAGGGGGAAGAGATTTTTTTATTTTATGCCCCTTGTTGATGATTTGCTTGTTTAATTTGATTAAAAAAAGGAAGAATTTTTTTTTGTTTATTTATGCCCCTTTGTTGATGATTTGACAAAAAGGGGGAGAGAAATTTGGAGTTTATATATGCAGTTTTATGTCATCTATATGCTTGTATATTTTTCAATTAATATCAGTACATATATGTTTTGTTTATGCATTCATTGAATTTCTTTATATGTTTATTGCTATGCATAAGTTAAGGGGAGCTCTATGAAGCTTAACTTTAATCCATGCATATATAACTCCATGAGTTTTGTCATCATCAAAAAGGGGAAGATTGTTGGCCCAGAGGCCCATCACTCTAGTTTTGATGATGAATAACTCATGTAGTTATAGTTTACTAATAATCTTGTGATATTTAGTTTCAGGTATTTGATTAAGATTTTAATAGGTTTTTAGCTTCAATAAAGAAATTTTGGAGCTTTCACATGCAGATTCAAGAGCTCGTGCGTCAAGATCGCATCTAGTACTCGGTTGAAGTCAAGCTCGTTGGATCGTGTTTGGATGAGTCAGCTTGGAGACAAGAAAACTGCGGTTTGTGTTTAGTTTAGTATGTTTAGATCTTGTTTAAAGATTAGATAGTATTGATATGCTTAAGTTCACATACACACACAAGTTTAAAGTTTATTAGTTTTACTTTTCGGTTTAACTGGATTTTGGATTTCATATCAAAAACATAGATAGATATCTTTATATGTATATTAGATTCTATCCATATACAATATGCTTCAAAGTTGTTTCAATAGCATATTTTTGTATCCATATGAGTTTTGAAAAAAAATCAGATTTCCATTTCAAAGTTTAGTTTTGAAAAATACCGATTTTGTGTTTAAGCCAAATTTCAATATCACAAAAATAGTTCAAATAGTTTGTAATATTTGTTGAATCTTAGTCACACATATTTGTATTGCAAAGATCTTAAAAGAACTTATTTTTGTGAAATTTATGTGATTTTATGGAATTTAATTGGTATTAAATTAACCAAGTTTTCATACCTGTTTTTCTCAGCCAGACTGCTCTGGCGGTCGACCGTCCGACGGTCGATCGGGACGGTCGATCGGACCAGGAGTCGGTCGACCGTCACGGTCGACCGATGTGCACGGGACGTGCACAAAGGCCAGCATGTTCGGCCGGTCGACCGCGCTGTCGACCGACTGAAAGCATCCCACTCTCGGGTGGCGGCCAGTCGATCGGGCGGTCAACCGTTGGCTTTGGCCCGGTCGACCGGAGGTACAACGGTCATAAAAATGACCGTTGGCCGATCGATCGGCTGTCGACTGGAAGGGCATTTCTGCCCTTTCCTGGCTGCCAACGGGTAGATTTTTAGAGGGTTATAAATAGCCTCCTCCTTAGCTGATTTCACCAAGAATTTTAAGAGCAAAAATTCTTATCTTCTTAAGTGTTTAGAAACAAGTTTTAAAAGAGTTTTGGGTTTAAAGATTTATCTTTATTTGTTTTTAAAGTGTTGGAAATTCAAAGAAAAAGGAGAGTCTTTGGGAAATTATTTTGGTTCTTCATTTCTATTTTATCCTAGAAGTTTTCTCAAGTATTTTCTTTGTGATTTTGATTTTCAGATTCTTTATTTTCTCACACTTGAGCTATCTATCTATCCTATCTATTAGGATCTTGTTTTTAGTGAGAAATTAGTTCGTGGTTTAGTGAGACCACCAAGAGTTGTAACCTTCCTTGTATTTGTTGGTATCCCTCTTGTGTAGAGGTGATTGTGGAGGTTGAGTTTGATTGTGTTGGTATCTCTCTAAGTGTAGATGTGACTGAGATTGTTGTTTGGCTTTGAGCCTTATCCCTCTAGTGAGAGGTGATTGTTGTTTGGCTAAGTGCCCATCCCTCTAAGTGTATAGGTAATTTTTATTGTGCCTTGCCTCTTGTGTAGAGGTTGTTGTTGTTTGAGAGAGGAGTTGTATACTCCAAAGTTGTATTACCCAAATCCTCAGTGGAGATTCTCTGTGTGAGAAGTCCTGTGTGGACGATATAGTGAAAATCCTTCTGTGTGAAGGTGGGGACGTAGAGCAGTGGCTCAAACCTCGAAACATATCTCAGTGTTTGCGATTGATCCACTATTTCTAAACTCTCTATCTTATATTATGCCTTGCATTATTTCATATTGTTCATATCATATTTTTATGCTTGGTATTGTTTGTGTGCCTCACTTGTGTTGAACCTAGAGAGATTCATATAGCACCTCAACTCTTATTTAGAGGAATTTAGAGGAGATAGTCCAGAGTCCTTCGCCAGGAATTCGGCTACACTCTTTGCTTACACTAAGTGTGTTGTGATTAGTTTTTAATTCCGTATCTTTTGCCATTAGATTAGCCATACACCTATTTACCCCCCTCTAGGTGTACTTTCTGTATCGCCGAAAGATTTTAGGATTTTTAAAATCAGATTGAATTTCTCGAATCCAATTTCACCAGGCATCTTAAAATTATATTTTCTATTTTTAGAATTTTTTGGAACGTTTCTGAAACAGTCAAATTTTACCCTATATAAATAATAATATTATTTTTCTTTCTTTTCTTTTCTTGCTTTTTTCTTCTCCACTCCTCTACTTAATACTCCCAGGTTATCCTATTGATTTAATTTTTTAATAATATATTTATCTATTAATTTTTCCTTATTTTTTCTTTTTCCTTAATTTTTTCCTTTTCCTTTTCTTTCTTTTTCTTCTTTTCTTTTTCTCTTTCTTTCCCCTTACTGCTCCCCACGTCGACCACGCCCTGCAACCAGCAGTAGCAGCTGCACCAACAGCCATTCCCACGCCCATTCCTCTTCCCATACTCTTTCTTTCCCTCTCCTTCTTTTAATTTCCTTTCTTTCTTTCCTTCCTCCTTCCCTATCTTATCCATTTTTCATCTCTCCCACTAACACCCTCACCCTCTCTCTCCCCTCATGGTCGCGGCCTCCACCGGCGCCGCCGCCGCCGCCGCCCCCTAGCCGGTACCGTCGCTTCCCCTAGATCCCCCCTTCACTTCCCCACTTCCCTCCTCCTCAAACTCTGACCCATCTCCTCCAATTTCTCTATAAACCCATCACTCCACATTCCTCTTCTTCTTCAAAATTCATCATCAAAAACCCTAATTCCTCCACTTTCACCACCATACCACCATCTCCTCCTCCTCCTCTAATTCCTCAACACCACCATCAACCAACACAATCACAATCACCACCAACCACCACTCCTCCCCGGGCCTTAGCCACGCCGTCCCCTACCTCCGGCGACACCGCCGCCCCCAGGGCGCCGGCGGTGGCCGGCCACCGGCCAGCTCCCCACTCCCCTCTTCTTTATTCTTTCCTTCTTTCTTCTTTCTTTCTTTCTTTTCTTCTTTCTTTCTTTTCCTTCTTTCCTATTATAACCCTCTTTCTTATTTCTCCTATTTACCCTCTCCTTCGTTTCCTAATTACCCCACCATATCCAGCACACACCCTCTCTCTCTCTCTCCTCTCTCTAACTAATTCTCCTCTCTCTCTCTCTCCTCTCTCATTCTCTCTCTAATATATATATATTATATATATATATATATATATATATATATATATATATATATATATATATATATTAATATATGGATTGGTAGCATGCTCGCACGTATTCGTGGGCTTCTCGGATTTTAACTCGGTATTGCGTTCTGGTTTTAGGCGATTGCTTTGTTATCGTCAATTCATGTTTAGTAACTGCTACTCTAACGTTTATTGCATGATATATTAATATGTAGGTGTCTTGTTACTACCGTTACATGCCTAACAATTGCTACCCTGGCTTTTAGTACATGATACATCACTATACGAGTTGATATATGATGTTGTACTCTGTATTCAACTCACCGGACACCAACATGTTAATTATCTGTCACTGATATGTTATACTTGACCCCTGATCCATGACACTTGATATCTGACACCGGTACTTGACATGTTATACTTGACACTCGATCCCTAGCACTTGATATCTGATACTGGTGCTTGACATGTAATCACTGGACACCTGATACCTGACACCTGATATATGACACTTGACGATTGACATGCTATCACTCACTTGACTTGCTTTCACATGGCACTAGTATATTGACCTGATATTGTGACACCTGACTAGATAATATTACACCTGACACCTGTATTACATTGCATATTCATGACTATCACTTTTACGGGGACTTGGCATGATTATTATATTGTTACCAGACATTTGGTACTCCTGAACTCCTGTATACTTGAACCCCTGAAATAGGGAGACTCCTGACATTAGGCTTCTGATATCATACTCATGTTAATCCCTGTAATAGGATAACCATGGATATTGGACTACTGTGAATACCCTGTGGACATTATTACTGGACAATCTGTAATAATTGAACAACTTACACCGGGACGGGGGAAATTGATGGGTACCGATATAGCTTCCATGTTTATAGTGGCCATACAAATGTTGTACAACTAATTCCTGGGGTTCGACCTGGAGGCCACCGGGTGCTTCCGTGGGGTGTACTGGTACCCCTACTCTCCTGCCTCCTGTCGGGTGTGTCGTAATCTCCTGAGTATATTCCTTTGGGGAGCGGTGACACTCTCTTCCTGTTCGAGTGAATACTAAGTCCTACTGGCATATAGTAAGACTCGGTACCTAGCGGTACGTTCCGGCTCAGTACCGGATACTCCTGAACTGTTGTCCCGGGTATGCACGGGACCCATTCTAAACATGGTTTGCCGATCCCCATCAGTTTCCAATAACCAACCTCGCTCGACTTATGTGCAGAGGTATATGGTATGGGACATATACCAAAACATACAAATTAAATGAGTCTTAATAATAACTTGATAATTGACTTCATGCCACATAAATTTTAATGTCGTTTCCATATATTACCATTTATTGTGATTATTCCATACTTGCCGATTTGAATACATAACACTTGACCTGCTACACTTGCTTTTGTTTCTTGCCACATGAATTTTAATGTCATTTCCATATTTTACTATTTATTGTGGTTATTCCATGCTTGCTGATTTGAGTACATAATACTTGATTTGATGCACTGTTTTGTTTGTACTTGCCATTTGGTTTCTTTTTACACTCACTGGGTTGCCCACTAACAACCATAGACTTGCATGTTCAGATCTTGTAGGTTGCACTGAAGTGGACCCTTCAGCTGAGGAGCAGACCTTCTTCGAGGAGCAGGCGAATCAGCCGTAGCTTCATCCCGTCTTGCCCGCTCGCGAGATTCTCTCTTTCAGCTCATGAGTTCTTATCTTTTGTACTCTGTACAGACTACTTTTGTGCTTCCTGATGATGTAATACTTATGTAATGTTATGTCACAGTCTGTGATGACTGACTACTTGTACTTTTGTGTTGGAATGTATATTATCACGTATTTTCGTACTCTGATTCCTGTATTATACTGATGCTTAGCGTACATACGTGATGGTACTATCGTCCCGCGTATGTACGTCGCAGTAGTGTCTCCGTATCCGTGGGATCGGGGCGCTACACGGTTACTCGGGGCAGAACCAAATCCCCATACCTCTGGAGGACAAAGAGAAAATAATGTTTACATGTCCATTTGGGACTTTCACTTATCGCCGAATGTCTTTCGGTCTATGTAATGCCCCCGTGACATTCCAACGTTGTATGTTAAGCCTATTCTCCGACATGGTTGAAAGAATTTTAGAGATCTTTATGAATGATTTCTCTATTTATAGAGACTCATTCGACCAATGTTGTTACCATCTAGAACTTGTTCTCGAACGATGCACCGAGAAGAATTTGACATTGAATTGGGAAAAGTGCCACTTCATGGTACGACGTGGGATTGTCCTAGGTGACGAGATTTTCAAGAAAGGGATTGAAATGGACAAAGCGAAGACAGATGTTATAGCTAAGCTTTGTAGCACCCCGTTCCCGGGATACGTACCCAGATACGTGTCCCGATTTTTTCGACCGTATTATTACAATTTTCTTTCAGTATTTATTTTTAAGTTGTGATTTCTCATGTTTTTAGTATCAGATCTGGATTCTCAGACTTAGAGTCAGCCCTGACTCGGACCGGGAACCCGATACTAGCCTGCAGCCCAATTTAAACTTTCTGAAAGTACAAATTGACCGATTTTAGTTTCATACAAAGTTTTCTAATATTTTAGTTTTTTCATGATTTTCTGGAATTTTCTAGAATTTTTCTGCAAAATCTCCAAAACCGGTGTCGGTCGTCATCGCTGACTGATTCCCAGATTTTTAGTTTTCAAACGGGATTGAATTTTCAAAAATAGCTTTTACGTTACTTCTTAGAATTTAATTCTCTATCTAAAAATATTTTTTGAGATTTTTCTAAATTTATCAAAATTTCATCGATTCTGGTGTCGGCCGGTATCGTCGGAAGATTTTAAGTTTTTTAATTTTAAAAATATATTGAATTTCTTGAATCTAATTTCATCGAGCATCTTAAAATAATATTTTCTATTTTTGAGAATTTTTCGGAACATTTCTGAAACAGTCAAATTTTCGCCCTATTTAAATAATAATATTATTTATCGACAATTTCTTTTCTTTCTTTTTCTTGTCTACTCCCTACTTTATACTCGTAGATATTTTAATAAATTAATTATTTAATAATAGAATTTTCTTACTATTTTATTTTCTTGTTCCTTATTTTTTTCCTTTCCCCTTATTTTCTTTACTTTTCTTTCTTTTCTTTTTCCCCTTTGACTTTCCCCCTCCTCTGCTCCCGCCGCCTGCCACAGTCGCCCGTCGCCTGCAGCAGCAGCCTGCTGCTACAGCCCCTCTCCCCAATCCCCATTCATCATCACTTCCTTCTCCTCCTTCTCCATTAAAACCCTTTCTCACTTCCTTCTCCTTCTCATTTCCATTTCTAATTTCAATCTCCTTCAACCAAAAAAAAAAAAAAAACCAAACAAACCCAACTTCATCACCGCTACCTCCACCACTGGAGCCGCCGCCGCCGCCCTCCCTAGCGCCAGCCACCACTTTCCCACAACCCCTCTCCACTCCACCACCTCCTTTTTATCCAACCATCACTCCACCACCTCTAATTTCATTCAAACCTATCACCACCACCTCCCTTCCTCCTCCAAAATTCACCACCATCTCCATCAAATCCACCACTTCCACCACCCCATCATGACCTCCTCCTCCTCCTCTAACTCCCCACCACCTCCAACAACCACCACAACCACCACCACCACCATCAACTACCACCACCACCTCTACCAACACCAAACAACAACAACCAAATCAACTCCATCTCCCTCCTCCCCTCCCCTTGGCCGCCGGCGGCGCCGCCAGCGGTGGGCTGGCCGCCGGCAGCCCCACCCCCTCCTTTTTTTTCTTCCATTTCTTTCTTTCTTCTTCTTTCTTCATTTCTTTCTTTCTTTTCTTTTCTCTTTCTTTTCCCCAAATAAACCCACATATACACATTCCCTAAAATACCCATCCCCTCACTCCTAATTACTTCCCCATATTCACAATCAATACCCCTCCCCTATTAATTCCTAATTCCTTTCTAAAAATACCCTATTTTCTCTCTTTCTCTCTCCTTCCTACAACTCTCTCTCCCTCTCTCTCCTCTCTCTCATTCCCTCTCTAATATTTATTTATATAATATATATGAGTATATATTATATATATATATATGGGTTAGTAGCTTACTTGAACGTCTCAGATTTTCTTGGTATTTCGTTCCGGTGCTGGGCGAGTACATTTCTTTCTTTATTACCATCATTTCATGTCTTATCTCGCTTTTAATATATGATGTCTCTTTATGCAAGTTAGTATATGTTATATAAATAATTATCATGTTTTATAAATAGTTGTCGGCCTTTATTATACTTTGTCGAACAGGTATTATACCGGGTATGCCTAGATCTGCTCCCACTTTACTCGGCTTCGCATAGCTAATTAAAAGATAAATTTATTATTATAAAAATGATAGTGAAGAGTTTAAAATATTTATACCGTTCTCCAGTACCATGTGATGTGACCGGTTGATACCTGATACTTGATGTTGTGACTCTCACCGACATATTAGTTACCTGACCCTGACATGTACACACCGGTACTTGCCATGCTATACTTATTACATGATATCTGATACCGGTATTTGCCATGCTATACTTAACACTTGATATATGACACCGGTACTTGCCATGCTATATTTGACCCATGATGCCCGACACCGGTACTTGCCATGATATACTTATTACTTGATATCAAACACCGGTACTTGTCATGCTATACTTGACACTTGATATCAGATACCAGTACTTACCATGCTATACTTGACACATGATATATAACACGTACCTGACATGTTATACTTGACACCCGATACCTGACACCTTTATTACCTAGCATATTCATGATTATTATGTGACCAGATCTCTGGTACTCCTGTACTCCTGAACTCTTGTATCTCCTGTACTCATGTCCGCTGCACTGTTACTCTTGTCATATAGCACAGTCAGACCGGCGTCTGGCAGAGCATGCCTAGTGTTGGGATGACGAGGAAGTATCCCACAATCGTGCTAGCATCCGGCGGATCCTGAATGGAACTAAGTGCCACACGGAGCAAAGTGCCACACCACACACGTGGTGGGGGCCACCTCTTGAATCCGTAGGGGCACCTCTAGAATTCATTTCCCACACAGAGCAAAGTGCCACACCACACACGTGGTGGGGCCACCTCTTGAATCTGTGAGGCTACCTCCTGTATCAACCCTCAGAGCAAAGTGCCACACAGAGCAAAGTGCCACACCACACACGTGGTGGGGGCCACCTCTTGAATCTGTGGGGGTCACCTCTTGAATCTGTGGGGCTACCTCCTGTATCAACCCTCAGAGTAAAGTGTTACATGAAGCAAAGTGCCACACCACACACGTGGTGGGGGCCACCTCTTGAATATGTGGGGGTCACCTCTTGAATCTGTAGGGTTACTTCCTCCCTCCTGCCTGTGCCGCCTGGTGTTAGCGTGATAAGCATCCTCAGTGCATATTAGCACCCACACATACTTGTATGATAATAACGTCTGGAGCATATGTTATCTGGTCTCTCCCCTATTCGAATAACGTTACCTGCATATTGGAGTTCGGATGAGTTCTACTGGAAGTGCAGGCTCCAGTGTGAACTGTCGGTGTTGTGAGATGCTGGTAGGAAAGGGATAAGAATAACATGTGAATGTAACACCCAAACAGTAATAATATTAGAAACGTGCGATATTTGGTCTCTCCTTTGTTCGGGTCCTGGTACTCACATATCAGACCCGGTAAGTTCTACGGAGTGCGAACTCTAGTATGGACTATCGGTGATGTGAGGCGCTGGTAGGGAGGCGGTTGAAATATCAAACGGTACTGATTATTATTATTGAATAACTTAAAATGCAACACCTTTATATTCTCCAATTATAGTGTTATGCCCTGAGTTGACACCTTTCTTTATGACATATGATGATTACTCTAGACACACTATAGTTCTGTTACTCTTAGGGCAACTCAAGATGTATAAACTCAAACGATGGTGATATGAGATATATGGTATATAGATGAGGGTTTCTTTGTTTGGATTATTCCCTTGACGTATCTGTCCCATGAATCCATAATCTGAGCTTGTACAACTAGTTTTGTTCATACTTGTATTTATCGCATGTTTAACTTATTTACCGCATGTACCTATGCTATTCATACTGCCTTCTATGCATGTTTCAGTTTCAGATTCATCGATATATATGATTTACTGTCGTTCCTTTAATTCCCTTATGTTATTTGTTATTACTTGTACCTGTATACTTGGACCACATCACTTAATCATGTACACGTGTACCTGTTATGCACGCCATTTGGCTTTATTATATGTACTCGCAGGGTTGCGTCTGACAACCCTGAATTCTCATGTCCAGATCCTAGAGACCGGATCTTGGTGGCCTTACTAGAGCAGATCAGAGTGCGCAGCGGATCCTTCCGTGACGATCAGAGTGCAGCAGAAGCTTGGATTATCGCCGCAGCTCTTCCTCCCAGTTCCTCTCCTGTTTGATTCTCGAGACCCTTCTTGCTACTCGTGAGCACCTCTCAGCTTTTGTATACCTCTTCATATGATGTACTTTTGTATTTTCTGGTGATGTAATATTCCTATAATATTATATCACTCTCTGTGATAACTATGTACTTGTACTTTTCTGTTAGAATGTATATGACCACTGTGCTTCCGCACTCTGATTCTCGCCTGTAGTGATGCTTAGCGTATATACGTGAGGGTATTTCTGACCTTCGTATATACGTCGCAGTGACGTCTCCGTATCCGCGAGATCGGGGCGTTACAAGCTTCCATACCCAAATGTGTGAAAGATGTCTGACTTTCCTAGGACAGGCCAGATGTCTATCGTAGGTTCATTAAGGACTTTGAAAAGATTGCTAGACCCTTAACTAACCTTTTAGTTAAAGACGTGCCCTTCATCTTAGATGATGGACATCTTACCGCTTGAGAGAAGCACAAGATGAAACTTATCTCTGCACCCATAATTTCTCTCCCGGATTGGTCCAAACCATTTGAGATCATGTGCGACGCTTCCGATTTTGCCATAGGCCCTGTCTTAGGACAACGTGTTGACAATAAGCAGCATGTGATTTACTATTCAAGTAGGACTCTTAATGATGCCCAATTGAAATATACTACAACCAAAAGGAATTCTTGGCAGTAGTGTTCGCATTGAAAAAATTTTGCCCACACCTACTTGGGACCAAAACCACCATATTCATTGACCATTCTGCCCTCTGATATCTCATGTAAAAGAAGGATACCAAGGCCCGACCATTCGTTGGATCCTCCTACTTCAAGAATTCAATCTCAAAATTCAAGATAAGAAGGGTGTAGAACCCATCACCTCTCATGAATTCCAAACGCTTCGTCCAACGAGTTACCAATTAATGATGACTTTCTCGATGAGCAACTCTTAGCAATCTTTAGGGAACTATAATTTGCCGACACAGTAAATTACTTAGTTATAAACCAAACCCCATCTCATTGGTCAAAACAAGAAGTATACTGATTCTTGTCTCAAGCACGGTATTTCTTTTGAGAAAAATCATATCTCTTCAAATACTATTCCGACAAATCATTAGGAGATATATCTCTGATGAGAAAGTTAGGAGTGTCCTTTCATTTTGTCATGAGCTCGCATGCGGTGGACATTTTGGTTTTCGCAAGACTACAGAAAAAGTACTACAAAGTAGGTTTTACTGGCCCACACTGTTTAACGATGCCTTTAATTTCTGCAAGACGTGCTCTGGATGCCAATGGTAGAATTTCGAGACATAATATGATGCCCCTAAACCCAATTCTAGATAAAGAAATTTTTGATGTATGGGACATTGTACTTTATGGGTCCCTTTCCTAGTTCATTTGGGCACCAATACATTTTGGTAGTTGTGAATTATGTATCTAAATGGGTGAAAGCTATTCCTAGCAAAACAAATAACAACAAAGTTGTTGCCAAGTTCTTAAAAGAAAACGTCTTCTCACGCTTCAGAACTCCACGTGCCATAATTAGTGATAATGGCTCACATTTTTTGCAATAGAACTTTTGAAGCTCTTATGCGAAAATATGACATAACTCATAAGTTATCAACACTATACCATCCTCAAACTAGTGGGCAGGTAGAAGCCTCAAATAGACAAATCAAACTTATCTTGGAGAAAACTGTGAGTCAAAACCGAAAAGATTGGTCCACCAAATTGGTAGATGCCTTATGGGCATATATGACCTCTTTCAAAACGATTCTAGGGATATCTCCATATAGGTTAGTCTTTGGAAAGGCTTGTCACCTTCCTGTTGAGTTAGAGCACCGAGCCTTATGGGCTATTAAGTAACAAAATTTTGATTTAGATAAGCCTAGTGCGCTTCGAAAATTATAAAATTTCGAGCTTGAAGAGTTGAGAAATGAGGCGTACGAAAATGTGAAGATCACGAAGAATAGAGTTAAGGTTTTTCATGACAAACATATCAAGAGAAAAACTTTTGTTCCGGATAAAAAGTATTACTCTACGATTATAGACTTCATCTTTTTTCAGGAAAGTTGAAATCACGGTGGACAAGACCATTTGTTGTTAGGATAGTGTTTCATGTGACGCCCCAATCCGGCGAGTAAGGGACGTCACTGCGACGTATATACGCAGGTCAGAAATACCCTCGCGTATATACGCTAAGCATCAGTACATGCAAGAATCAGAGTGCGGAAGCACAGTGGTAATATACATTCTAACAGAAAAGTACAAGTACATGGTTATCACAGAGAGTGATACAATATTACAGGAATATTACATCACCAGAAAATACAAAAGTGTATCATATGAAGGATATACAAAAACTGAGAGGTGCTCACGACCAGTAAGAGGGGTCTCGAGAATCAAACAGGAGAGGAAATGGGAGGAAGAGCTGTGGCGATGATCCAAGCTTCTGCTGCACACCGATCATCACGGAAGGTTCCGCTGCGTACTCTGATCAGTTACAGTAAGGCCACCCAGGTCCGATCTCTAGGATCTGGACAAGAAAATCTAAGGCTGTAACACTTTCTTAACTAATCACCTTTTTCCTAACATTTAAATGCTTTAGGAAGGTAATATGGAAGTAAGTATTCTTATAAAAATACTATACATTATACTATACATATTAGTATGTATATATATATGTATGTATGTATATAAAATGAAATACACCAAATGCATGTTGACTTTGCTACCATACCCCCACCATACTTGTGGGTACTAGTACCTCATGAAAGGGGGAGGGATGGAACCTTGCCTATAGGTGTAAGATATAAGAGTAGAGAGATGAGGTTAGGGAGGGGCACTTGTCATGACATTATTGAAGGGAATGGGGTATAAATAGGAGGGAAATGAAGAGAAAGTTTCATTTGGCAACACCCTCTCTCTTTCTTCATTCTCCAACTCCAATACCCTTTTCTTTCTTCTCCCTTGCTTTCAGCCCAAAAAACCAATAACAACAGTAGTTGTTTTTCCCCTCTTCTTCACACACACACACTCTCTCTTTCTCCCTCTCATTCCCTCACAAAACTTCCCTACTTCCTAGTATACAAGAAAAAGACTTCGTTTACATGTTTTATCTTCTCTAAAGACCAAATAGAACAAGATAAAGTGGTGATCTAACATCACCATAAAAGGAAATTCTTGGAGACAAGGTTGATCTAGGATAACGAGTTAGGAGGGTGATATTGGTTGAACGGTAAGCAAAACCTTAAGATTTCTACCCCTCTTGTGCTCTTTTAACTAAGAACTGATTATGATGTTATTGTGGCCTTGTAGACTCCATATTAGCGGGAGACCAAGTTTGATAAGGAGATAACCTCTTCAAGGGTAAGTAGAACATCCGGACCCTAGTAACATAGTAGGTAAAGTAAAGCTTGAAATGAAGGGAAATTTCTAAGTTATAAATGAACATGAAATTGAAGGATAATTCATGTGTATGATTCATAGATTCCATGTGTACATAATCTTATGGCAACCATGTTGTAGCTATTTTCATGCATGTTTAACATTGTGTATGATTGGTGTATACATGGTAGTCCATCACATGCCTTTTTAGAGAAATAGTTTTATGAATAAATATGATACTTGATGCTATGCATATATTTATGGCTACGCATATATTAAGATAACATGATATGTTGGTTATCTTGAAAAACTCGCATAATGATAATTTAGCTAGTAGTTACCCATACATGTTAATGACTTCCATGATATTGACATGTTATAAAGCAGGAAATTATGAAATTATTATGTTGTCGTTGCTTTATGAGTCCTTGCATGTTGTGATTACATAAAGGACGTGATTATTGCATAGAGGAGGAAGGGACCGGGTTGAACCGAAGGTGACCGAAGGGGAGGATATACGGTAATGTATAGTAGGAAGGGACCGGGTTGAACCGGTGGTGGTCGAAGGGGGGATTTATTGCGTTAAATAACATATAGGAGGAAGGGACCGGGTTAAACTGGAGGAGACCAAAGGGGAGCCCAATGTTATGTTTAACAAGTATGTTAATGTGGCTAAGATAGAAATTTTATGTTGAAAATATATATATAAATCTTAAAACTAGATTCTGTATAGTCGACTTATCCAGGCAATTTCAGCAGGGTTAGTCGACTATCCCTTGGGCTAAATCGACTATAGATGGGAAAAACGGGTATACAAGTCTCAGGAAAACACTCTTAGTCGACTATATATAAATTGTAAGTCGACTAGCCTCAGTTACTGGAAATAAATAGAGAGTGAACATCTTCTTTTAACCATGATTAGTCGACTATAGTTGACTTGTAAGTCGATTAGTGTGTAGAGTAGTCGACTACACCAGAAAGGGTAGTCGACTAGAATTGGTTATAAGTAACAAACAGAGAGCACCTATCTTTTTGATCCAGTGTTAGTCGACTACAGTTGACTTGTAAGTCGACTAGTACCAAGTATAATCAACTATACCATATAGATTAGTCGACTAGGTAAGTTATAGGCAGCCAACAGAGAGTGAATAACTTTTTGGGACAGAGACCCTAGTCGACTATAGCTTCTATACAAGTCGACTTAAGGTAGAGTTAGTCGACTATAGGTATGAGTAAGTCGACTATCAGGACCTGTTACTGTGTTTTGGTCAGGATTTTCATACCCAAAAATGTGTAAAAATAGTATTAATTACAATTGTTAACTTGATGATAAGATTTCAAATAAACCTACGTAATGGACATGCATATAATACTGTTTTACTCACTGAGCTGTCGAGCTCACTCTGTTCTCATTATCATCTTCAGGTTTGGATAAAGGTAAGGGACCCACTTAATGGCAACATATGCGGGATAGGTGTCAACAGAGACATTTTCACCCTTTTTACATGTTCTTGTGATATGTATATTGTTGTAGAAAACTATGCAAAACTTCTATTTGGATGTTTGTCATGAACTTGTAAATATTGAAATACTTGGTGCTAGACTCAAATCCTGTATAATATTGTGGTATTTTATGGAATAGCAAAGTATTAGACTATGTTTTCTAATGAGTTGTCGGATTAATGCTTCAGAAATATGCTAGATCCTGTTGAGATCATATATGCATATGGAGTGAAAAATGTTATAAAGTATAGAGCAGGCTGATGTTAGCCGAATTGAAGTATTGTATCTTGATGGGTCCCACGCTTGGATTAAGGATAATTTGTGATGATTGTAATCTGAATGGAAATGATTAACTGGGACCGTTACAGTTGGTATCAGAGCTAAGGTTTATAGGTAGAAGGAAAAGGTTAAGTCAGAGGTAGGAGGCAATGGAATTGTTAGGCTTATATGAATGGGTACGTGGTTGTAGTTAGGTAGTGGGTTTTATGTGACGGATTAACCATGAGTCAAGCGGTAATTGATTATTTTCTCGCATCAGAATCGGGATGCCCGCACATTCCGATTCGGGTGAGTTGGCTGAGGGTGCGGGCTCTCAGTAACAACTTCTAGTGGTATGGGACACTGGGACGAGGGAATGCATTGAATTATCTATTGAACCTAAGTTATTCTAAAACATGAGACTTACGGGTAGACTAAGGATAAGTGTAAGTGCAAGTGTGTGTATATATATATATATATATATATCATCTTTCTGATTATAGCAGTATGTTGAGACTATTTTATGGGATGAGATTGATATGACTCCTTGTTTGCATGTAGATGGGGGACTCTGACATTTATTGGCCAGTCTCTAGCTCGGATAGTTCGAGTGTGAGTTGGACAGAAGGTTCTATAGATTAGGGATATGAGTCTGATGAGACTGACCCAGAGGTCATATTTGCAGCCCCAGACCACATAGACTATGAGGAGGTTGAGTCTCAGGCGTCTAATGAGCCTGAACTAACCATTGACGATACGGAGAGCTTGGTTGGGGATTCACTTGGTGTAGTAGAGATGGAGGATACTAGTACAATAAAGGAGGAGATCCGAAGAGGAATCACTTATGGAGGTATCTTTTGGGATGAAACATGGGAAGACGACATGGACCTATATGATGATCTGGATGACTGGTGCTGCGCAGGAGATGAATTACCAGGGGAAAACTCCGAGGAAGGCATGGGTGATAGCGAGGATAGTAGCAGTACTAGCGGGGACTCAAGTGGGGAGACTCAACCCTATGAAGGATGAATCTATGAGCAAATACTTTGAAATGTATATATATGTACAAGCCTAGTGTGCTAGTTGATGGATATCTTAAGAGTTTGTTGTATATGCCCTGGCACATATGTGTATGCACATGGGTTAGTTCAGATATCCAAAGGGTAGATATATTAGTGTAATATCTTTGTATCCGTTTTGGGATGTACATATAAATATATATATCTATAGCAAGTTGCTTGTTTGCAAAGTGATAATGAGTATTTTATTAAGGTGATTGCATGAAACTAAATTTTATCAAAAATTGTTTCCATATATGTAAAGTATGTTGACTAGACGTCCTTATCTTATAGGAAGGACGCATGAATCTAAATCAACTACCACCAAATGAGTCTTTATCACTCGGTGTGTCACACTATAGTGTGATGGAAGTGCACACCCTATGGACAACAATGAAGATTCAGAAGTCCAGATAGGAGGAGGTCATGGAACTCCAGTGGTGATGCCCGAGTGGCTCACTCAGTTAATGACCAGAGCAAATAATAACAACTCCCACCGAGCATTGGAACAGTTTCAGAAAATGAAACCGCCTGTATTTGAAGGGGAGGTGGATCCCTTACAAGCTGAAGCATGGCTTCTCCAGATAGAGAAAATCCTAAATGTAATGAACCGCACCGATGAGCAAAGAGTATCTTTCTCTTCCTTTATGTTTCAAAAGGAAGCAGAACATTGGTGGAGGGCGGTGAAGAGTAGTGTGAAGAGTACAAGAGAATCAATCATGTGTGAATTTTTAGTGAATAAATTCACTGAAAAGTATGTCCCAGAGATGGCCAGAGACAAGATGGCGTCAGAATTCTTGGAATTACGCTAAGGCCTAATGAATGTGTCCCAATATGACCAAAGGTTCACCCAATTATCCAGGTATGCTGATGCCTTAGTGAAGAGTGAAGTAGAAAGGACAAAGAGGTTCATAAAGGGCCTGAGATCAGAAATTCGAGGCAGATTGATTTCTCTACAACTGAAGAATTATCTCCAAGTTGTGGAAAGATCCTTGAAGGTAGAAATGGATATGCAAGAGGGTCATGAAGACTGGGTGAAGGAAATTCCCAACTCAAAGCGCCCCCGATATCAAGGACCATCAATGACGGTGGCATCAGGATCCACCAGTAGAAAGGGATTTGAATTTAATGCCACTCTTCAAAGAGGAGGATGGGCCAGAGGCAGAGGAACATGGTTGAGAAACAGAGACACTTTCTCGAAAGCACAGGCTACCTCTGTGTCCCACCCAAAAATTTCGGAAGCTCCTTGGTGCCAGAAGTTTAGAACAAACCATTTTGAAAACTGCCTCCAAGATAGGGCTTGCTATAATTGTGGAGTAGTGGGGCATTTAAAGAAAAATTGACCGACGAGGCGCGGAAGCCAAGGGCAGAGTAGGGGAAGTGGGAGGCCAGCTACGAGAATGAACCCTCCCAGGGGACCTGAAATCACCTAGAGGGGGGGTGAATAGGTGATATGGCTAATCTAGAAACTAAATGCAGAAATTAAAACTAATTTGCAACTACACTTAGTACAACCAACAAGTGTAGCCGAATTCCCCATGAAGGGCTCTGGACTAACTCCTCTTGATTCCTCTGAATAAGAGTTGAGGTGCTATATGAAGCTCTCGTGGTTAAGTACAAGTGAGGCACACAAACACAAGGCAAGCATATAATGGATATATAACAATATGATGATGCAAGGCACAACACAAGCAAATAGATATGAATGATATGAATGATGCACAACACAAATAATGAGAGAGAGAGAGTTTAGAGTCAATGGATCAAACGCAAACAACAAAATGTGTTTCGAGGTTCGAGCCCCTAGCTCTACGTCCCCGCCTTCACCGAAGGATTTCTAATCCACTAACTTGTTCACCGAGGACTCCCACCGAGGGAACCTCCACCAAGGAGGATTTGTACAACAACCGAGAGTACCGAACTCCTCTCTCAACAAACAACCTCCACCGAGGTAATACAAACACAATCCACCTCTACCAAAGAGGGATAGGCCCGTAGCCAAACAACCAAACTCCACCTCACCAAGAAGGAGCAAACAACAACCTCAACCTCTACCAAAGAGGGAGCACCCCACAGTCTCAACATCTACTAAAGAGGGAGCAACACAAGTAAGGGTTTTTACAATAAGTGGTATATCTCAACCACAAACAATCTCTTTCCACAAATAAATGATCCTAATAGAATAGGATAGAAGATAAGCTCAAGTGTGGAAAATAAAGTGTTTTGATCAAAGAAATTCTCTTGGGAAAACACCAAAATAGATATAGAAATTTTAGATCAAAACTAATTCCCAAAAACCTAATTTCTTTGAAATAAACAAAACACTTTAAAACAAATAAGATGGATCTTTTGAGCTCTTAAACACTTTGAAAACTTGTTTAAAAACCAGAGAATAGAGAAATTTTTCTTGTAAAAAATCTTGGCCAAAATCCCAAGCAAATGGGGTTTATATAGCCTAAACCAAAAAACTAGCCGTTGGCTGGTTTTACAGCCAGATACGGCTGGCGGTCGACCGGCCGGTCGACCGCCAACGGTCAATTTTTTGACCGTTGGAAGAAGCCGGTCGACCGCCCGGTCGATCGCCCAAAAACAGAGAGCAAGGCTCTCTGGTCCGGTCGACCGCCCGGTCGACCGGCCCAAGTGCCAGCCCAACGTGCACAGAGCTGTTCACGTCGGTCGACAGATCGGTCGACCGACTCTGGGTCCGGTCGACCGGTCGGTTGACCGCCAGAGCCTGTCAGGCACTGTTCTGGGTCAGAAAACAGGGTTTAAAAATATTCTAATAAATCCCATAAATCTTATAAAAATCCATAAAAATAGTTTTGTCATTTTACATGGATATACAAACTTGTGATAAATATTTCAAGATAAATATCAAACATTTTGAACCATTTTTGTGTCTTGCAAATATTATCAAAAACTAAAAACTGTATTTTACCAAACTTAGATTTTTCAATAGGAAATCTGATTTTTCCTAAAACTCATGAATAGGCATATCAAAATAAGTTTGTCTAAGATATGAAGCATGTATGTATATCGAACACATCTAATATACATAAAAACTATTTAAACTTGTTTTGATCAATCTATTCATGAAAACCAATTCCAAAACATAAAACTTGTGTGTGTTGTGAACTTGAGCATTATCCACTATCTAGTCTTTACAAATGGATCTAAAACAAACTAAACTAGGATACCTAAGTCTTCTTGACGATCTCCATCTTCAAGTCGACTCGATCCAAAACGTGATCCACCGAGCTTGACTCCAACGAGTGCTATATATGATCTTGATGCTCGGGCTCTGGAATCACTATGTGAAAGGCTTTAAAACTCCTTGTTAAAGCTAATCACCAACTAATATCTTGGTTAATGATCTGAAACTAAACATCACAAGATTATTAGTAAACATAACTACATGAGTTAATCATCATCAAAACTAGAGAGGAAGGCCTCTGGGCCAACAATCTCCCCCTTTTTGATGATGACAAAACTCATGGAGTTATATATGCATGGATTAAAGTTAAGCTTCAAGGAAGCTCCCCCTTAACTCATGCATAGCAATAAACAATAAATATACAATGAAAGCTCATAAACATGTATGCATAGACATGCATAAAATAAGGTACCAAATACAAAAACATGCTCTTGATACCAAACATATGAAATGCATCATGCATAAAACATACTCTTGATACCAATAAAAACATGCTCTTAAATAATGCTCTTGATACCAATTAAACAATTAAACGACAAACTAATAAATAAAATAAAACATGCATATAAACTCAAATACTTCTCCCCTTTTTTGTCAATATCAACAAAGGGGTCCAAGTAAAAAACAAAGCATTCTTCTCCCCCTTTTGTTCGAAACATAGAATCAATAAAGGAGTGACAATAAAACAAATTCTTCTAACATGATACCAATTAAAACATATCAATATAAGAGTTCTTGTCATCAATGATACCAATTGAAAGAAATAAATCAATAGAGACCAATTGAAAGTAAACAAAATCTTGATACCAATAGTGAGTAAACAAATAAGCACCTTGATACCAATTTTGAGAAAACAAATACAATCTTGATACCAATTTAAAGTATTATTCTTTTTAAACATATGATACCAAATTGAAAATATTATTTTCTATCATAAAGTAAGGGAGTGGAATACAAAACCAATGATAAACCAAATACCAATTTAAAGATAAAATACGAGTTTTCTCCCTCTTTATGAAATACCAATTAAAACAATGTCTAAGCTTGTATTAGAATACCAATTGAAAACTAATCAATTGAAACATGATGATCATTAAAACTCAAGCTTAGCATAAACAAAAAATATATATATGTATGAAAATTAGATACCAATCGAAATTGATACTATATGAAGTGTAAGCATACATATATAAAAAATATATGAGTATACAAGAAATGTCAATATTGATACCAATTGAAAAAAATCCAATGATACCAATTGAAACAACAATAATATCAAGTGTATATCTCATATAACCTACCACCCAATCATGTTCAAGCTTAAAATGATTTTCACTATAAAGCATACATGAGCATGGTCTCCTATCCAACCACCCGTTGAAGGTGGGGTTTTCAAAATAGGTTTGAAAAATATAGTTTGTTTGAAAAACTCTACCAAAACGAAGAATCTCGCAACTAGTTAAATGGGAAATCTTGTAAACTAGTACGAAATCCTTCAAGTAAGGAATAAAACAAAAATATTTTTCGTGAAATATGAAATTCACATGATATCCAACACTCAAATTCAATGAAGCATAAATATGACTCATGAAAACAAAGCATGAGTAAACAAGAAGGGTGAGTGTATAAGTAAAATGTGAAACACATCATCATGAAAATATTCAATTAAGCTCAATATTCCTTAAAACATGAAAATATGAAAAATTAAATTTTCATTAAAATAGTTTATACTTCAAGGCATATGTATGTCTTATACAAACTAAAGTATACATACATAACTAAAACATAACGAGTCCACAAAGATATATGCATGAAGGCACGTGGCTCAAAGAATGTATATGTATAATCAAGAGTTTGGACAAGATAGACATATACATGAAGCTAAACATAAAAACATGAAAACATGGATAAAATAAGAATACAAGTCAAATGCATGAATCATCAAAACTAGACTATACTAGCACATCTAATGGGTACAAATAATCGTTCAAGCCCAAACATATAAAAGTTTATTTGTGGCCCACTATATGTACAAGTATAAATCCTAGTTTTAATGAAACCTAACATTTAAACATATATTCAAAGCATGAAGTATAAAACAAGTCATAAATCAATAAGAAAAACATAAACATGATCATTATGACAAATATATGTATATTAGATCTATGATTTACATGATAGCTAAAACATAGAGAGAACACAAAATATGGGTCCATATTAAACATGGGTGTCTCAAATACTAATCATGTGTGTCATAGGGCTAATAAACATGGCATATGGCATAATGAGCATTAAAACATGACATGCTACAAATGAAAGTCATAATAAACATGCAAACAAAATGGGAGTAAGAGAATGTTACCAAACCAATAGGGCACATCTCCAAATCTCCAAAACATGGTGGTCCTCTCCATCAAACTTCCCTTGAAAGTGATGCATCCAAATAGTTTCCTTTAAGCACGGAATGCATCCACTCCAAGGTACCGCTACTCTCACGTCATGTGAGAGCCCACACCTACATCAAATACAATAGGGGTGATCTTTGGTACCCATACTTTTTTGGGTCCATGGGAGTTAGTACCTTTCCTAACCCAAACAAAATTATTTGCTAAATTTTCATCATGTATTCTATCATAGCAAAAATCTAGCAAGGTGGCCCTTACGTCCACAATGTGTACATGTGTACACATGAGCATACATGGTGTGATGGTTGTGACCGTGAGTAGCATGCGTATGTCGTGGAGGGTGTACATGCATAGTTGGAACTTGTTTCTTTCGAAACAAAGATTCCAAACGTGTATGACTCAACACACATTGGCTCAAAGTGGAGCCCAAACAATCAACACTCTTCTTGAGCATGGATATATCATTTTCGATTAAGGAAGAGGTGTGACATGCAATGGGTGTACTAGATGAAGCATGGCAAACATGTGCATCCATATTATTTTTCAAAGATTCATTTTTCTTTAAACAATCATCTAAATCCTTAGAAATAGAAGCAATTTTCATTTTCAAGGATTCATTTTCTTTTAAAACAAAGTCAAGTTTTGAAGTTAAAACTTTATTTTTCTTCAAAACATCATTACAATCATTTTTAGATTTTAAAAGTTCATTTTCTTTTAAAGCAAGTTCAAGTTGAAATTTCAATGAATCCCTCTCATTAGAAATTTCAACTTTCTCTTGCAAAATCAAGTCAAATTTTGAAAACAAATCCTCTTTTTCCTTATTTAATTTACAAGTTTTCTTTTTCAAAACTTTATATTTTTCAAGGAGGTTCTCACAAACAATAGATAACTCTTCATTCAAAGCATTGGCTTCCATACTATCATGATCATCAAATGAAGAGCTAGCTCTATCTAGTTGAGTATCCGAATGTACCTCAAGCGAGTCATTCCCTTGGACCATATAGCATCGTTGTTCGGATTTGTCTCCACTAGATTCATTCTCCGGTTGAATTGGCATTTGAAGCTTGGAGGTGGAGGTGGTCAACATATTCCACACTGCAAAGGCGGAATCAAAATTAGAAACAAGCATAAGATAATCTTTGGAAAGTGTGCTTCTAATAGCCTTTAAGGCTTGTGCATTGGCCCCTATATGATTGTTATTACCAAAATAGCATTTCTTGGTAGCGGCAAGAAAAACATGTAAGCCTAGGGTTTTTAGGTAGATGGACATCCTATATTTCCATGTGTCAATGTTGGAGACATCGAACATGGGAGGTGACAAGCAATCCATGATGTGTGTGCAAACAAATATACGTGCAAATGCAAATGAAAGATTAGCAAATCAAGATCTCACTTCTAGGTGGTTAAACCTAAGTATCAGGAGCGGAGGCTCTGATACCAATTGAAATCACCTAGAGGGGGGTGAAAGGTGATATGGCTAATCTAGAAACTAAATGCGAAAATTAAAACTAATTTGCAACTACACTTAGTACAACCAACGAGTGTAGCCGAATTTCCCGTGAAGGGCTCTAGACTAACTCCTCTTGATTCCTCTGAATAAGAATTGAGGTGCTATATGAAGCTCCCGTGGTTAAGTACAAGTGAGGCACACAAACACAAGCCAAGCATATAATGGATATATAACAATATAAATGATGCAAGGCACAACACAAGCAAATAGATATGAATGATATGAATGATTCACAACACAAATAAAGAGAGAGAGTTTAGAGTCAATGGATCAAATGCAAACAACAAGATGTGTTTTGAGGTTCGAGCCCCTAACTCTACGTCCCTGCCTTCATCGAGAAGGATTTCTAATCCACTAACTTGTCCACCGAGGACTCCCACCGAGGGAACCTCCACCGAGGAGGATTTGTACAACAACCGGGAGTACCGAACTCCTCTCTCAACAAACAACCTCCACCGAGGCAATACAAACACAATCCACCTCTACCGAAGAGGGATAGGCCCGTAGCCAAACAACCAAACCCCACCTCACCAAGAGGGAGCAAAAAACAACCTCAACCTCTACCAAAGAAGGAGCACCCCACAATCTCAACCTCTACCAAAGAGGGAGCAACACAAGTAAGGGTTTTTACAACAAGTGATATATCTCAACCATAAACAATCTCTTTCCACAAATAAATGATCCTAATAGAATAGGATAGAAGATAGGCTCAAGTGTGCAAAACAAAGTGTTTTGATCAAAAAAATTCTTTTGAGAAAACACCAAAATAGATATAGAAATTTTAGATCAAAACTAATTCCCAAAAAACCTAATTTCTTTGAAATAAACAAAACACTTTAAAACAAATAAGATGGATATTTTGAGCTCTTAAACACTTTGAAAACTTGTTTAAAAACCAGAGAATAGAGAAATTTTTCTTGTAAAAAATCTTGGCCAAAATCCCAAGCAAATGGGGTTTATATAGCCTAAACTAAAAAACTAGCCGTTGGCTGTTTTTACAGACAGATAAGGTTGGCGGTCGACCGGCCGGTTGACCTCCAACGGTCAATTTTTTGACCGTTGGAAGAAGCCGGTCGACTGCCAAAAAACAGAGAGCAAGGCTCTCTGGTCCGGTCGACCGCCCGGTCGACCGGCCCAAGTGCCAGCCCAACGTGCACAGAGCTGTGCACGTCAGTCGACCGATCGGTCGACCGACTCTGGGTCCGGTCGACCGGTCGGTCGACCGCCAAAGCCTATCAGGCACTGTTCTAGGTCAGAAAATAGGGTTTAAAATTATTCTAATAAATCCCATAAATCTTCTAAAAATCCATAAAAATAGTTTTGTCATTTTACATGGATATACAAACTTGTGATAAATATTTCAAGACAAATATCAAACATTTTGAACCATTTTTGTGTCTTGCAAATATTATCAAAAACCAAAAACTGTATTTTACCAAACTTGGATTTTTCAATAGAAAATCTGATTTTTCCTAAAACTCATGAATAGGCATATCAAAATAAGTTTGTCTAAGATATGAAGCATGCATGTATATCGAACACATCTAATATACATAAAAACCATTTAAACCTTTTTGATCAATCTATTCTTGAAAACCAATTCTAAAACATAAAACTTGTGTGTGTTGTGAACTTGAGCATTATCCACTATCTAGTCTTTACAAATGGATCTAAAACAAACTAAAGTAGGATACCTAAGTCTTCTTGACGATCTTCATCTTCAAGTCGACTCGATCCAAAACGTGATCCACCGAGCATGACTCCAACGAGTGCTATATATGATCTTGATGCTCGGGCTCTGGAATCACTATGTGAAAGGCTTCAAAACTCCTTGTTGAAGCTAATCACCAACTAATATCTTGGTTAATGATCTGAAACTAAACATCATAAGATTATTAGTAAACATAACTACATGAGTTAATCATCATCAAAACTGGAGAGGAAGGCCTCTGGGCCAACAGGACAAACCAGTAATTTTATGCCGCCTAGTAATGCTCCACGACCTGCTGCAACTCAGTCATCCATCCAACAGCCACGGGTTCAACGAAGAACTTTTACACTGATCCATCGAGAAGAAATGGCCTCGAATGCAGTAGTGGAGATATGATCTCCATATCAGGACATATTGCTCATGCATTGTTTGATCCTGGAGCTACTCATTCATTCATATCTAGTGTTTTTGCTTATAAATTAAATCAAGTATCGGAACCCTAGGATTTCAGTTGGTTGTATCCACACCCATAGGGGTAAAGATAATAGCTAGCACTAAACATGTGAATTATGAAGCAATGATTGGGGAGATGAAAACATCTATTGATTTGATTAAACTGGGTGAGATGGAGTTTGATGCAATATTAAGAATAGACTGGTTATCCGCTTGTGGTGCCCATGTGGATTGTAATGGGAAGAGGATCATCATTAAAATGAACGGAGTTCCAGAAGTTATTTTGAAGGGGTAAAAATTAGTCATGATATACCCTACATATCGGCCATTAAAGCCACCAAGTTAATGAGGCAGGGATGTCAAGGATTTCTGGCTTCAGTTTTGGATACCACTAGAACTGATATTAAAATTAAGACTATTCCGGTTGTGAATGAGTTTCCTAATGTATTCCTGAAAGATTTACTAGGCTTGCCCCCAGATCGGGATGTAGAATTTGCAATAGATGTGATGCCTGGTACTGCCCCAATTTCAAATGCACCATATCGTATGGCCCCTGCAGAAATGAAGGAACTTAAAACTTGATTGAAACTTGAACGAGAGAATAAATATGTATAAAAATAAAAACAAATAAAGAATTAGAAGGTTAGATTCTTCTCGATTTTTAATTCTATCCGCTGCAGCAAGGACCAAAGCATGTCGTGTTTCACTGGGAGGGAGGCGATGGAAGCGTTGACAGCACGGTATATCTGTAGTCAAGACTTAGAAGAAAGGTTTATTGTAGTTTGAAATAAGAAAGTAGATCTAATCAAGAGAGAAAGTCTAGGTCGCTAATCTACCTTCACGACTAGTCTCGATCTAGGGTTGTATCCTTTTAAACTAATGAAACATTCATCTAAGTTGTTAACCCTAAGTAAGAAGAGTAAGATGTCCAACTTAACTTGTCTATACTACGCCAAGCCAAACCCTAATTTTACCCTAAGCCAATGCCAATCCCTTTTCTAATTCAAAGCCAAGCCCTAATTATCTAAATCATTAAGTTAGACTATCATCACTAAACTTCAAGGGATTAATCTAACCCTAAATGGCAAATCCATTAGACTAATCAACTAACCCTAAATCTAACCCTAGTCGATCTAGTGATTAGCTACCCTAGAATTATTCTAGTCTAGCATTCTTTTTATTTTAACCATCTTTTTATTTTTTAAGATCTTTAAAGAAAAGAAAAAGAAGGAAGAAAGATTAAAGACAACACTAAAAACCAAACCAAGAATAAAGAAAAACGTAGAACAAGAATAAAAACATAAAAAAGAAAAGATAACCTTTATTGATGCAATCCTTGCGTACAAACTCCTTCTCCTTCCTCCTTACAATAGCCAAGCCAAAGCCAAAAGCAATTACAAAGAAGAGAACTCAAAAGAGGCTAAACTAATCTAACAAAAAACTCTAAATCCTTAATCTTAGCCTTATTCTTCTTCTCTCTGCCTGAGGTGCTTTGTACGTACTGTAGGGGGTCCTATTGATAGAAAATTTGGGCCGAAGTCTTCAAGATAAAGTAGACCTCAAAACTAATCACACTAGGATACAAATTAGAAGGTTTTCTAATTCAATAGGGAATTCAGTCCTGTAGCAAGTCAGCATGTTGTTTACTGAATATGACTTATTAGACGGCTGAATTTGACAGTGTGATAATATAAGAATTATAGTCCTTCAAGTCTTCTTTCTATATCATCTTGAATCATCAGATTTGAATATCTGGAGCAAAAGTTATGATCTGAATACTAAAACGTGTACAGTCTGAATCCGAGTCTGAATTTGAAAAGGATTTGGTCCCTTTATCTTTATCTTCAAGTCTTTCTCTCCTTAGATTTAAATAGCAATTAGGAGTCCTACTTTATCCTTCCTTCTCCTCCCCTAGATTTTAAATTAATAATTTAAAATCCAAATTTAGACTAGGTTAGATAAGATAGAAACTTCTAAATTACTAAAATAAATCATGCATGTAGGCTTGTGGGCTTTTTGGCTCTTGGACTTCATTTATTTATTCTTTAATTACTCAAGACCTGCACAACACTAAACAATAAAACATTACGTAGCAGTGCTTTATAAAAGAATAAGTAGGGAAATATGATGATAAATATGATGATAAATATGTACTTTTGGCTACCTATCAAAACTCAACTACATGAATTATTAGATAAAGGTTTCATCCGATCAAGTATATCTCCATGGGGAGCACCAGTACTGTTTGTTAAGAAGAAGGATGGGAGTATGAGATTATGTGTTGACTATCGGGAATTGAATAAGGCCACTATCAAAAATAGGTACCCTCTTCCTCGGATTGATGACTTATTTGATCAATTACAAGGGTATTGTGTATTTTCTAAGATAGACCTGAGATCGGGGTATCATCAGTTAAAGGTCAAGCCAGAAGATGTGTCTAAATCGGCTTTTAGGACAAGATATAGACATTTTGAATTCCTAGTCATGCCTTTTGGACTCACTAATGCCCCAGCAGCATTTATGGACCTAATAAATCGAGTGTTCTAACCATATCTTGATCAGTTTGTGGTGGTCTTTATCGATGACATTTTGATCTATTCAAGAATAGGGAAGATCATGAGAATCATCTTAAAATTGTCCTCCAAATCTTGAGGGAGAAGCAACTTTATGCTAAATTGAAGAAATGTGAATTTTGGTTAGAACAAGTTGGGTTTCTTGGCCATATTATATCCAAGGAGGGAATATCAGTAGATCCAATGAAAATAGAAGCAATCAAAGACTGGCCTAGACCCACAAATGTCACCGAAGTTCGAAGTTTCTTGGGATTAGCTGGATACTACAGAAGATTTGTAGAAGGATTTCTCTAATTGTAGCACCACTAACACAACTAATTAGAAAGAATAAGAAGTTTGTATGGGGAGAAAAACAAGATAAGAGCTTCCTTGAAGTTAAGGCGAAGCTAACATCTGCTCCTATCCTAACCATACCTTCGGGGACCGAAGGATTTGCCATCAATAGTGATGCGTCAAAATTGGGACTAGGATGTGTATTAATGCAATATGGGAGAGTTATTGCCTATGCATCCCGACAATTGAGGATTAATGAAAGAAATTACCCCACTCATGATTTGGAATTAGCCGCTGTGATTTTTGCTTTAAAGATCTGGCGACATTACTTGTATGGAGTGTCTTGTGAAATTTTTATCGATCATAAAAGTTTGAAGTACATTTTAACACAAAAAGAACTGAATATGAGGCAGAGGAGATGTCTAGAACTAATGAAGGACTACGATATTACTATCCAATACCACCCTGGAAAGGCCAATGTGGTGGCTGACGCCTTGAGTCAGAAATCAGGAGGAACAGTGGCCACTCTGATAACTCGCCAAACAAGAATATTAAGAGATCTAGAGAAAATACAAGTAGAGGTGCGAGTCGTTGATCCTTCCAATACTAAGTACCAACTGAATCAAGTAAGCATTCAATTTGATCTATATGACAAAATCAAAGAGGTCCAACAAAGAGATACTCAAATAAGGAAAGTTATGAAGAAAGTACAAGAAGGAGAACTTAAGGAGTTTCAAATATAAGATGATGTACTGAGATTTAGACGCAAATTATGTGTGCCGGATGTAGCAGAGATCAAAGAAGAAATAATGCAGAAGGCTCATTGTACCTCGTATACAGCTCACTGGGGAGCACAAAAATGTATCAGGATTGCGTCATAACTTCTGGTGGGATGGAATAAAAATGGATATTTTCAATTTTGTCCACAAGTGTTTAGTCTGTCAGCAAGTAAAAGCAAAACATAAGAAGCCCCTAGGATTGCTAGTACCATTACCAATTCCTGAATGGAAATGGTGTCACATTGCTATGGACTTTGTTACTGGACTTCCTCGGACATCCTAAGGACTAGATACAGTCTGGGTAGTGGTAGACAGACTTACTAAATCTGCCCACTTTCTGCCTATCCGGATCAATTATTCAATGGAAAGACTGGCTCAAGTATATATCCGAGAAATAGTTAAACTGCATGGAGTGCCTGAGTCCATTGTATCAGATCGGGATCCTAGATTTCAATCTAGATTTGGAGGAGCCTGTCCGAAGCTATGGGCACTAAATTGTAACTCAGTACAGCAGGTGATTGAGTTTTTTCCTGCATACAAAATAAATAATATTAGATTTAGAACAAGTTGTGCAAGGTTCTCAATTCGAATCCGCGGTAGCAGTGGCTATGCGGGTCGTGATCCTCAGGGAGGGACTAGCGATGGAAGCGTTTAAGTAAGATTCTCTAAAAATTATTGTCTTTTATTATTTACAATGGTATATGATATTTACAATGAGAAGGTGAAAAGTAAATTTGAGAGAGATGGAGATTTAAACTAGAATTAGAAAGAAAGAAAACTATACATACATACCTCTTCTACCTTGCTTACCTTTAATCCGTGCGATGACTTACCTTGTCTTGGAAGGCGTACAAGTATGGCGTATAGGATCGTCCACCTTCTTAATCTACACTACGAAAATAAAAGACAAACTAACGAAGGTTTGTTCATCTCCATAGGCCATCAAGGGCTCTTCTTCGGCTAGGCAGTCTCAACGCAATTGGGTCTCATGGTTTACAAGACATTAGAGAGAAAATAGAAGAAAACAAGAACAAAAGAAACACAAGATTAAACAAGAATAAAAGAACATAAAAAATGAACCTCGAGTTGATTTATTTAACAATAGAAGAAGAGCAAAACTTACACCGATTGTCACCCTCAGTACAAGTAGATCTACTTCCTCCATGAAAACATCCTCTCCTCTCAGTTACAAAAAGGAAAAATAAAAATTACAAAAGAGAAAAGAAAACCTAAACTAGAAGAAAGCCTAAAAACCCTAATTTTTGGCTCTGTATTTCGCTGGGCGCCCTTCTCGGTTGCACTGCAGGGGTATTTATAGGTGCAGAAGGCAGTAGAGTCCAGATCGAACTCCTCCACGAAACCTGTTGCCCTGGCTTATCCACTTTGCCTCGGAAACGCGGCTTGGGCCGCGTTTCCGCGGCCACGTGGCGTCGGTTGAGCGCGCGGCCTCTCCTGGTCCGTCCATCTGGGCGTTTGCTTCTGGAAGTTTGATCCTGGCTCTTTATCTTTGGATTTGGATATAACTTGGGAAGCAAGTTACTAGATCCCAAATCTTTTATCCACGAATTTCCTTATCTTTGCACTCTCTTCTTTGGCTTTTATCCTCATCCTGCAAGTGTTTAGGGTTGAATAGAAGTCTATCCTTCCCTCTTCTTTGTATTTGCAACTTTTGCCCTTAGTATTTGCAATTTTGGCAATTAATATTTGCAACTTTTACATTGGGCTTGAATATGGGCTTTTGGGCTTCTTTTTAAGCTTTATTTCTTTATTTTAATATTTCGAGGCCTGCACACAATAAATCATAAAATATTAGTAAATGTGCAGAATTATAGGAAAAAAATATGAAAATGTGATGGTAAATATAATGAAAAAAATGCACTTTCCACTACCAATCAGCAGCACACCTCCAAACGATGGACAATCAGAGAGGACCATTCAAATATTGGAAGATATGTTGAGAACTTGTGTGTTAGATTTTGGGGGAAGTTGGGACAACTATTTACCTTTAGTGGAGTTTGCTTATACTAATAGTTATCAGTCCGCCATTGGTATGCCTCCATTTGAAGCATTATATGGTAGAAAATGTAGATCGTCGATCTGTTGGGAGGAAGTTGGGGATAGAAGGATATTTGGCCCTGATGTGATTCAAAAAGCTACTGAGAATATTAAGTTGATTAAGGAAAAGATGAAAGCAGCCCAGAGCAGGCAGAAAGCTAATGCAGACAATCGCCGTAGACCATTAGAATTTGAGGTGGGGGATAAAGTTTTCCTGAAGGTATCTCCAATGAAGGGAGTAAGACGCACCGGCAGTAAGAACAAATTAGCTCCTAGATATGTGGGACCATTTGAAATATTGGATAGAATTGGACCGGTTGCTTATCGTTTAGCCTTACCTCCTGCTTTGGAGAGGATGCACAATGTATTTCATGTCTCTCAGCTGAGGAAGTATGTACCTGATCCTGATTACATAATCTCCTATGGACCTTTGAAAATACAAGAAGATATGTCATATATGGAAGAGCCAGTGCAAATCCTAGATCGCAAGGAGAAACAGTTAAGAAGCAAAAATATTTCTCTGGTCAAGATTTTATGGAGGAATCAACATATAGAAGAAGCAACTTGAGAACTGGAAGAAGAGATACAGAAGGACTATCCACATTTGTTCCAAGGTATGTTAAGTTTCGAGGACGAAACTTCTATAAGGAGGGTAGAATGTAACACTTGTCTTAACTAATACCTTTTTCCTAACATTTAAATGCTTTAGGAAGGTGATGTGAAAGTAAGTATTCATGTAAGAATATTATACATTATACTATACATATTAGTATGTATATATGTGTATGTATGTATATAAAATGAAATATACCCACATGCATGTTGACTTTGCTACCATACCCCTACCATACTTGTGGGTACTAGTACCTCATGAAGGGGGGAGGGATGGAACCTTACCTATAGGTGTAAGATATAGGAGTAGAGAGATGGGATTAGGGAGGGGCACTTGTCATGATATTATTGAAGGGAATGGGGTATAAATAGGAGGGAAATAAATAAAAAGTTTCATTTGGCAACACCCTCTCTCTCTCTCTCTTCATTCTCCAACTCCAATACCCTCTCTTTCTTCTCCCTTGCTATCAGCCCAAAAAACCAGCAGCAGCAGTTATTTTCCCCTCTTCTTCACACACTCTCTCTTTCTCCCTCTCATTCCCTCACAAAACATCCCCACTTCCTATTATACAAGAAAAAGACTTCCTTTACATGTTTTATCTCCTCCAAAGACCAAATAGAATAAGATAAAGTGGTGATCTAACATCACCATAAAAGAAAATTCTTGAAGACCAGGTTGATCTAGGATAACGAGTTAGGAGGGTGATATTGGTTGAACGGTAAGCAAAACCTTAAGATTTCTATCCCTCTTGTGCTCTTTTAACTAAAAACTGATTATAATATTATTGTGGCCTTGTAGACTCCATATTAGCGGGAGACCAAGCTTGATAAGGAGATAACCTCTTCAACGGTGAGTAGAACATCCGGACCCTTGTAATATAGTAGGTAAAGTAAAACTTGAAATGAAGGTGAATTTCTAAGTTATAAATGAACATGAAATTGAAGGATAATTCATGTGTATGATTCATAGATTTCATGTGTACATAATCTTATGGCAACCATGTTGTAGCTATTTTCATGCATGTTTAACATTGTGTATGATTGTGTGTATACATGGTAGTCCACTACATGCCTTTTTAGAGAAATAGTTCTATGGATAAATATGATACTTGATGCTATGCATATATTTATGGCTACACATATATTAAGATGACATGATATGTTGGTTTTCTTGAAAAGACTCGCATAATGATAATTTAGCTATTAGTTACCCATACATATTAATGACTTCCATGATAGTGACATGTTGTAAAGTAGAAATTATGAACTTATTATGTTGTTTTTGCTCTATGAGTCCTTGCATGTTGTGATTACATAAAGGACGTGATTATTGCATATAAAAGGAAGGGACCGGGTTGGACCGGAGGTGACCGAAGGGGAGGATATACGGTAATGTATAGGAGGAAGGGACCGGGTGAGCCGGTGGCGATCGAAGGGGGGATTTATTAAGTTAAATAACGTAGAGGAGGAAGAGACCGGGTTAAACCGGAGGAGACCGAAGGGGGAGCCCAATGTTATATTGAACAAGTATGTTAATGTGGCTAAGATAGAAATTTCATGTTGAAATTATATATATAAATCTTAAAACTAGACTCTGTATAGTCGACTTATCCAGGCACTTTCAATAGGGTTAGTCGACTATCCCTTGGGATAAGTCGACTATAGATGGGAAAAACGGGTATACAAGTCTTAGGAAAACACTCTTAGTCGACTATATATAAATTGTAAGTCGACTAGCCTCAGTTACAGGAAATAAACAGAGAGTGAACATCTTCTTTTAACCATGATTAGTCGACTATAGTTGACTTGTAAGTCGACTAGTGTGTAGAGTAGTCGACTACACCAGAAAGGGTAGTCGACTAGAATTGGTTATAAGTAACAAATAGAGAGCACCTATCTTTTTGATCCAGTGTTAGTCGACTACAGTTGACTTGTAAGTCGACTAGTACCAAGTACAGTCGACTATACCATATAGATTTGTCGACTAGGTAAGTTATAGGCAGCCAACAGAGAGTGAATAACTTTTTGGGACAGAGACCCTAGTCGACTATAGTTTCTATACAAGTCGACTTAAGGTAGAGTTGTTTTCCTTTATGTTTGCAAAAGGGGAAAACTTACAAAAAAAAAAGAGTTTGAGGAGCTAAATTACAAGTATTCTTAAAAAAGATTACAAGTAGATCTCCTCAGAGATTCTGAGAAAATGTGCCGATAGGTGTAACGCCCCGATTCCACGAATACGGAGACGTCACTGCGACGTATATACGTTGGTCAAAAGGTGCCCCCACGTATATACGCTAAGCATAAAAGTACAACAAAGATCAGAGTACACGACCAAGCGTGATATCCATCACATGCCAACATAAAGTACAAGTACAAGTCATCACAGAGTATGATAAAATATTACACTTTACATGTATCTTTTCATCACAACCAGCCCAACAGCAAAAAGGTACAACAAAAATACAAAAAGGCTCACGAGTAGGATGGAGATCCCGTGAGACAAAAGGAGAGAATCTGGCACGAGGACCGGAGCTAATCTGCCTGCTCACTAAAGAAAGCCTGATCTTCGGTGGATGGCTCCACTTCGGCCCAGGCCTCGGAATCTGAATGTGCAAATCCAAGGGATCAAGACAGGTAACGATAATAAAGTTCAGCCAAGTGGCTAAGATACATGAATAAGGAAAGCTGGAACAGTATCATAAATAGAAATCAACAAGTAGGGAAAACACATAGAACTGAAGTCAGAATGAAATGAATGCATAGTTATAGTCTATTATTATCATTACTTGCTTTACTGTGATATCTAGCTATGTGACCCAGCGTCCCAACGCACATAGATCCATATCCTAGTAATACAAGGTTGTTATTGGAAACAGCGGGGTATCGACGAACTATGTTTACAGTGGACCCCGTACATGCCCGGGATAACGGTCCAGGATTGTTCCGTTGCTTGGTGACGGAAGCCAGCCGCTAGGCTATTCAGGAGGGTCTTATGTATGCCCTTAGTCATGACAGTATTCAGGAATAGGGAGCAAGCACTCCCCTCGGTCCCCTGGAGGCTCTCAGGTAAGACCGGAATATGATTGTACAATATACCTAATACCACTGTAAACACGAACACGTATCGATATCCGCAGGCTTCCCCCGACCCATATGTAAGTTAGTGCTTTTTATGTAAAAGTCAAGTGTATCATGCTTAGTTTTAAGAGATGGCATGATAAGTGGTGATATTTACTATTTAACATGTCATGAAACGAGAATATGTAATAATAAGTCATGAGGTAACAAGAGATACATCCATGCAGTAATTGGTCATGTAGTGCCAGTATCGAATCATGAACAAGCAAGATATAACATACATGTAACAAGCATAAGAACCAAATTCAGAACAGAAATTAATTATGACACACAGTCAGAATTAGTCGACTAGGGGTAAGGGTTAGTCGACTAATAGGGGTCTCCAGTCGACTAACAGATATTTAAGTCGACTAAGTCTGTTGATACAGAAAGTTGGATTTCTGGTCCAGGGAGGATTAGTCGACTAGGAGGATTCAGGAGTCGACTAATAGGGATTTCCAGAGAGTTGAGATTTATGTCCAGAAAAGATTAGTCGACTGATATTTGGGGTAAGTCGACTAATACTGTGTTTTCCAGAAAACTAAGTTTCAACTAAGTGTTCTAGTCGACTAGCTCCTAGGTTAAGTCGACTAATCGTGGGAAAAACAGTGACAGAACAGATTATCTGGAAATTGTGTTTGATGGTTCCATTCATGGTTTTTGGTGACCTAGGTGTACAAGAGGTGTAGATACAAGTGTTCTAGGGCTAATTCAAGTCTTGGTGAGTGAAATACTCACTTGGAACCGTTTGATTGAGGCTCTACGAGTCCGGGAAGAGTGTGGTTGACGAATAGCTCCCAAGTGATCCTTGACGACGAAGGGAGCTACGATCCAAGCTCCAAATCAGTAGCTAGAGCTGGAGGAGAAGATCTTGAGGTGTTCTTGGAGCTAGGGTTCAGGTTGAGAAGAAGAGGGTTTGGGAGAGAGTTTTCTCTTTTGCTTGAAGTGAAGGAGAAAAGGGTAAATTGCAAATGAAAATATATATATAAGATGGGGATTTTGTGAATGGAGTGGGATTAAGATGGAAGTGATGGGGGTATTTGCAAAAAGAGAGGGGGTGAGGTGTCCCTCACCTGGCCACTTGGCCGGCTATGGGAGAGAGAGAGAATGAGTGGGATTAGATGGAAAGTGAGTGGGAAATGAGGTGGAAATTGTGGAATTTTGGGATTATTGAAAAAATGTCCGAAATTCAAGTATCTCGGAATGACCTGAAAATTTTACCAGAAATCAAGAATAATATATGAAGACTAATAGTGAAATCCTTTTTAGAAATACTTTATAGTTTTAAAACTAAAAATCCCGGAATCAGTTATCTACCGACTCCGTTGGAGTTTTCATAAATTTATAAAATTCTCAGAAAAAGTATTTAAGTAGGGAATATGATTCTAAGAAATAAAGTCTAAAGGACCATCTAGAAACTCCTAACTGTTTGAGAATTAAAATTCCAGGAATCGATCAGCGACACTGGTCGACACCGGTTTTGAAGAAATTCATTTTAATTCAGGAAAAATCCAGAAAATCCTAGAAAATCTAGTATATTGGAAAATGATATTTGAAAGTGAAATCGGTCAAATATAGGAAGTAAGTCGAAAAATACGATCGAAAAGCTGAATACGCAACTAAGTACGTAATCTGGAAACGGGGTATTACAATCCACCCACCTTACAAAAATTTCGTCCTCGAAATTTCATAAGGTGAAAGGTAACAGGAAAGGTAACAGATAGATAAGGATAAGAGGAAAGATAACAGTAGAAAAGAATAGAAGGAAAGAGTTTTTACCAAATCAAGATGTGAAGAGTTGAGGGTAACGCTCTCGGATAACATCCTCCCGTTCCCATGTGGCCTCTCCTGGTGCATGCCGGTTCCAAGACACCAACACTAATGGTATAGCCTTGTTCTTCAGTGTCTTCACACTCTTATCCAAAATGGCCATCGGCTCCTCCTGATATGATAAATCTGGCTGCAGTTCCAGTTCTGAATGGTCCAAAATATGACTATCATCCTTTACATACTTCCTCAACTGTGATACGTGGAAACATTGTGCACTCCCTCCAAAGATGGAGGTAAAGCCAATCTGTACGATACATCTCCCACACGGTCCAAGATCTCGAATGGGCCGATGTACCTCGGACTAAGCTTTCCACGAGTACCGAACCGGATAACTCCCTTGGTAGGTGATATCTTTAAAAACACATGATTTCCTGCCTGGAACTCCAATGGCCTTCTCTGTGTGTCAGCCCAACTCTTCTGACGGCTCTGTGCTGCCCTGAGGTGGTCTCTGATGATTCTAACTTTCTCTGTGGTCTGAATCAGAATCTCTGGCCCCAAAAGTCTCCTCTCACCGACTTCATCCCAACAAATCGGTGACCGACACTTCCTTCCATACAGTGCCTCAAAAGGTGCCATCTTGATACTTGCCTGGTAACTGTTATTATAAGAAAACTCGGCCAAGTGAAGATGGTCTTCCCATGATCCCTGGAATTCAATCATGCAGGCCCTCAACATATCCTCAAGAATCTGGATAGTCCTCTCAGATTGTCCGTCTGTCTAAGGATGATATGATGTACTGAATTTCAGACGAGTCCCTAGACTTTCTTGGAGACTCTCCCAGAAATGGGATCTGAATCTGGTGTCTCTGTCTGAAACAATACTGACTGAAACTCCATGAAGACGAACTATCTCCTTCATGTACTTGTCCGCCAGAACCTCCGTTGACTGACCCACCCTGAATGGTATAAAGTGAGCTGACTTGGTGAGACGGTCAATGATTACCCACACAGCATTATTACCTTTAGGACTTCGAGGTAATGCCGTGACAAAATCCATGGTGATGTGCTCCCACTTCCATTCGGGTATCGGTAAAGGTTGTAGAAGTCCAGCTGTCCTCTGATGCTCTATCTTTATCTGCTGGCACACCAGGCACTTGGCTACAAACTGAGCTATCTCCCTCTTCATAGCATTCCACCAAAACTGCTTCTTCAAGTCCTGATACATCTTGTTTCCCCCTGGGTGGATGGAATATGCTGAACTGTGTGCTTCTGCCAAAATCTTCTGTCTAACTTCTCCTTGGGGAACACAAAGTCTGCTACCAAAGTATAAAGCACCATCTGGATGAATACAGATATCCGTTCTCAATCCCGCCTCTACCTGAGCTCGGAATGTCTGTAATCTGGGATCTTCCTTCTGAGCTTCCCTGATCTCATCAATCAATGCTGACTGAATCTGCAAAGTCATGAACTGTCCTGCCTTCTCAGTCCTTCGAACTAACATCAAGTCCAATCTGATGAAGTCTCGAATCAACTCCTTCTGCTGAGTGAGCTGGACAAGCACTCTATTCTCTGGCATCCTGCTCAGTGCATCTGGAACTGTATTGACCTTGCCCGGGTGATATTGCAAGTCAATATCATAGTCCGCCATCAATTCAAGCCACCTCCTCTGCCTCATATTCAACTCTTTCTGCGAGAAAATATACTTGAGGCTCTTATGATCTGTGTATATCAACACTTTATCTCCCAGAAGATAATGCCTCCAGATCTTCAAGGCAAATATCACAGCTGCAAGCTCCAAGTCATGAGTTGGGTAATTCCGCTCATGAATCTTCAGTTGCCTGGATGCATATGCTATGACCTGACCATGTTGCATAAGTACACACCCCAGGCCTTTCCCTGACGCATCACTGTAGATAACCATCCCTCCTCTTCCTGAGGGAGTCTTCAGGATTGGAGCTGAAATGAGTCTCTGCTTCAATTGCTCAAAGGCTGCAGTACATTCCTCTGTCCATAGGTACCTTTCTCCTTTCCGGGTGAGTTTGGTCAACGGGGCTGCAATCCTAGAGAAATCCTGGACAAAGCGTCTGTAATATCCTGCTAGTCCAAGAAAACTCTTAATCTCAGTCACTGTCCTCGGAATCTGCCAATCCCTCACTGCCTGGACTTTGCTGGGGTCAACTGAAATTCCTTCTGCTGAAACTATGTGTCCAAGGAAAGCTATGCTGTCCAACCAGAAATCACACTTGCCCTTCTTAGCATGAAGCTGCTCCTGCTGGAGAGTCTGCAATACAATCCTCAAGTGTTCCGCATGCTCCCTATAGCTCTTTGAATAGATCAGGATGTCATCTATGAAAACAACAACAAACTGATCCAGATAGGGCGAGAACACTCGGTTCATCAAATCCATGAAAACTGAAGGGGCATTGGTGACTCCGAAAGGCATAACTAGAAACTCATAGTGGCCATAACGGGTCCTGAATGCCGTCTTCGGGATATCCTCCGTCTTCACCCTTAGCTGATGGTACCCTGACTGCAAATCCAATTTAGAGAATACCCGGGCTCCATGAAGCTGATCAAACAAATCATCAATCCTTGGCAAGGGATACTTGTTCTTGATGGTAACCTTGTTCAATTCCCTGTAATCAATACAAAGCCTCTTACCACCATCCTTCTTGTTCACCAAAAGCACTGGAGCTCCCCATGGTGAAGCACTTGGCCGAATCAATCCCTTGCCTGAGTATTCCTGCAGCTGCTTCTTCAGAATCTCTAACTCCGTCGGTGCCATCCTGTACGGAGCCTTAGATATAGGAGCTGTCCCAGGCACAGTATCAATTGAGAACTCGATCACCCTTTTAGGTGGCAGTCCTGAGATCTCAGCAAACACTCCTGGAAATTCATCCCACACCGGTACTCCTTTCTGAACCTCCGAAGTAGTCAACCGAGTCTTTCTCTTGGTAGACTTCACCTCACCACTAAATTGAAATTCCGGTTGACGGGGGATCCTGAAAATAATCTTCTTCTCCCTACAGTCAATAACTGCATAATACTGACTGAGCCAGGTCATGCCTAAGATTACGTCGTACCCTTTAGTGTCTAGCACGAGCATATCTATGGCCAAGGTCTTATCACAAAGTTCTACTGGACAATCAGCACAAACTCTAGAAGATATGACTACCCCATTCCCTGTACTAATCTCCCATTTGTGGTCTAAAGATTTAACAGGTATAGAATGCAAAGCCACAAAATGGTCTGAGATATAACAATGGGATGCACCTGAATCGAAGAGAGCGAGGACAGGTTTTGAATGAACTCTGATGTTACCTGTTATCACTTCCTCTGAAGTCTCAGCCTCTTCTGCTGTAAGAGTGTAAGCCTGACCTCTACCACGCCCTGCTGCAGTCCTGGCTCCTCTCTGGACTGGGCGAGCAACATGCTGTGGCGGAAGGGGAAGAGCTCTCCTCATCACTGGTTCCTGATTCCTCTGCCCAAGTGGCCCTGGTAGCACTCTCTGTCCATTGGGTCCTGGAAGTGCTGGCAAAGTCTGGTTGGCTATCCCCAATCTCCTGTGCGGACAAGCCTCTATAGAATGATCTCGTGATCCACACACCAAACACAACCCATTTGCCCTCCGGCAATTCTGACGAATGTGGCCCGGCTTCTGACAATAGCTACAGAATGTAAATGGTTGGGCCGTCTGGTAAGGAGCTGGTCTGAATGGTTGTCTCTGAACTTTTGCTGCTCTATATGGGCCTCCTCTTCCCATTGGTGGAAACGGCCTCTTCATGGCCTGGTTCCTCATCTGATCCTCTCGCTTCTTCTCCAACCCACGCTCCACTTCCCGAGCTATGGTAAGAACCTCTGAATAAGTCTTCAGTTGTTGGGGCATTAAGAACATCTGGATGTCCATCTGCAAGCCCTGCTGGAACCTACTTGCCCGCTTCTCCTCGTCCGTTACCATGTACGGGGCGAAGCGGCTCAGTCTGAGAAATTCCGCGGCATACTCGTCCACGGACCTACTCCCTTGCTGTAGCCTGATGAATTGCTCTTCCATGTCCTTCTGAGCAGTAGCAGGGAAGAATCTGTTATAGAAGCTCTTGGAGAACGTGTCCCAGGTGACAGGTTTCTCCAATCTGGCCTCTTCAGCTAGCCACCAAGTTCTGGCTATGTCCTTCAGCTGAATCTTGGCGACCTCCACTTGATTCTCCTTCGGTACTCTGGCCGCATTCAACAAGTCTGCGGTATCTGTCAGCCATTGCTCAGCATCCAAGGGCTTCTCTTCTCCCGTGAAGATGGCTGGTTGCAGCCTCCTGAAGTCCGATACATTTCCCGGCCTCTGTTCCTTCGGTGCTGCCAATTCTTGCCTGAGGAGTTCAGTCTGCTGCTGCTGGTTTTCCATCATGGTCTGAATGACCTTCAAAATATCCACATTCTCCCCTGTGGGTCCATTCGATGCTTGCCCCGAGTGGTTACGGCCCGTCCTTCTCTCCATACCGATTGGTGAAAGATAACTGGAATTGGAAAAATGGAAGGAATTTAGGACACAAGGGATGGAATCAAGGAGGAATCAAGAAGGACTAGATAACTTTGTACATTGTAGTTGGCATCAGCAAATTATTAATTTGCTGCTTGATTGTACTTTAGGTGTGAGAGCCTAGGCTCTGATACCACCTGTAACGCCCCGATTCCACGAATACGGAGACGTCACTGCGACGTATATACGTTGGTCAAAAGGTGCCCCCACGTATATACGCTAAGCATAAAAGTACAACAAAGATCAGAGTACACGACCAAGCGTGATATCCATCACATGCCAACATAAAGTACAAGTACAAGTCATCACAGAGTATGATAAAATATTACACTTTACATGTATCTTTTCATCACAACCAGCCCAACAGCAAAAAGGTACAACAAAAATACAAAAAGGCTCACGAGTAGGATGGAGATCCCGTGAGACAAAAGGAGAGAATCTGGCACGAGGACCGGAGCTAATCTGCCTGCTCACTAAAGAAAGCCTGATCTTCGGTGGATGGCTCCACTTCGGCCCAGGCCTCGGAATCTGAATGTGCAAATCCAAGGGATCAAGACAGGTAACGATAATAAAGTTCAGCCAAGTGGCTAAGATACATGAATAAGGAAAGCTGGAACAGTATCATAAATAGAAATCAACAAGTAGGGAAAACACATAGAACTGAAGTCAGAATGAAATGAATGCATAGTTATAGTCTATTATTATCATTACTTGCTTTACTGTGATATCTAGCTATGTGACCCAGCGTCCCAGCGCACATAGATCCATATCCTAGTAATACAAGGTTGTTATTGGAAACAGCGGGGTATCGACGAACTATGTTTACAGTGGACCCCGTACATGCCCGGGATAACGGTCCAGGATTGTTCCGTTGCTTGGTGACGGAAGCCAGCCGCTAGGCTATTCAGGAGGGTCTTATGTATGCCCTTAGTCATGACAGTATTCAGGAATAGGGAGCAAGCACTCCCCTCGGTCCCCTGGAGGCTCTCAGGTAAGACCGGAATATGATTGTACAATATACCTAATACCACTGTAAACACGAACACGTATCGATATCCGCAGGCTTCCCCCGACCCATATGTAAGTTAGTGCTTTTTATGTAAAAGTCAAGTGTATCATGCTTAGTTTTAAGAGATGGGATGATAAGTGGTGATATTTACTATTTAACATGTCATGAAACGAGAATATGCAATAATAAGTCATGAGGTAACAAGAGATACATCCATGCAGTAATTGGTCATGTAGTGCCAGTATCGAATCATGAACAAGCAAGATATAACATACATGTAACAAGCATAAGAACCAAATTCAGAACAGAAATTAATTATGACACACAGTCAGAATTAGTCGACTAGGGGTAAGGGTTAGTCGACTAATAGGGGTCTCCAGTCGACTAACAGATATTTAAGTCGACTAAGTCTGTTGATACAGAAAGTTGGATTTCTGGTCCAGGGAGGATTAGTCGACTAGGAGGATTCAGGAGTCGACTAATAGGGATTTCCAGAGAGTTGAGATTTATGTCCAGAAAAGATTAGTCGACTGATATTTGGGGTAAGTCGACTAATACTGTGTTTTCCAGAAAACTAAGTTTCAACTAAGTGTTCTAGTCGACTAGCTCCTAGGTTAAGTCGACTAATCGTGGGAAAAACAGTGACAGAACAGATTATCTGGAAATTGTGTTTGATGGTTCCATTCATGGTTTTTGGTGACCTAGGTGTACAAGAGGTGTAGATACAAGTGTTCTAGGGCTAATTCAAGTCTTGGTGAGTGAAATACTCACTTGGAACCGTTTGATTGAGGCTCTACGAGTCCGGGAAGAGTGTGGTTGACGAATAGCTCCCAAGTGATCCTTGACGACGAAGGGAGCTACGATCCAAGCTCCAAATCAGTAGCTAGAGCTGGAGGAGAAGATCTTGAGGTGTTCTTGGAGCTAGGGTTCAGGTTGAGAAGAAGAGGGTTTGGGAGAGAGTTTTCTCTTTTGCTTGAAGTGAAGGAGAAAAAGGGTAAATTGCAAATGAAAATATATATATAAGATGGGGATTTTGTGAATGGAGTGGGATTAAGATGGAAGTGATGGGGGTTTTTGCAAAAAGAGAGGGGGTGAGGTGTCCCTCACCTGGCCACTTGGCCGGCTATGGGAGAGAGAGAGAATGAGTGGGATTAGATGGAAAGTGAGTGGGAAATGAGGTGGAAATTGTGGAATTTTGGGATTATTGAAAAATGTCCGAAATTCAAGTATCTCGGAATGACCTGAAAATTTTACCAGAAATCAAGAATAATATATGAAGACTAATAGTGAAATCCTTTTTAAGAAATACTTTATAGTTTTAAAACTAAAATCCCGGAATCAGTTATCTACCGACTCCGTTGGAGTTTTCATAATTTATAAAATTCTCAGAAAAAGTATTTAAGTAGGGAATATGATTCTAAGAAATAAAGTCTAAAGGACCATCTAGAAACTCCGAACTGTTTGAGAATTAAAATTCCAGGAATCGATCAGCGACACTGGTCGACACCGGTTTTGAAGAAATTCATTTTAATTCAGGAAAAATCCAGAAAATCCTAGAAAATCTAGTATATTGGAAAATGATATTTGAAAGTGAAATCGGTCAAATACAGGAAGTAAGTCGAAAAATACGATCGAAAAGCTGAATACGCAACTAAGTACGTAATCTGGAAACGGGGTATTACAATAGGAGTCTGGTCAGCGCGCGACCACTTTGTCCCTTTGACGATGCGAGCGATAAGATTCCCTTCTCGCCTGGTTCCGGGAATCAGAGAACAGAGGATTGGTAGAACCCTCTTGCTACTTCTCAAAACCGCCTTCTGTGAGGAATTCCTTCTCGCCTGGTTCCGGAGATTCCTTGAGGAAAAGAGGTTGCTAGGGTATCGCCACCCTGAAAGGAGAAGTATTTCTCTTGAAAGGTCTCTGAATTAGAGAACGCACGGTGCATTATGAAGAAGTCCGATTCCCCTGATCAGCAGAGGATTGATTTGGGAGCAGAAGCCCACTTTGATTGATCGCCGATCTCTGGAAGCCTCCTCCCCTTGTGCCCCTGGCGGGCTATTTATAGGGAGAGCAAGGGTATAGTCGTCCCCTTGAAGATATGGAAATAGATTGAACCGAATCTGTTTGAATCTGGAAAGTAGCCTTACTGCGAGGCTAGGATAGCTTCTGCGGAGCTAGAAAATGGCAAGTCGGTTGATCTTTCCGATTTGTTTCGATCCTTTCCATATCGTTGGAGGATTTTCTCTGATCCTCTTACTCGTTTCCAAGAGAGTCAAGAGATTGCGGCAATCACCTGCCATATTTGAATCCTAATTGGATTTGATCAGATTGGATCCGATCTCATCAGGAGATTTGATTGGTCAAGGTTGACAACGGAGCTGCCCGCTTTGAAGCTCATAGCGGAGCTAGAGGTAACTCTTGGCGAGGTCCGAAAAGAGGCTTTTCGGCGAAGCTATCAGTTAGCTTCCTGGCGATGCTCTGGATGATGCTAGCCTCTCAAACGAGGCTATCTCCTTGGGCTAATGTAATGCTAAATGCTAGCATCTTAGACCTGCTGAGGTCTGTTTAGAAACAATCCGGGTTCACTGTTCTGCTTGCTGGATCAGTGGAGTCCGAGCTGCTTCCTTGTCCCTTGGAGGTGGGTGGAAACTGGTCTTCAGCTTGTCTGTCCCTTGTCTTTTATAAATGTCAACAAGTTTAGACATCGTTCGGACCAATGAGAATCTTGTCTTTTTTAAGTGTCAACAAGACCCCCTTCAAAGTTTTCGAGAGTCTGCAATAGCTCAGACTCCGAAACACTTTGAACTGCTGTGATAGTATGTGGAGTATGAACGTCGCCATGATGGTTGAGTTCAGCTTCGCCTTCAATCCTGCTTTGGGATGAATTCGCCGAGGAATTGCACTGGTTCGCGAGTAGCTTCGCGTCGGGGTAGCTCCGCATCTGGGCTTCCAAGAAATAAGTTCGCTTTGGAACTCCTGTTGCCTTTCAAAGCCAACTGTCGTGGGGCGGTTACGAGGAGGATCATTCCTTCTTTCGCGCCAATCGAGGGAGATGTTCTCCGATTTGCACGTTTCCAAGGGAGGATACTCCCTTTCTTCAAGGCGCCATAAGTGCCTTTTATGAGGGAGACGTTTTCTCCCTTTGCACGGTTCCAAGGGGAAACCGTCCCTTCCATCAAGGCGCAATAAATGCCTTGAATGCGCTCGTGCTTCCACGCTTGGGGTGAGAGTGCTCAGGCCATGGGGCCTATAAATAGGACACTTGAGGTCCTCTGAAGAGAAATGTTTTGCCTTACTTCTCTTCTCTTGGTTGTGAGAGATACTCAGATCTCTGAATTAGTGGGAAAGCCCACTCTGGTTGTCTAACCGGCCAAGGACCAGTAAGTCTTGATCGTTCAACGACTTCACCGATTTTAGGGGATTCATCTCCCTTTGACAGCTGCTTCAGGGATTAGCTTCCCTTGATCTTCATCTTGCACTTGGCTGATCTGCAGAGAAGAATTTTGGCATAGCTTCCCAGTGAAGCTATCATTCTGACTTGATCACAGAAAGATCATTGCAAGTTGAGTCCGCTACACAGGCAGAACTTAGGACTTGGTCTCTTCAAAGGTTGAGCCAGTCTTACCATATTGGTGAATGTTGAGACTGTGTCTGACTTTGCCATAGAGGTGAGGCTAGGACTTGGCGTTTGCTGAGCTAGTCCATTAGTTGCTGTGCAGGCGGAGCTTGTCCTCTGCTGAAGTCGGATTGCTTTGCCGCCCAAGAATCTGACTTAATATCTTTGCGGCTTTTTCTGTGCTTGACTGTTAACTTGCTCCAATTTGCCTTGCAGTGAGCTATGTTTGCCAGTCTGGTAACTTGATGGAAGAAACCATGAAATTGCCTTATGCTTCCCCGGTTGAAGCTTTACTTTTAAGCAGGAGGAACAATTCGGGGCAGCGGATGCGCGTCCAGGGGCTGTTGGCAGCCCTCTTATCCGAGATGATTCGTTCTGAGGTGAGGCTGGCCGTCGCCTTTATCGGAGAGGATCCGCTTCAAGATAATGGGCGTCGCCTGTGGGATCGCCAGCATCATTGCCGACTTTCAATTTGGTGGCCTTTGGGGTGATCCACTTCAGGAAAACGGATATCACGCCTGTGTAGATTACTGTACCACTGCCAATTCCCATTATACGTGATCTATCGTGTTGGCGGCGATAGGTTTTTTATTGCCAGGCTTCAACAAAAATGGCCTGGCAAGATCTGCCATTTTTGTGGAGAAAAATGACCATGTCCTTGCGGCACCACTGATTATGGTCTTATGCAGGAGGAAGGCCCTTCCTGTCCCGTTGGTCTGGCCTGGGAGCAGATAAAACCGCTTGTATGCCTTTTATGCAAATGACCTTATTAGGCAACTTGGTGTGTTATATAAAACACAACTTTGATGTAATATCAAATGTACCCTTTCTATCAATGAAAGTTCATCTCTTGTTCATTTGATTTTTGCTTGCTTTCATTGGGAGTTCGGCCATTGCTGGGCTGGACTGTGTGCAGAGCTAAGAACATAGTCTTTCTTCGAATGATCTTCGCGAGACTGGTGTGTACCGCGAGCAGCACGCTTTTTAGAGGGCTAAGGTAGGCCTCTCGGCGAAGCCCTTGAAGGACTGTGCGAAGTCCGCACTTTTGCACTAGTGCGAAGTTTAACTCTTAGTAGAGTTGAACCGGCGCTTCTCGGGAAGGCGCTTCGGGCGCTGTTTCGAATTAATTCGAAATGGCGGCATGGCCCCTTTTTTGAGGCCTCGTTTCAGGCGCTGATTGGCCTATAAAAGCCCGATCGGGCTGAACATGGAAAAGATCTCCTTTTTTCAGAGAAATTTCTGTCTTTTCCTCTCCTTCTTCCTCCTTTACTTCAGAGTAGTTCGAGAACTTTTGCAGTTCTTAATGGCGCCCAAAGACGAGCGGGTAAGGAAGCAGCGACTTCTGCGGCGGAGGGCCTTCCTCCTCCGGTCATCGAGCGACCAGTCACCGGTAAGGAATTTTCCTGTCTGATTGGAGACCGAGTCTCTTTTCCTTTGGAGCCAGCCATTTGGCTATTTAGGACGATCGAATGGGATCTATCCTCATTAGGGAACTCGTTTCCCTGAACTTCCCTATTTTCCTTGCACCAGGGAAACAAGAACTGAACAGTTCTTCTTTTAGGCTTCCGTAGGAAGCCATTGCTTGGGCAGTCTCCATCCTGTTGAGGAACAGGATATGGGTCTGTTCCTTCAGTCGTGGCCACGAAGGACGACTGTCGACCATGATGTCCTTTTGATGACGTTAGCCCTTAGGGCTATGCCACTTCCTGCTTTAGCGAAGTTGGCGCTTTGGATATTTTCTACAAAGATGCAGTCTTATCCATGAAGTGAAGCTTTTTCAAAGCTATCGCCTTGCAGGCCCTGCTTGCTGGGCGAGGCTATGCCTTAGTGAATTTTTATGCTTTCGCATCCACTTGATTGGTGAACTAATCATAGCTCATTTCTGTTTTTGCAGTACATTACGCCTCCGGCCTCCAGAACAGTCTGTTCGGTCTAGCCAGTCGAGCAGGCGGAAACATCAGCCTGCAGTTCTATGGGCAGGCTTCATTGTTCAGCGAGCCGAGCTCCCTTGTACGGGATACGCTCATCCAGGACGGTCGTCCGCAGGCCATGCGGAGCATCTGACTACGGCTCCGCTTGAAGATATCGACCGTCAGGCTTACAGAAAGCCTGACTTCATGTTCGGGGATGCTGCACCTGATCCCGATCGCCAGCTGCAGGCCGTGAGGGCCAGTGGATCTTCCAGTTGGACGGCGAGAGATTCTATCTCCCGTCCACTAAGCGGCATTTTGCTTTGTCTTCTTTCGCGAGCGTGACTCAGCTCGGAAGATGGCGTGGGGCGTGAGCCTAAATGCCGAGTCTGTAAGTGTCGGGAGGTGACATTCCAGTCCGGCTATTCGAGGGCGGGCCATCCTCGTAGCATAATGGGGCTATACCCTGGGAAGGTATTGCGGGACCTTCCAGTAGGAGAGAACCCAGCTGCGGCGCCGACCTTTGGCGCTCAGTTCTGCGAAGTTGATGGGAACTATCCTGCCACCGATTTCAGGACTCCCGGTTGGGTCCACCCTCCTAGGTCGTGGTGGGCGGAGTTGACCAACTATATCCTCACTCATTTTGAGGGGGACTTAGAGAGGTTAAACCTCCATGAGGCCGTCAGGGCGACCTGCTACGGCATTGAGATGAAGGTGGCGTGCTTCTACGCCATCCTTGAGTTGTACTGCCCGCCTCGGGACTTTCTTCACCCCGATTGGTGAGTTGGGCATGGCCCTGCACGAGATGCGGGAGATCTCTGCTTTGCCCTTCGGGTATCTTCCGAACGAAGAGTACTTTCCCTGTGAGGCGGAGTTGGCTCTCCTGGAGAAGCAAGAGCCTGCTTTGCTTGAGACATATCGGGATTGATGTGCCACTTGCACATTTGTTCCAGCATCCACGCTGATGGCAAGGGTAGCTCGAAGAGCTTGAAGAGCTAGGGGAACTACTTGTTCCCGGATATGACTAGTGCGCCTGAGCAGCTCATTACGGAGTTGCTGAAGAAGACATCTTGGCAAGGATGGAGGTGCATGCTGAAAAGGACATCGTCGTGGCAGAAGATGATGGTTCTTTCGGGAAGGGTGATGTTCTTCGGAGCTTTCACCATCAGCCTGTCGGCCTATGTCTCGCAAGGCGTTGCTGGCCGGCTTCTTACCCATCTGGTTAAAGAAGTGTGTCGTGCCTTCTTCTTCGGGACATCGTCCACACCCGAATGTGCTGCTGCCTACCGTCCGCTTGGTCCATGGCCACCGTCTGGGTCTTCTCCCGGCCATGGTGTGTTGTATTCAGAGGGGCCTTCGTGCACTGACGGAGGCTTTCTGCAGGCCAATGGCGTCAAGGCGAGGGAAGGGTGCCGTCCTGCCTTGTGACGGACCCAATCCTAGGGTAGGTTTACCATACACCTACTTGATGGCGTGGTTCGCCTTGCACTGCCCCAGTTTGATTGGAGCTGGGGAAGACCCTCCGCAGGGTGTTCAAACGGCGCTTCTCCTCGCTTTGAAGGCCGTTCGTGGCAGAAAACTTATGTGGCCGAGGCCCGTAAGTTAGTGCGTCGTTATGACGCTTATAGCCTGTTCCATTGTTTTCCTCGCCTGCGGGGTGCAGGATACAATGAGGAATTCCATGATGTGGAGTCAGGTCGGTCTCCTATGAGTCGGGGTGTTTTCGAGTGGCTGGTCTGTATTCGGCCCTCGCATTTGCTGTACAGGAGTGGGGATACCTGCTACCTGGAGCCCTACGTCCCGAGCCGGTTTGCCCGCCAATTTGGGTATGACCATTGTATGTGGGCAACCCCAATCCGGACCTGGCTTTCATAGGGAGCCTCATTGATGGGCTCGTGCTTGGCGGTTCTTCACCGCGGATGGCACTGGAGCGTGGCTACGCACGCCGCTGAGGGATCCCGGCCTTTGGACGACCCTGTGTTTCTGCCAATGGTATGCAGCTTCGAACTCCACACCTGCTGGGTTTAATGCCAACCGTTCGGGTGTGAAGTTAATTTCTCATCGGATGAGGCAGAAGGCTTCTGATAAGAAGGAGGGCAAACGAGTCCGTGTTCCTGGCATAGAGGAGTTCATTGCTGCAGATGACAGCGAGGCTTCTGATGCGGGGAGCCCTCGCTTTGAGGCAGAGATGAGGGCTGATGCCCATGAATCCGATACTCGTGAAGCCGGTTCTGGTGTAGTGGGACAGCTCCCCCACGACATGTGGAAGAAGTGGAAGAAGAGGATTCTGATGTCCACTTCAAGAGGAAACGTGGGAGTGGATCCCGTAGGAAGTCATTGGCGAAGAAGCCCCGTCGCCATGCTCCTACAATTGTGGTAGAGGGCGAACCCTCTACTGCGCTTCCTTCTGCTACTCCATTAGTGGCTGAGCCGTCGGTTGCTGAACCGACTACTGGTAAGATTGGCCCCATCTAATATGCCTTTAGCGCACTTTAAATAACTCATCATTTGCTTTTTGTTGCAGGAGCTGAGGCCGTTGGAGAGCAAGGGGACACTACGATCCCCTGTTCACCTATAGGGCTGCAGCCAGCTCTTCCGCTCACTCGCAAGAGTCTGGGAGTGGCGCAGCTGATGTCGGTCCTTCGGGTGTTGGGACCTCCAAAGGAAGTCCTGTGGAATCAAGCTCTGTTGAGTGGTCTGCAGGGGACTCGGCGGGCGAGAGCGGGCCGGCCATTTACGTCGAGTCTGGTAAGAACTTTCTGATGGGACCCTTGGATTCCGATGTGGCTGACGAGGTGACATCGGCCTTCGTATGACTACGATCTCTTGTCTTCGCCTGTTTGCTGCGTCTCCTTTTTGACCTTGGTTTTGTTGCAGGTATTCGTCCCCAAGGTGCATCAGCTTCGAAGGAAGCGGAGGGTCCTCCTAAGAGGTTAGAGGGCGAGTCGAGTGCTTCGACCGCGGCGGATGCTGCTGTGTTGGACGCGCTGTATGGCGACCTCCCCTCTTATCAGCCCATGACAACTGAGAGGTCGGGGGTTGTGGAGACGACAGTCCCACAGATGCCTTTACTCCCGAGTGAGATGCCGGCGAGTATGGAGTTGAGGGTGATCACCAGCCCTGCCTCCCCAACTCATGTGGTTGAGCCTGTTGCTCCAGAGGTAGTTGCCAGTCCTACCTCCGCGGTGGCTGACGTGCTGTGTCGCTGAGGACTCCGCCGAGGTCACCTTTGGCTTGTCCTGCTGCTGCCGATGTTCCCGCTTCTTCTTCTGCGGCGGTGTCGACTAGGATGGTAGATTGCTCCGAGGTTGTCTCAAGGGTTGATGAAGCTGAGAATGACTTCATCGGTAATCTGGTCGACAGCTTCTATAACAGTTTGGAGCAGACTATCAGTCTAGTCTTGAAGGGCTCGCCTGTGCCATTCTCGAAGCTGAAGATGGTCCTCTCCCTGGCATTGAGTGTATCCGGGACTTTGAGGGGTATCACCAGGCTTCTGCTCTGGAACTCCTGGTGGATAACCTTGAGAAGGACGTAGAGGAGTGGCGCCATCTCCATCGTTCCGACCCGCGTCTTTAGCTGATGAGCGGCTCACACATCTTGTCGCGCAAAGGCGCGAAGCTCGGCTTGCTGCTCAAGAGGCCGCTGAGGCTATCTCCTCTGACTTGAAGTCCTTGGAGACAGAGCAGTTAGGTTGGGAGTGCAATTGACGCTTCCACCAGTGCTCTTCTTGATGCCGAAGATAAGATTAGGATGGCCGAGATGATCAGGAAAGCAAATCTCCTCTTATCCAAGGCTACACCGGTGCGTCTTGAAGAGACTGCGCGGCTTGAGCAGCTTAGGGCTCAAAGCGAGGAATTAGCACGGCGGGAGTCGTTCACAGAGGGCAACTTTGGCGGATGTTGAGCTCGTCTGGCTCAAGCGGTGGATTTCAATGAGGCTGAGCTGAGATCACAGGCGCTGGCCCAGGCTGCTGATGACAGGAGAACGAGGCTAGCTTCGCTCGGAGATCAGATCCGATCTTATCATGTACGCCTATAGGCTCCTCCATGTATCCATCCTTTTGGAATTTAATAAAAATTCTTTCTTTTGTCGTCTTTGTTTGTTTGGATAATGAGGTATGGCTGTCTGTTGGTTCAGAGGTCGCAATGACATAACCGAATGGGACGTCGCCAGTCTCGAGGTCAGCCCTTTGCGGGGCTAGAGTGAAGTACTTGCCTTTTGTAAATGTCAGCAAGTATGAGGCCTGTCTTTTGTAAATGTCAACAGGGCTCGAGATTGAGACTTAGCTGTCTGTTGGTTCAGAGGTCGCAATGACATAACCAATTGAGGCGCCACTAAGCTCAATAGTAGATGAAACTTGGCTATCTGCCAGTTCAGAGGTCGCAATGACATAACTGTTGAGAAAGCCACCAAGCCCAAATAGGTGATACTTGTCTTTTGTAGATGTCAACAAGTATCGAGACCTGTCTTTTTTAAATGTCAACAGGACTCAAGATTGAGACTTAGCTGTCTGCTGGTTCAGAGGTCCGCAATGACGTAACCAATTGAGACACCACTAAGCTCAATGGTAGATAAACTTGGCTATCTGCCAGTTCAGAGGTCGCAATGACATAACTGGTTGAGAAGCCACCAAGTTCAAAAGTCGGGTTGGATTTGGAAAAGGTCTCGTCTTCCTCGGGGAGAAACGAGGAAATCACTGTCATAGGTTTAATGTTAACATAACAGCCAATATGTGTAGTCCTAACCATTCTGGATGAGAATTGGTAGGTTTTTTTGAGGTCTCGTTCTACGAGGAGAAATGAGGGGACTGCTGTCATAGGTTTAATGTTAACGTAACAGCGGAATATGTGTCTTACCATTCTATGGATGAGAATTGGTAGTGATTCTGGAGAGGGAATCAAGTGGGAACAGGCCCCTTAGGATTTTTAGCAAACCTCAGCTGTCACGGGTTTGATATGCCTTTACCAACTACCGTTTGAGTTGGGCTAGCCATGCTATTCCCCTCAGCATGATGAGTTGTCGAGACTCATGTTGGGCTTAAAGGCCAACATTTTCCTCTATCCTTAATCGTTAAGGATGTCGGATTATCAGGTTGATGTCTGCACAACCTCGATTGTCTTTTAGGATACTGGTGCACGGCCGGTCCCAGTTGGTTTTCGGCTGTATGACCTCACTTGGAGGAAGAGAAAAGGCTCCCTTTGTGCGTGCTTCGGACACGGAGACCTCGATCAGAGGTGTAATTTAACTTGATCGAGAGAAGGATCCTCGATTAAGGATAATACTTCTTTAAGAATTTGCCATTGATCGCATCATGAGTAGTCGCCCTCTGCAGTCATAAGGTGGTATGCCCCGTTTGAATAGACTGTTTCTATCACAAACGGTCCTTCCCATTTAGGCTGAAATTTGCCTTTGGTCTTTTGCGTCATAATCATCGGTCGTCTGACGGCTAAGACCAGGTCTCCTTTCTGGAAGACTCTCTGCTTGACCTTCTTATTGAAGGCTTTTGACATCCGAGCCTGATATAGCTCGATGTGTTGCTGAGCTTGGAGCCGCTTCTCGTCTAGGCTTCGAGCTCTTGAAGACGCAGGCGATCATTGTCTTCTGATGTCATCTTAGTAGTCAAGGCTACCCGCAATGATGGCACCTGGATTTCCAATGGGATGACCGCTTCGCACCCATATACCAGGGAGAAAGGCGTATTGCCTGTCGGTGTCCGAACCGTAGTCGGTAAGCCCAGAGACATTCACCCAGCTTTTCGTCCCAATCTCGCTTATTTCGAGGAGACGAACTTCTTGAGCAGCTTGATGATCGTCTTGTTGAATGCTTCTGCTAAGCCATTGGCGGTAGGATTGTAGGCGGTTGAAGCCACATTCTGAATTCGGTATTTATCGCAGAACCGATAGAATCCTTGGCTTATGAATTGAGGACCATTGTCGTGGATGATTTCGCCTGGGGACACCAAATCGATGGATGACATGGTGTTTGATGAAGCTAACCAGATTGGGGTTTTGACTTCGGCAACGGTATGGCCTCTGCCCATTTTGAGAAATAATCGGTTATTGCCAGGATAAACCGGTGACCTCTTGCCGAAGAGGGACTGATTGGCCCTACAACATCGATTCCCCATGCTTCAAATGGCCATGAAGCAACAGTAGGGTGGAGCAACTCCGAAGGTTGGTGTATGAAGTCTGCATGGACCTGGCACGCCTTACACCTTCGTGCATATTGGGTGGCATCGGCCATCATGGTCGGCCAGTAGTACCCAAGTCTGTGCAGCCTGTCTTTAAGCTTTGGACCGCGGCTGGTGAGCTCCGCAAATGCCATCATGTGCTTCTTTAAGCACTTCCTGTGCCTCTGAATGGGAAGGCAACGGAGGAGGACACCATCATATGAGCGACGGTAGAGTGTCTTCAAAGTGGGATCATAGTAGAAACGGAGCGACCTTCGTCTGATGGACGCCGCTTCTTTGGGATCGTCTGGAAGCAGACCGTGCAGAGCGTAGTCAATGAGAGGGAAGTGCAAATCCCTCGGCTCAGGATCCACGGAGAGATTATGGACCTCTTGGATCCTTAGCATATGCTTGGAGCATACGAGATGCCGGGTTGCGACTGTGAGGTGATACTCGGTGTCGGCCGTAAGGCTAGCGTCGTCGCTAATGCAGCGAGGGCATCCGCCTGGTATTTTGAGATCGGGACACATGCCCGATGTAGAAGCCTTCAAATAAGCTAGCCAATTTGATGACTGTATGATAGTAAGGCACCAAGTCCTCATGGCGGACTTCATATTCGCCTTTGACTTGACTGATGACCAGCTTTGAATCGCCGTAAGCTTTGAGGTAGCGTACCCCCATTCCATGGGCAAGCTGGAGACCGATGAGCAGAGCATTGTATTCTGCTACATTGTTGGAGCATGATTCTGTCAAAGAAATGCTCCCGGAAGGATATGATCCTGTGGGGAGATGAACACAACCCCCTCCAGCAATAATCTTTCCTTTGGGCCCATCCGCGATGCTCCGTCGAAGAACATCTCCATACTTCCTCTGCTGAGGTTGCATTAGACTCGAAGACTTCATCAGGGATGTCTTCGTGAAGTTTTTGAATGCTCCGAAACTGGATGAGCAGCCAAGAATTCCGCAAGGGCTTGGCCTTTGACCGCCTTCTGAGGATAAAGTCATGTCGTATTGAGACAGCAGAAGTGCCCATTTAGCCAATCTTGAATTTAGTGACCCTGGCTTCGTCATAAGAAGACGTAAAGGATTCACCCTGGAGATGACTGTATGGTTTGGCCAACCAAAATAATGCCGTGTCTTCTGAACGGCAAAGACGAGAGCTAAACACTCTTTCTCACAGGATTTTAGCGAGATTCCGCTCCTATGAGAGTCCTGCTCAGATAATAAATGGCCTGCTCGTGGCCATTGTCGTCCTTCTGAGCGAGGAGGGCGCCGAGGGAATAGTCCAGAGCTTTTACATAAAGTAAGAATGGTTTCCCTGATGTAGGGGCCACTAAGACCGGAGGTTTGTGAGATACCTCTTGATGTCTTCATAAGCTTCTTGACAAGCTTGGTCCCATATGAAGGCAGTACCCTTTTTCATGAGCCGGGTGAACGCTGACAGCGGCCTGAGAGATTTGCAATGAATCTTCTGATGTAGGCCAACCTGCCTTGCAAGCCTCTGAGCTCTTTGAGGTTCCTCGGTGGATGCATGTCCTGGATGGCTTTGACTTTGTCTGGGTCCAGATGGATCCCTTTGATGTGACAATGAACCCAAGGAATTTTGCCGCTGGATACTCCTAAGAAGGATTTTGTCGGGTTCATTTTCAGCTGATGAGCCCGCATTATGTTGAACATCATTCTTAGGTCGCGAAGATGTTCGTCTTTGTTGCGACTTTTGACAGCAATGTCGTCAACATAGCACTCTACTGTCTTCCGGAGGTGATCGCGGAAGATCGTGCTCATTGCGCTGGTAGGTTGCTCCGGCGTTCTTCAGTCCGAAGGGCATCACAGTGTAGCAGTATTACCCCAATGGCGTTCGAAAAGAAGTATGCTTCTCGCCATCAGGATACATCTTGATCTGGTTGTACCCTGAGAAGCCGTCCATGAAAAGACATCCTCTCGAACCCGCATGTGTTGTCAATCATGACATCAGTGATGGGCAGCGGAAATTCATCCTTGGACAGGCCGTATTGAGATCACTGGTAGTCGATGCAGATCCGTATTTTTGCCATTCTTCTGAGGACGGGGACTATATTAGCCACCCCATCGGATGTTGCTCCTCCCGAATGAAGCCACATGCAATGAGCTTGTGAACTTCGGCCTCAATAGCTTCCATAATGTTCGGGCGAAACCGACGCTATTGCTGCTTGACTGGCTTGACGTCAGGCTTGATGTTTAGACGGTGCATAGCGACCTGTGGATCGAGTCCCGGCATGTCTTCATAGCTCCACGCGAAGACGTCTATATACTCTTTTACGAGCATTATCAATTCCTCCTTTTCTATAAGTGATAGGCTTTCACTTATAAAGATGGGGTTTGGGATAATCTTGACTTCCCAGATTGACCTGCGTCACTTGTCTTCATTCAGTAGGTGGCTCACGCAGTTCGAACCGTTTTTTCCCATTGGAGACTTAATTGCTGGGCCCAAGGTTCCTCATCAGCAACCTCTGCGGGTTCCAACTGACTGCTTGAAGTCATGAGGCTTTCGAATATCCCTCCTATGCTGACATCAGAGTCCCATTCGAGGATGAGGCCGATTGTGATGGGATTGATCCATCGCCTTTGACCTGAACTGTTGTTGATGATGTGGGTGTGACATACCCTAACCCCCTGCGTTTACATCATAGTAAATTTGCAGGCTTCCCTTTTGGGACAAAATTACGCATTAGACTGCGCCTCCCTTTTCCAAAGTTTAGGCCGCCTCCCTGCTTCAGGTTTGTAACCCATCTTCTTCATAATATGGCGCGCTGATGGCGCGTAATGAAAGAACTGTGGAGCATCCGACTCTGAGCTAGAGTCTTAGTTGAGAATCTCCCTGGCCGGGCTCTGCCGAAGATTATCGGCGACTGCCTTGTTTGGAAGGAGGGACCACCAGCGTAGCCCCTCTATGACCTCCATAGATGTACTGTGGCCGCATTTGGCTTATGTACGGGCATGTGCAGAGAGTCATCCATATGGATTTGATCGACCGCATACTCACAGGATAATCAAAAGAAATATTGTCATTAATTACCCATTCACCTTCTTCATCAAAGAGTATTACATTGAGGGTCTTGAGGAAACATGCTGTAATTGGTTCGCCAATCAAAATGGCTGGCATGCCTGTTTCGGATTCTGATCCGCCTCATTGCCACTTTTCATCATCGTCTGGCAATGGCTCTGCAGGCGTTCCGTCGGCCTCTTGATACAGGAGGCCATCGGTAAAGTAGTTTTCCACCCTTGAAGGGTTGCTTTTCAGCGAAGACAGTTCGTACTGTCACATCATCTTCCACATATTTGAAGCATTGGTGAGAGTGGAAGGAAAGATCCAGTTGGCATGATCCAAGGTCTTCCTAGCAGCAAGTTATATGATGTGTCAGCATC
>JAVJIF010032870.1:0-166931 GCA_038442645.1 Agave tequilana
GTGAATTTTTATGCTTTCGCATCCACTTGATTGGTGAACTAATCATAGCTCATTTCTATTTTTGCAGTACATTACGCCTCCGGCCTCCAGAACAGTCTGTTCGGTCTAGCCAGTCGAGCATGCGGAAACATCAGCCTGCAGTTCTATGGGCAGGCTTCATTGTTCAGCGAGCCGAGCTCCCTTGTACGGGATACGCTCATCCAGGACGGTCGTCAGCAGGCCATGCGGAGCATCTTGACTACGGCTCCGCTTGAAGATATCGATCGTCAGGCTTACAGAAAGCCTGACTTCATGTTCGGGGATGCTGCACCTGATCCCGATCGCCAGCTGCAGGCCGGTGAGGGCCAGTGGATCTTCCAGTTGGACGGCGAGAGATTCTATCTCCCGTCCACTAAGCGGCATTTTGCTTTGTCTTCTTTCGCGAGCGTGACTCAGGCTCGGAAGATGGCGTGGGGCGTGAGCCTAAATGCCGAGTCTGTAAGTGTCGGGAGGTTGACATTCCAGTCCGGCTATTCGAGGGCGGGCCATCCTCGTAGCATAATGGGGCTATACCCTGGGAAGGTATCGCGGGACCTTCCAGTAGGAGAGAACCCAGCTGCGGCGCAGACCTTTGGCGCTCAGTTCTGCGAAGTTGACGGGAACTACCCTGCCACCGATTTCAGGACTCCTGGTTGGGTCCACCCTCCTAGGTCGTGGTGGACGGAGTTGACCAACTATATCCTCACTCATTTTGAGGGGGACTTAGAGAGGTTAAACCTCCATGAGGCCGTCAGGGCGACCTGCTACGGCATTGAGATGAAGGTGGCGTGCTTCTACGCCATCCTTGAGTTGTACTGCCGGCCTCGGGGACTTTCTTCACCCCAGTTGGTGAGTTGGGCATGGCCCTGCACGAGATGCGAGAGATCTCTGCTTTGCCCTTCGGGTCTCTTCCGTACGAAGAGTACTTTCCCTGTGAGGCGGAGTTGGCTCTCCTGGAGAAGCAAGAGCCTGCTTTGCTTGAGACATATCGGGAATTGATGTGCCACTTGCACATTTGTTCCAGCATCCATACTGGTGGCAAGGGTAGCTCGAAGAGCTTGAAGAGCTGGGGGAACTACTTGTTCCCGGATATGACTAGTGCGCCTGAGGCAGCTCATTACGGAGTTGCTGAAGAAGACATCTTGGCAAGGATGGAGGTGCATGCTGAAAAGGACATCGTCGTGGCAGAAGATGATGGTTCTTTCGGGAAGGGTGATGTTCTTCGGAGCTTTCACCATCAGGCCCGTCGGCCTATGTCTCGCAAGGCGTTGCTGGCCGGCTTCTTAACCATCTGGTTAAAGAAGTGTGTCGTTGCCTTCTTTTCGGGTGACATCGTCCACCCGAATGTGCTGCTGCCTGCCGTCCGCTTGGTCCATGGCCACCGTCTGGGTCTTCTCCCGGCCATGGTGTGTTGTATTCAGAGGGGTCTTCGTGCACTGACGGAGGCTTTCTGCAGGCCAATGGCGTCAAGGCGAGGGAAGGGTGCCGTCCTGCCTTGTGACGGACCCAATCCTAGGGTAGGTTTACCATACACCTACTTGATGGCGTGGTTCGCCTTGCACTGCCCCAGTTTGATTGAGCTGGGGAAGACCCTCCGCAGGGTGTTCAAACGGCGCTTCTCCGTCGCTTTGAAGGCCGTTCGTGGCAGAAAACTTATGTGGCCGAGGCCCGTAAGTTAGTGCGTCGTTATGACGCTTATAGCCTGTTCCGTTGTTTTCCTCGCCTGCGGGGTGCAGGATACAACGAGGAATTCCATGATGTGGAGTCAGGTCGGTCTCCCATGAGTCGGGGTGTTTCGAGTGGCTGGTCTGTATCGGCCCTCGCATTTGCTGTACAGGAGTGGGGATACCTGCTACTTGGAGCCCTACGTCCCGAGCCGGTTTGCCCGCAATTTGGGTATGACCAATTGTATGTGGGCAACCCCAATCCGGACCTGGCTTTCATGGGGAGCCTCATTGATGGGCTCGTGCTTGGCGGTTCTTTACCGCGGATGGCACTGGAGCGTGGCTACGCACGCCGCTGGAGGGATCTCGGCCTTTGGACGACCCTGTGTTTTGCCAATGGTATGCAGCTTCGAACTCCACACCTGCTGGGTTTAATGCCAACCGTTCGGGTGTGAAGTTAATTTCTCATCGGATGAGGCAGAAGGCTTCTGATAAGAAGGAGGGCAAACGAGTCCGTGTTCCTGGCATAGAGGAGTTCATTGCTGCAGATGACAGCGAGGCTTCTGATGCGGGGAGCCCTCGCTTTGAGGCAGAGACGAGGGCTGATGCCCATGAAGCCAATACTCGTGAAGCCGGTTCTGGTGTAGTGGGGACAGCTCCCCCACGACATGTGGAAGAAGTGGAAGAAGAGGATTCTGATGTCCACTTCAAGAGGAAACGTGGGAGTGGATCCCGTAGGAAGTCATTGGCGAAGAAGCCCCGTCGCCATGCTCCTACAATTGTGGTAGAGGGCGAACCCTCTACTGCGCTTCCTTCTACTGCTCCATTAGTGGCTGAGCTGTCGGTTGCTGAACCGACTACTGGTAAGATTGGCCCCATCTAATATGCCTTCAGCGCACATTAAATAACTCATCATTTGCTTTTTGTTGCAGGAGCTGAGGTCGTTGGAGAGCAAGGGGAACACTACGATCCCCTATTCACCTATAGGGCTGCAGCCAGCTCTTTCGCTCACTCGCAAGAGTCTGGGAGTGGCGCAGCTGATGTCGGTCCTTCGGGTGTTGGGACCTCCAAAGGAAGTCCTGTGGAATCAAGCTCTGTTGAGTGGTCTGCAGGGGACTCGGGGGCGAGAGCGGGTCGGCCATTTACGTCGAGTCTGGTAAGAACTTTCCGATGGGACCCTTGGATTCCGATGTGGCTGACGAGGTGACATCGGCCTTCGGTATGACTACGATCTCTTGGTCTTCGCCTGTTTGCTGTGTCTCCTTTTTGACCTTGGTTTTGTTGCAGGTATTCGTCCCTAAGGTGCATCAGCTTCGAAGGAAGCGGAGGGTCCTCCTAAGAGGTTAGAGGGCGAGTCGAGTGCTTCGACCGCGGCGGATGCTGCTGTGTTGGACGCGCTGTATGGCGACCTCCCCTCTTATCAGCCCATGACAACTGAGAGGTCGGGGGTTGTGGAGACGACAGTCCCACAGATGCCTTTACTCCCGAGTGAGATGCGGCGAGTATGGAGTTGAGGGTGATCACCAGCCCTGCCTCCCAACTCAGGTGGTTGAGCCTATTGCTCCAGAGGTGGTTGCCAGTCCTACCTCCGCGGTGGCTGACGTGCTGGTGTCGCTGAGGACTCCGCCGAGGTCACCTTTGGCTTGTCTGCTGCTGCCGATGTTCCCGCTTCTTCTTCTGCGGCGGTGTCGACTAGGATGGTAGATTGCTCCGAGGTTGTCTCAAGGGTTGATGAAGCTGAGAATGACTTCATCGGTAATCTGGTCGACAGCTTCTATAACAGTTTGGAGCAGACTATCAGTCTAGTCTTGAAGGGCTCGCCTGTGCCATTCTCGAAGCTGAAGATGGTCCTCTCCCGTGGCATTGAGTGTATCTGAGACTTTGAGGGGTATCACCAGGCTTCTGCTCTGGAACTCCTGGTGGATAACCTTGAGAAGGACGTAGAGGAGTGGCGCCATCTCCATCGTTCCGACCCGGCGTCTTTAGCTGATGAGCGGCTCACACATCTTGTCGCGCAAAGGCGCGAAGCTCGGCTTGCTGCTCAAGAGGCCGCTGAGGCAATCTCCTCTGACTTGAAGTCCTTGGAGACAGAGCAAGTAGAGGTTGGGAGTGCAATTGACGCTTCTACCAGTGCTCTTCTTGATGCCAAAGATAAGATTAGGATGGCCGAGGAGATGATCAGGAAAGCAAATCTCCTCTTATCCAAGGCTATACCGGTGCGTCTTGAAGAGACTGCGCGGCTTGAGCAGCTAGGGCTCAAAGCGAGGAATTAGCACGGTGGGAGTCGTCACAGAGGGCGACTTTGGCGGAGGTTGAAGCTCGTCTGGCTCAAGCGGTGGATTTCAATGAGGCTGAGCTGAGATCACAGGCGCTGGCCCAGGCTGCTGATGACAGGAGGACGAGGCTAGCTTCGCTCGGAGATCGGATCCGATCTTATCATGTACGCCTATAGGCTCCTCCATGTATCCATCCTTTTGGAATTTAATAAAAATTCTTTCTTTTGTCGTCTTTGTTTGTTTGGATAATGAGGCATGGCTGTCTGTTGGTTCAGAGGTCGCAATGACATAACCAAATGGGACGTCGCCAGTCTCGAGGTCAGCCCTTTGCGGGGCTAGAGTGAAGATACTTGCCTTTTGTAAATGTCAGCAAGTATGAGGCCTGTCTTTTGTAAATGTCAACAGGGCTCGAGATTGAGACTTAGCTGTCTGTTGGTTCAGAGGTCGCAATGACATAACCAATTGAGACGCCACTAAGCTCAATGGTAGATGAAACTTGGCTATCTGCCAGTTCAGAGGTCGCAATGACATAACTGGTTGAGAAGTCACCAAGCTCAAAATAGGTGATACTTGTCTTTTGTAGATGTCAAAAGTATCGAGACCTGTCTTTTGTAAATGTCAACAGGACTCAAGATTGAGACTTAGCTGTCTGCTGGTTCAGAGGTCGCAATGACATAACCAATTGAGACGCCGCTAAGCTCAATGGTAGATGAAACTTGGCTATCTGCCAGTTCAGAGGTCGCAATGACATAACTGGTTGAGAGCCACCAAGTTCAAAAGTCGGGTTGGATTTGGAAAAGGTCTCGTCTTCTCGGGGAGAAACGAGGAAATCACTGTCATAGGTTTAATGTTAACGTAACAGCGGAATATGTGTAGTCCTACCATTCTATGGATGAGAATTGGTAGGTGATTTTGGAGGTCTCGTTCTCACGAGGAGAAATGAGGGGACTGCTGTCATAGGTTTAATGTTAACGTAACAGTGGAATATGTGGTCTTACCATTCTATGGATGAGAATTGGTAAGTGATTCTGGAGAGGGAATCAAGTGGGAACAGGCCCCTTAGGATTTTTGGCAAACCCTCAGCTGTCAACGGGTTTGATATGCCTTTACCAACTACCGTTTGAGTTGGGCTAGCCATGCTATTCCCCTCAGCATGATGAGTTGTCGAGGACTCATGTTGGGCTTAAAAGCCAACATTTTCCTCTATCCTAATTGTTAAGGATGTCGGATTATCAGGTTGATGTCTGCACAACCTCGATTGTCTTTTAGGATAACCGGTGCGCGGCCAGGTCCCAGTTGGTTTTCGGCTGTATGACCTCACTTGGAGGAAGAGAAAGGCTCTCTTTGTGCGTGCTTCAGACACGGAGATCTCGATCAGAGGTGTAATGTTAACTTGATCGAGAGAAGGATCCTCGATTAAGGATAATACTTCTTTAAGAATTTTCCATTGATCGGCATCATGAGTAGGTCGCCCTCTGCAGCCATAAGGCGGTATGCCCCGTTTGAATAGACTGTTTCTATCACAAACGGTCCTTCCCATTTAGGCTGAAATTTGCCTTTGGTCTTGTGCGTCATAATCATCATCGGTCGTCTGACGGCTAAGACCAGGTCTCCTTTCTGGAAGACTCTCTGCTTGACCTTCTTATTGAAGGCTTTTGACATCCGAGCCTGATATAGCTCGATTTGTTGCTGAGCTTGGAGCCGCTTCTCGTCTAGGGCTTCGAGCTCTTGAAGACGCAGGCGATCATTGTCTTCTGATGTCATCTTAGTAGTCAAGGCTACCCGCAATGATGGCACCTGGATTTCCAATGGGATGACCGCTTCGCACCCATATACCAGGGAGAAAGGCGTATTGCCTGTCGGTGTCCGAACCGTAGTCCGGTAGGCCCAAAGGATTCACGAGCTTTTCGTCCCAATCTCGCTTGTTCGAGGAGACAAACTTCTTGAGCAGCTTGATGATTGTCTTGTTAAATGCCTCTGCCAAGCCATTGGCGGCAGGATTGTAGGCGGTCGAAGCCACATTCTGAATTCGGTATTTATCGCAGAACCGATAGAATCCTTGGCTTATGAATTGAGGACCATTGTCGTGGATGATTCGCCTGGGGACACCAAATCGATGGACGACATGGTGTTTGATGAAGCTAACCAGATTGGAGGTTTTGACTTCGGCCAACGGTATGGCTTCTGCCCATTTTGAGAAGTAATCGGTTATTGCCAGGATAAATCGGTGACCTCTTGCCGAAGAGGGACTGATTGGCCCTACGACATCTATTCCCCATGCTTCAAATGGCCATGAAGCAACAGTAGGGTGGAGCAACTCCGAAGGTTGGTGTATGAAGTCTGCATGGACCTGGCACGCCTTACACCTTCGTGCATATTGGGTGGCATCGGCATCATGGTCGGCCAGTAGTACCCAAGTCTGTGCAGCCTGTCTTTAAGCTTTGGACCCGGCTGGTGAGCTCCGTAAATGCCATCATGTGCTTCTTTAAGCATTCCTGTGCCTCTGAATGGGAAAGGCAACGGAGGAGGACACCATCATATGAGCGACGGTAGAGCGTCTTCAAAGTGGGATCATAGTAGAAACGGAGCGACCTTCGTCTGATGGACGCCGCTTCTTTGGGATCGTCTGGAAGCAGACCGTGCAGAGCGTAGTCAATGAGAGGGAAGCGCCAATCCCTCGGCTCAAGATCCACGGAGATATTATGGACCTCTTGGATCCTTAGCATATGCTTGGAGCATACGAGATGCCGGGTTGCGACTGTGAGGTGATACTCGGTGTCGGCCGGTAAGGCTAGCGTCGTCGCTAATGCAGCGAGGGCATCCGCCTTGGTATTTTGAGATCGGGACACATGCCCGATGTAGAAGCCTTCAAATAAGCTAGCCAATTTGATGGCTGTATGATAGTAAGGCACCAAGTCCTCATGGCAGACTTCATATTCGCCTTTGACTTGACTGATGACCAGCTTTGAATCGCCGTAAGCTTCGAGGTAGCGTACCCCCATTCCATGGGCAAGCTGGAGACCGATGAGCAGAGCATTGTATTCTGCTACATTGTTGGAGCATGATTCTGTCAAAGAAAATGCTCTGGGAAGGATATGATCTTGTGGGGGAGATGAACACAACCCCCACTCCGGCAATAATCTTTCCTTTGGGGCCCATCCGCGATGCTCCGTCGAAGAACATCTGCCACACTTCCTCTGCTGAGGTTGCATTAGACTCGAAGACTTCATCAGGGATGTCTTCGTGAAGTTTTGAATGCTCCGGAACTGGATGAGCAGCCAAGAATTCCGCAAGGGCTTGGCCTTTGACCGCCTTCTGAGGAATAAAGGTCATGTCGTATTGAGACAGCAGAAGTGCCCATTTAGCCAATCTTGAATTTAGTGACCCTGGCTTCGTCATAAGAAGACGTAAAGGATTCACCCTGGAGATGACATGTATGGTTTGGCCAACCAAATAATGCCGTGTCTTCTGAACGCAAAGACGAGAGCTAAACACTCTTTCTCAACAGGATTGTAGCGAGATTCCGCTCCTATGAGAGTCCTGCTCAGATAATAAATGGCCTGCTCGTGGCCATTGTCGTCCTTCTGAGCGAGGAGGGCGCCGAGGGAATAGTCCAGAGCTTTTACATAAAGCAAGAATGGTTTCCCTGATGTAGGGGCCACTAAGACCGGAGGGTTTGTGAGATACCTCTTGATGTCTTCATAAGCTTCTTGACAAGCTTGGTCCCATATGAAGGCAGTACCCTTTTTCATGAGCCGGGTGAACGGCTGACAGCGGCCTGAGAGATTTGCAATGAATCTTCTGATGTAGGCCAACCTGCCTTGCAAGCCTCTGAGCTCTTTGAGGTTCCTCGGTGGATGCATGTCCTGGATGGCTTTGACTTTGTCTGGGTCCAGAGGATCCCTTTTGATGTGACAATGAACCCAAGGAATTTGCCGCTGGATACTCCTAAGAAGGATTTTGTCGGGTTCATTTTCAGCTGATGAGCCCGCATTATGTTGAACATCGTTCTTAGGTCGCGAAGATGTTCGTCTTTGTTGCGACTTTTGACAGCAATGTCGTCAACATAGCACTCTACTGTCTTCCGGAGGTGATCGCGGAAGATCGTGCTCATTGCGCGCTGGTAGGTTGCTCCGGCGTTCTTCAGTCCGAAGGGCATCACAGTGTAGCAGTATACCCCCAATGGCGTTCGAAAAGAAGTATGCTTCTCGTCATCAGGATACATCTTGATCTGGTTGTACTCTGAGAAGCCGTCCATGAAAGACATCCTCTCGAACCGCATGTGTTGTCAATCATGACATCAGTGATGGGCAGCGAAAATTCATCCTTGGGACAGGCCGTATTGAGATCACGGTAGTCGATGCAGATCCGTATTTTGCCATTCTTCTTGAGGACGGGGACTATATTAACCACCCAATCTGGATGTTGCTCCTCCCGAATGAAGCCACATGCAATGAGCTTGTGAACTTCGGCCTCAATAGCTTCCATAATGTTCGGGCGGAAACCGACGCTGTTGCTGCTTGACTGGCTTGACGTCAGGCTTGATGTTTAGACGGTGCATAGCGACCTGTGGATCGAGTCCGGGCATGTCTAAATAGATCCACGCGAAGACGTCTATATACTCTTTTACGAGCATTATCAATTCCTCCTTTTCTATAAGTGATAGGCTTTCACTTATAAAGATGGGTTTCGGATGATCTTGACTTCCCAGATTGACCTGCGTCACCTTGTCTTCAGTAGGCGGCTCACGCAGTTCGAACCGTTTTTCCCATTGGAGACTTAATTGCTGGGCCCAAGGTTCCTCATCAGCAACCTCTGCGGGTTCCAACTGACTGCTTGAAGTCATGAGGCTTTCGAATATCCCTCCTATGCTGACATCAGAGTCCCATTCGGAGGATGAGGCCGACTGTGATGGGATCGATCCATCGCCTTTGACCTGAACTGTTGTTGATGATGTGGGTGTGACATACCCTAACCCCCTGCGTGTACTATCATAGTAATTTGCAGGCTTCCCTTTCGGGACAAAATTACGCATTAGACTGCGCCTCCTTTTCCAAAGTTTAGGCCGCCTCCCTGCTTCAGGTTGTAACCCATCTTCTTCATAATATGGCGCGCTGATGGCGCGTAATGAAAGAACTGTGGAGCATCTGACTCTGAGGTTGAGTCTGCAGTTGTAGGTTTCCGTGGCTGAGCTCTACCGAAGATTATCGGCGACTGACCTTGTTTGGAAGGAGGGATCACCAGTGTAGCCCCTTCTATGACCTCCATAGATGTATTGGCCGCATTTGGCTTATGTACAGGCATGTGCAGAGAGCCATCCATAATAGATTTGATCGACCGCATACTCACAGGATAATCAAAAGAAATATTGTCATTAATTACCCATTCACCTTCTTCCTCAGAAGGAGCATTACATTTGGGGCAATGAGACATGCTGTAATTAGTTCGCCAGTCAGAATGGCCGCATGCCCGCCTCGGACTCTGAATCCGCTTCATTGCCACTTTCATCATCGTCTGGCAATGGTCTTGCAGGCGTTCCGTCAGCCTCTTGATACAGGAGGGCATCGGTAAAGTAGTTTTCCACCCCCTTGAAGGGTTTGCTTTTCAGCGAAGACAGTTCGTACTGTCACATCATCTTCAACATATTTGAAGCATTGGTGGAGAGGGAAGGAACGATCCAGTTGGCATGGATCCAAGGTCTTCCTAGCAGCAAGTTATATAATGTGTCAGCATCAATGACATAGCACGTCACTTCTGACTTCAAGCTTCCGATTCTGCAGCGGAGCCGAATCTTTCCAAGCGGATGGCTGCTCCCGGCGTTTAAAACCGTATATTGTAGTGGTGGTTGCAGACAACCTGTACAGTGGTATGCCGAGGAAGTAGAGGAGCCTTTTGGGGATGATGCTGAGTGCAGACCCCGGATCGACTTATACTCTTTCAATGCATGTTGAACCGATATATCCGGTATAGTACAGAGGTCGATCATGCTTGTTGTCTTTGAGAAGCATATCTTCCGCCGTGAAGGTAATAGCAGGCATCTTTGACAGTACATGATGGCATTCTGGGCAAGAAGACTGGGCGTCATGATTAGAGACCTCTGGTATGCATGTCAGAAGAGTCTCTGAGTTGGCCAAAGCATCTCTGAGCGCTTCTCGTGTCTCTTTGGAGAGACGCAGGAGCTCGTGTATTGTGATACGAGCCGGGATATTGGCTAAGTGGGCCAATATATCAAAGCGGAAGGGCGTGTCTAGCCCTTGCTTGGCGGTTTCTTCAACACATGGTCGAACCGCACCTCCTTAGGCTTTTCTCTCCCTTTGGTCGGGACTGGAGTGGATGTCGGCATTGGTACTGATGTCGTTTGCTGTTGTATCTCGTCAGTAGACTTGTCATACTGCCTTAAGTATGATTTTCCAGACCGGGTGCCCGTCTGTTGAGGCGCATCTGCCTGCGCTGTGCAAGCACGCTTTTCTCCTTCTGAGTCACTGAGGGAAGCCGAAGTAAGGTTGTCATCATCTGGCAGGACAGAGATGACATTGCAGGGCTTGCCCTTTTTGCTGGAGTCCTTCGACGTCCGCTGTACGTTTTGGACGAGGTCAGGGTGTATCCACATAACTTCCCCTGTCTCCAATGTCAAGGGAACGAGACCCTTGTCATTTTTAGCTATGGCTGAAGAATGTTTGATTTCCAACCGCGGTGTGGGGGCTGGATAGGTCCCGTCAGGAACCATGACCTTTTGGGCTGTGCCGAATTCAAGGGCCACCATATTGGCAGTGACTTTCTTCTGCTCCGTCTTCAGTGTGAGGACGCCGGCGTCAATCAGGGCTTGTATCCTGTCCTTGAGGACATAACACTTGTCAGTAGGATGGTGAATCATCCTATGATAGAGGCAGTATTTGGGGTCGTTTGTGCGCCCTATCTCATCAGGACGTCGAGCATCCGGCAGCTTCAGCTTGTTCCCTTTGTGGAGCAGGTGGAATATCGTGACCACTTGATCATCTCTGAAGGAGTACTGTTTTGGAGGGAACTTGGGCTCTTGATTGTTGAAGCCGCTCTTCTTGGCCTTCGACTGCACGTCTCCGGATAACTCTACGGACATAATCTCTTTCCCCTTAGCTTGGGAAGACTGAGGCGGGTCGCCGCGTCCTTTGCTATTCGTACCCATTTGCCTCTGGGGGCGGATGGCTCGAACTTTTTAGCCGACTTCTCAGCTATCTCAGCTTGTTCGACCAATTCCTTCCAAGTGTGGGCTTTGACAGCCCCCATGCGAACTTCTACTTGATCCAAGAAGTTGTGCCTGCATGTCTGTAAGAGCATGGGTAACAGCATCCCTGCTGGACACATCAAGGATAAGTTTCTGAACCGCTCAATGTAGTCACGGAAAGATTCGCCCTTCTTCTGCACGGTGGAGAGGAGCTTGTCCATGGTCACTTCAGTGTCGTCCTCATAGAAGCGAGAGAGGAACTGAGTTTCTAGGTCAATCCAGGAATTGATAGAACCTAGAGGGAGGCTTCAGAACCAGTCGAATGCCACGCCCTTTAGAGTGCCAATAAATAGCCTAGCCATGATGGCGTCGTTGCTTATGACATTACCAGTCTGAGACCGAAAATAGTAGATGTGCTGATTGGGCGAGCTCTTACCATCATACGTATGCAACGTTGGTGGTTTGAACTTTGGCAGATATGGCACCGAATCCCATTCCAGTGGGTAAGGACGGACTACCCCCACTTTCTTCAATTCATCCTTCTGAGCCAGGGATGAAATTTGAGCTTGAAGGCCTTTAAGGACTTCGGCATCCAGGGAAGAGCCTCCCTTAGATTTCTCCGTCTTGGGCGGATCATTGCTGAGATGTCCCTCCTCGTCATGATTGCTCCCGGTATCATCATTCGGTTGCTGAGGAGCTGAGCGAGCATCTGTTGAATATTGTCCAGGGTCTCTTGCTGAGTTCTAGAGGTCTGCTCTTGAGCTTCCAAACGCCGACGAAGGTCGTCATTGGCGTTATCGGTCATATTGACCGATGGTTTGTCCGTCTGTATAGAACTGACTGTTGCTGAAGAGGCATACCCGCTGTCTTCATCTTCTCCATCAGATGATTGGGGTGATCGCCTGGGTGATGGCGGGATCAGGGCCGTCGAGAAAGAAGGTTGCTCGTAATTGTAGGGTATTGCCACCCTGGATCTGGTGTTTCGGAAAACACCTTCTTCTTGTACCGAGACCTCGCCTAGGCCTGGATTATAATCTGGATCTGGAGAACTGTAAGGGGGACCATCAGATGTCTGACTCCCCTTGCGTCGCTCTCGGCCTCTTCCGGTCATATTGACGGAGGCGGAGATTGGATCTGGTGGGGCGCCCCTGTTGGCCCAAGGTTACAATCAACCCATGTTTAGTGTATTTGATGATTACAAAACATATAGTTATTGTTATTGTACATATTATTTGTTGCTTAAGTGTGTTTCAGGTTTATTATCATACTAGAAGTACTCTCACTCATATACAAAGTTTTTGGACTCAAATACAAGCTATTGGACTCAAGACAAGTCAAATTGGGCTCAAATTGCAATATTGAAGATCAAGAGAAGATAGCTCAAGTTGAAGTCTTGAAGACCATTGTAGTTTGTAAGTTTAGTTTTGTAAAGATAGAATATGTGAAATTGGCTCTAGGATTTGCACACACATTTGTTTTGTATGTTTCTATGTTTTCAAAATATTTATTTCTAGGTTTATGCCTTAGTTTATACATACATGTACCCAAAGCTTTACATCTTCAAAAACTTGTTTTAAATACATGTATATAAACTATTTTCAGCATAAAACTTAGCTTCAGATTTTTAAAGATTTTATACAAATTTTCTATCTTAAAATCTGCCCAGAAAAACTGTTTTCCAGGCAGACCGGTCGACCGGCCCAGTTGACCGGCTGCTGTGCCCGGACATGCACAGGTTGTGCATGTCTGTCGGTCGACCGGACCTATATACCGGTCGACCGAAAACAGACGTTTGCTCTCTGTATCTTTCCGGTCGACTGGGTCGGTCGACCGGTAGAAGGAAACTGTGTTTCCCTTCTTGAGATCGGTCGACCGGCAGTCGACCGGAGCCACAACGGCTCTTTTGCCAGCAGAGTCCCGTCGACCGGAGTCGACCGGTAGGCCTGCAACACCTCCAACGGCTCTTTCCTCTTTGGGCTGTTCTGAAAAACTGTTTTATTTTCTGTTTTAACAGACTTTTTAGAGGGTTGTTGGGGTGCTTTTGCAGGTGATATTAGCTGGAAAAATCAGAGTTTTTAACCTATTCTCTCCCTATAAATAGTGGGAAATAGGCCTTAGTTATTAACCAAGAAAAATACAAGTTTTCATTGTTTTTCAAGAGAAAGAGAAAAATAGTTTAAAGCTTTCATTTCCATTCTTTAAGTTTGATTTTCAGTTGTTGTTTGATTCTTAATATCACTCTACAACTGAAGCTTTTCTCACAAACACTTCATAGAGCCAAAAATTTCATATTCTTTCTATAGGTGAAGTTGTAAAAGTGTGAGAGTGTTTGTAAAAGAGAAAGAGTGTTGTGGTCTAGTTGAGATCACCAATTTGTAATCCTTTGTTCTTGTGGAGACAAGTTCCTAAGGGGAATTTCTTTGTAAGGTGAAGCTACGGGCTTGAGGTCTTTGGAGGCCTAACTTGTACGGGATCCTAAGGGGATAGTGGAAACCCTTCACGGAGGTGAAGGCGGGGACTAGAGCTACGGGCTCGAACCTCGAAACAAATCACTTTGTTTGCGATTGGCTTGGCGTTCTTCTTGCTTAATTTCTTGCTTTAAATTACTTCCAATCTATTGCTTGTGAACTAACTTTTATTTGTGATATCCTTACTTGTTTATTTTACTTGCTTTCAATATTTCTTGCTATATTACTTGTGTGCATTTCATCATCGCATTTCATACTTGGAATTGTTCGATCACACCTCAATACAACACGGTTGCATTGCGCACCTCTAACCCATTTAAGGGGAATTGGGAGGAAGGAGTTCAGAACCTCGCAAGGGGTATTCGGCTCTTAGTCGTGTTTTGAGAGATCGTTGCATCACTCACTTAAGTAAAATTAAAAAAGAGCATTAGATTAGCAATTACACCTATTCACCCCCCCTCTAGGTGTATTTCAACTTCCGCGATGCCTCGTAGGAGCATGTGCGGACAACCGATCAAACACCGATTGCCGGTGCGGAGATACAGCCATGGTTGGATGTAGCCGGCAGCGGGTTGAATGGATTGTCACAAGTCGGCATCCTCTTTGACAACAGGGGAAAGTAATTCGGAGGGGCTCCGCTTCCGCTTGCTTACCAGGAATTCTCGTAGGTCAGGCCCAACAGAGCCTGGATAACTTCGCAGAGAAGCTTTTTCGAAGTGTACATGGGACGATACTCCGTTCTTCTTATCCCTGCAAAAGGGATTAGCACTGAATAGTGCTTCAGATCTAGATTCGCCAGCAGGTGCGAACCTAGTGCTTGATGAACTAGAGAGCGGAGCACGCCGAGGTGCTTTATCCGCTATTCCGCCGCGAAGGGGATTAGCCTTAGATGACTCTTTGGCCTTAGCCTCGCGGCCTTGGATCCAATGAGTATGCTTTGGTATGGTGGCCCCGTTTGTGAAAGCGAGGCTGTCAGAAGGCTTTGCTGCCTTTGATTTGAGCGACGGTATGATCGCCGTCGGGACTTCATGATTGGCAGCATCGTTAGGGTAGATAGGCATCTTACCCTTTTCTTCGCGGGAGAGGCGCAGTTTCGGCGTGACTACACCGGAAATCTCGGTTGGAGACTTGTGCTTGGGCTTCCATATCCGCCTTGACGGAAGATACTTAGGTTCACGAGGAACCTGAATAGCCACACGCGGGGCTGTGGGGGTTGGCAAAATTCTGCCTCTGGTTTCTGATTTGAAACCTTGGTCGTGAAGACCTTCCTGTGCTTCCGTGCTCGAAGCGTCAGGTCACCCCCAGAGAGGACTTCTTCAAATCTTCCTTGGTCGATCTGGATGACCAAGTTCTCAAGAGTGCAGGGCTCGGTCTGCGGGCATGCTTCCTTGTTGCGCCAGAGCACCACAGCAGGTTTGCAGGGAACCTTTTCAGTCTCCGCAGAGACTTTCCTTGAAGATTTAGCCAGAGAAGCTCTGGCTGCACCGACTTTGTTGAATTCAGAGATAGACCCGAAGGTCTGATCGTCGCATTTGCGACACTTGATTCTCAGCAGAGGAGAATACTTTTCCCAGCGGAGTCGCCATCTTGTTTTCCTTTATGTTTGCAAAAGGGGAAAACTTACAAATAAAAGAGTTTGAGGAGCTAAATTACAAGTATTCTTAAAAAAAGATTACAAGTAGATCTCCTCAGAGATTCTGGGAAAATGTGCCGATAGGAGTCTGGTCAGCGCACGACCACTTTGTCCCTTGACGATGCGAGCGATAAGATTCCCTTTTCGCCTGGTTCCGGGAATCAGAGAACAGAGGATTGGTAGAACCCTATTGTTACTTCTCAAAACCGCCTTCTGTGAGGAATTCCTTCTCGCCTGGTTCCGGAGATTCTTGAGGAAAAGAGGTTGCTAGGGTATCGCCACCCTGAAAGGAGAAGTATTTCTCTTGAAAGGTCTCTGAATTAGAGAACGCACGGTGCGTTATGAAGAAGTCCGATTCTCCTGATCATCAGAGGATTGATTTGGGAGCAGAAGCCACTTTGATTGATCGCCGCTCTCTGGAAGCCTCCTCCCCTTGTGCCCCTGGCGGGCTATTTATAGGGAGAGCAAGGGTATAGTCGTCCCTTGAAGATATGGAAACAGATTGAACCGAATCTGTTTGAATCTGGAAAGTAGCCTTGCTGCGAGGCTAGGATAGCTTCTGCGGAGCTAGAAAATGGGCAAGTCGGTTGATCTTTCCGATTTGTTTTGATCCTTTCCATATCGTTGGAGGATTTTCTCTGATCCTCTTACTCGTTTCAAGAGAGTCAAGAGATTGCGACAATCACCTGCCATATTTGAATCCTAATTGGATTTGATCAGATTGGATCCGATCTCATCAGGAGATTTGATTAGTCAAAGGTTGACCATAGCAGACCAATAGCGGCGATGCCCGCTTTGAACTCACAGCGAGCTAGAGGCAACTCTTGGCGAGGTCCGAAAAGAGGCTTTTCGGCGAAGCTATCAGTTAGCTTCCTGGCGATGCTCTGGATGATGCTAGCCTCTCAAACGAGGCTATCTCCTTGGGCTAATGTAATGCTAAATGCTAGCATCTTAGACCTGCTGAGGTCTGTTTAGAAACAATCCGGGTTCACTGTTCGCTTGCTGGATCAGTGGAGTCCGAGTGCTTCCTTGTCCCTTGGAGGTGGGTGGAAACTGGTCTTCAGCTTGTCTGTCCCTTGTCTTTTGTAAATGTCAACAAGTTTAGACATCGTTCGGACCAATGAGAATCTTGTCTTTTTTAAGTGTCAACAGACTCTTCAATAGCAGAATGCGAGTCATTTACCTCAATGCCCCGAGCCAGGGCACTGTAGTTAATCGGGGGAATTACCCCAATCCGAGTGCGAGTATGTCGGTACACTCCTTCCGGTTCTGTGTCAGACTCATCGGAGCTGACGCAGGTTGCTTTCCCCTACTCCTACTCGTTATGTTTGTAGTGAGCTCAGGGTATTCAGCGTCAGAGAAAATCCTCCTCCTGTGAGAACGATTTCTTTTAGCCGATCGGGGAATCAGATTTAGCTGTCTAACTAGAGACTGCTGGCTTGCACCTGAACTGCAACGGCACTCAGAGAGCATTGTGATAAGTCGTTTGCAGCAACACGATGAAGTGATCCGATTAGCACTTCTCTTCCTTGTAAAATAATCCCTTAGATCCATGGGAGGGAGATCGAAGAGATTAGCCTCGCACTGTCGAGGGTGGGAGGCATCCCTTCTTTGCACAGCTAGGACGCAAGGTTCAGAGACACGAGGTTCATGAACGCAGTTCTTGCATCGTGGCTTCAGAACGCGAGTCTGGCGTCTCTGCTGAGAAGAGACGCAGTTCTTGTGTTACTGATTATCGTGTCTGGACAGAGACGCTTGAGAAGCGCAGGGCTGTTGGGCCCTATGTATAGAAGCGCCTGTCTCATGTCTTTAACAAGGGGCATGAGCTTCGCGTTGGCGTTTGGGAAGCGGTGCTTCAGAAGTGCAAGCTTGGTGAATCTCACGTTTAGGTTGCCAAACGCAGGCCTCACGCGTCTGATGTGGTACAAAAGAGACGCCGGTCTGAACTTCGCGTCCTATCTCTGTTGGACCAACAGTTGTTCCAACTTGTAGTTAGCGCGCACGCCGCCTCTATCGCTGTTCAGCATTCCGGTTACGTCGTGGGGTTGAAGGGAACCCCGGCAACCTGGCGTTGAAGAAGAGGATGGGCTGGCTGGACATCAGGAACGTTGATCACGCGGGTCTCCTGAGAGACATTGACACGAGCGTTACGCATGATGCGAATAACTATGACATCCTTCTCACCAGTCGGGTCTGAGAGGATCTTAGAGCGGGCTTCGGGACAAATCCCCGTAGAGACCCTGCGGTAGGCCCGGGCCCTAGGCTTTTGAAGCCGAGAGAGAGGAACTCTTCATACTTCGCCTGGTCAAATTCCATGACAAGTGATTCGACCGTTTTTCCCATGCAGATGACGTCACCTTGCGCCACCACTTGCTCGTCAGTAGAGAAAGTTGTCCCCAGCGGAGTTGCCATCTCTTGTTTGACGGGAGAAGTTTCCTTGTAAAATTTCCTTGAATCAAATGAAAGATTACAGTGGATTTACACTCCGACTACAAGAGAGGGAAGATGTTGAGACTTGAATCTCCCATTTGCTTTGTGCTGGGTTCTTGAGGTAGCAGTGGAAAGTGAATCTTATTTTCCGTTGATCGGGTGAAACATCAAAGCTTCTTAAGGATCTTCTCTTTGGATGGCAGATGGAGTAACACAGCTCCTGTCGACCAGGAATCTCAAAGAGATTATAAGCAAAGATTAACTTGTACGTAGCAAGTGTTTGAAGAGCTGGACTCTCTTTCTTTTTGGTGGAAGTCTCGGGGCTTCTATAGCTCACGGGCCAAGTTCCTCTCCAAGAATTATCTGATCAACCAACCGACCCCTTCTCAATAGCAAGCGGGGCTATTTATAGAGGTTTTAGGGGTGAACGTGCCTCCTAAAAACGCTCCATGATGGGGGTTAACTTCCTCGTTATGTGGGCAGTGATTGACCCCATAACAAGGGCAGTTATAACTGAGACGCGGTTTCAACTCTCGCGTCTTAGTGCTGCAGTGATGCTGAGATGCGGGTTTCAACCCTCGCGTCTTGGTGCTGCAGTGATGTTGAGACACGGGTTTCGACACTCGCGTCTTGGTGCTGCAGTGATGCTGAGACGCGGGTTTCAACCCTCGCGTCTTGGTGCTGCAGTGATGCTGAGACGCGGGTTTCAACCCTCGCGTCTTGGTGCTGAATGTTGGCTATGATTAGTCCTACGTGTGGAGTTTGGACTCTGCTTTTTGATGACTTATTTTCAGTGATTTTTAGACAGTCTACAAACACTAAAGCTTGTTTTCTCCAAAATACCAAAAAGCTTGCATCACATCTCTCCTCGTGGACACGACTTGTTAGCCTTAAACTACGGTATTTCTAATTCTTGAAATCACATACAAATGAGACTCCCTTCTTTATCAGATTGGTGAAGGATTGGCAACGTCCTAAAAGATTTGATATAAATCTTCGGATGTAGGTCAAACGTTCCTACAATTCTCTGAGTTTTTTGAGATTTCTTAGATGTTGCATCTCCTAAATGGCACATGCTTTCTCAGGGTCGAGATAGATTCCTTTAGATGTTACAATGAATCCAAGGAACTTGCCACTGGTCACCCCAGGAAGGACTTAGTAGGGTTCATCTTCAATTGATGAGCCTGCATGATATCGAATAATCTCTTCAGATCTGCTATGTGATCATCTTTTTCGTAGCTCTTCACTGCAATATGATTTATATATCATTCTACAGTTTTACGTATATGTTCATGGAAGATTGTATTCATGGTGCGTTGATATGTCGCACCTGAATTCTTCAAGCCAAAGGGCATCACAGTTCATCAGTACACTCCCAGTGGTGTTCTGAAGGATGTATACTTCTCATTTTCTGAATACATTTTAATTTAATTATATCCAGAGAAGCCGTCCATGAAGGACATCCTCTCAAAACTGCACGTATTATCAATCATGTCATCCGTAATCGGGAGAGAAACTCGTCTCTGGGATAAGAGGCATTCAAATCATGAAAGTCGATGTAGATTCAGATCTTTTCATTCTTATTAGGGACAGGAATGATGTTGGCTATCCAATCAGGGTGTTGCTCTTTCTTAATAAAATCAGAGTCTATGAGCTTTCTGACTTCTGATTCGATTGCCTTCATGATCTCTGGGCAGAAACATTATTGCTGTTGCTTGACTGATTTCACATCCGGGTTGTTATTGAGGTAATGCATGGCTACTTGGGGATCGAGTCTAGGCATGTCCTTATAATTTCAAGCAAAGACACCTATATACTCTTGTATAAGATGTATTAGGTCTTTTTTCTCAGAAGGCGATAAGCTCTCGCTTATGAAGATAGGCTTAAAGTTAGCCTCACTTTTCAGATTGATCTGGATCACTTTATCCTCTGTAGTTAGTTCACACTGCTCAAAGCGTATATCCCAGAGAGTGTTTAAGTGTTTGATCCAGGGATCGATATTTGACTGTATCATTTTTTCATTTTCATCCTCCAAATGGCTAGTTGAAACCATATTAACCAAAAGATTTCAGAAGATAGTGCCAACACTGACATCCAATTCCCAAGATGGCATGCCGATGAGTGATCATGATATAGAAACTCTTCAAATTTGAAGTCTGATGGGACTAGCATTGACACATGACCCAATCCCTTTCAAGTTTTCTGATAGTAATCAGGGGCTTTCCCTCTTGGCATGAAAGATCGAAGTAGTATTCGTCTTCCTTTACCGTTGTTAAAGCCAGACCTTTTGGTAAGATTGTATCCCATTTTCTCCATCATACGATGTGCGCTTGGCCTGTATGAGAGAATTATGGAGATTGATCATTATCTTATGAACTTTCACGGGTTATTGGTTCATATTCTAATCTACCAAATAGAATTGATTTCTGACCCTTGTACTTGGTTGGAAGTTCAAAGAAGGCTCCTTGTGCATCACTGGTCTTTTCATGCACCATAAGGGATGACCTTACTGGTGTGTGCAATGATGTCAAGGCATTTATTGCAGACAAAGGGTTACTATCTACGTCAGTACTAATATCTAACAGTACAGAATCAGAAACTAATGCAGAAAGGTAAGTCAAATCTAAATTCTCATTGATAAACCACTCGCCTTCAACATTGGTGATGTTATTGCATTCGAACTTATCAATACTTGTTACATGAGGATTTAGTTTCCAGAGACACTCTTCTTCTGGTTCTGGCTCAGTATTAGCTTTGTTGTCAGAGTCAGGGTCTTCTGAATAGGAATTCTCATTTGTTTTATGAGAATCTTGGTAGAGAAGAAAATCAGTGAAGTAATTCTCCACCCTCTTGAACGGATGCTTCTCAGCAATCAACATTCTCACTTTGCCATTTTCATTGACATATTTTATAACTTGATGAAGGGTGGATGGGACGATGGAGTTGTAGTAATTCATGGTCGCCCCAGCAGCAAATTTTAAGACGTGTCAGCATCAATGACATAACACGTTACCTCAGATCTCAGGTCCCGGCATCTGAGTTTGATCTTTCTCATCGGGCGTGTAGCATTTTAGTTGAAGCCATAGATGGTATTTTAGGTGGCGCCCAGCCGATGAGTGGGGATCCTAAAGTGCTGCATAACCCTGCGAGGCATGTTACTTAATGCGGATCTCGGATCAACCTGAATACGGCTCACTTCAGATGATCTGATATATCTTATATAGTACAAGGGTCTATCATATTTCTCTTTCACCTGCATATCGTAAGAAGTGAATATTATGCAGGGAAAACATTCAGAGGTTTGGCGGCAGTGTCCTTCATCCTCCTATTCAAGTCCAGCCGGTATATGGTCGATGAAAGTCTCTGAATCGACTAGGGCTTCTCTGAGAGCTTCTCTTATTAATTTTGAGAGTGACGGAAACTTGTAGAGGGTGATTCTGGCTGGGATGTTGGCTAATTAAGCCAAGACGTTAAAAGTGATAAGGTGTTGATGATCCTTCCACCTTGTCTTTTGGAAGAGCCTTGGCATACCGAAACTCTCTCTGCTTCTCCACGGGTTTACTTCATGTGTTACTTGGCTGGTCTTTGGCTGGCTTGGATGGACTAGCCACAGCTTCATCGTACTTCTTCAAGTATTATTGGCCAGACTGACTCCCTACCACGAGCGGAGTATCTTACTCTACAGCAAAGATAATTCTCTCTTCTTTAGAATCTGTAAGAGAGGCGGCATCAACCTCTGCTCTCTAGAGGAAGCGCACACCATATTGCAAGAAGAGATTCTTGTTTTGACTTTAGACTTCCTATTGGTCACAGTAGTCCACTGTTGGCTCTGGACAAGATCAGGATGGATTCACATAATCTCTCCTTAAGGAGTGGGGACAGGGACGGGACCCTTTTCCTCCTGGTGGTGCGAATCAGCATTGATCACTCTCAATTCCCTTTTCGGGATAGGAACCACCCCGATTGGTGTTGGCGGGAAACCTTGACCAAATTGAAGGGGTGGCGTTGCTGTCATATTGGGTATTACCCTCTTTTGCTCTGGACCGAGTTTGAGCACTTCTGCATCAATCAGAGCCTGGAGTACATCTTTGAAGATGTAGCAACTTTTGGTGGGGTGTCTTTACATCCTGTGATATATTAGTAGTTGAGATTATCTATCTTCCCCACCTCTTCAGGATGCCTCACTTTTGGAAGCTTGAGCCGATTGCTCTTCTGAAGTAATTTGAAAAGAGAGCGAGAGAGAGAGAGAGAGAGAGAGAGAGAGAACATGCTTATCCTTGAACGAATATTGCTTGTTTGCACATGCTTGATTCAAAGAATTATCCCCTCTAGCTGGCTGGGGCTTGATAGATGAAGTAGTCTCTGTTGCCAAAGTATCATTGCTTTTTGATTGAAAAGATTGCTCCGGCGTGTGCCATATTGACTTGTCTGGCATAGGCTTACTTTCCTTCTCTTCATCTTTAACCTTACGATAATTTCCTCTGCATTCTCACCTTACAAGCTAACTTGCTTCTAGGTACGAAATTCGTCCACTCCTATCTGAGTGAGGAGTGTGGTTTGCAGGTTATAGTGACATGTTTCCACCAGTATAGACTGGGTCATGCCGCTAGGACATTGGAGTATCGTGTTCTAAAATCTCTCGATGAATGTCTTAATAAATTCTTCTTTCTTTTGCTTCGTAGTAAGAAGATTCGGGACTAAAATTTTGTATCATATTCAAAGAAATGAGCAAGAAATGGCTTCTCGAGGTTGGCCTATGTCCTAATAGAGCCACTAGGGAGCTTCATGAACCATTGAAAGGCTACCCCCCTTGAGGGTGCCAATGAACAAATGAACCATGATGGATTCGTTTGATACTACATTCCCAGTTGGGATTTAAAATAGTATATATGTTGGTTCGGTGACCCTTTACCGTCGAAAGTATGTAGGGTCGGTGCTTTGAATTTGGGAGGATAGGGAGTAGCATCCCATTCAGCCAAATATGACCGGATTATTCTCGCTTCTTAAATGTTGCTTCGATTAGCAATAGCTTCTAAGCGTTTCTCAAGTTCATTCATCCTTTTGGAGTAATTATCCCCATTTTTTGAACTTCTCTCCTCTTTAGCTGAAGACTTTGGGGGTTCAGAATCAGAGTTATTTTCACTCCCAATCCTTTCAGACATAGAGTTCTCTACCTCTTTCTTTCTGCCTTTGCTGTAAGAACTCTTGGCTTTCATCTTCTTCATCTTCTTCTTAAGCATTTAGGCTAGCATCTGCTTAAGAGTATCGAAAGATTCTTGCTGAGCTTGAATTATATCAAACTGCTCTCTTTGCACTTGGGCATGCTCCTCGAATTGCTTGGCAATCTCTTCGGGAGTGCCTGCCATGTATGCGATAGCCTCTTTCTCTATGGAATAGTTAGATGTTTGGGATCTCGTAATGGTGAATGCACCTCACTTACTTCAATTCTCTTGGCTATGGCACTATAGTTCACCAGAGTGATTATACCCATCTGGATGCGAGTGTGCTAGTGCACTCTGTAGGCCATCTAAAAATCACTAAAGAGAAGTCATCGGACGTGAACCTCCCAACACAAAGGTCGCATTTCAATATAAATGTGGACCTCACATCTAAGAAGAAATGCGAACTTCAGATACGGGTCTGAAGAACCCCGTGTCTCACTTCAAACGTAGGTCTGAGCAACTCTGCATCTTTTTTTCAAGTGCAGATCTGAGCAACTCTACGCTCCACTTCAAACGCGGGTCTGAGAAACCTAGCATCTCACTTCAAACGCGGGTCTGAGCAACTCCATGTCCTATTTCAAGCACAGGTCTGTAGGCTATCAAAAAATTACTGAATACAAAGCCTCAGACGTGAACCTCCCAGACGTGGAGATCGTCCGACGCGGACCTCGTGCCCTTTCTCACACGCGGAGATCACCCGACGCGGACCTCGCGTCCTTTCTCAGACGTGGAGATCGCCCGACGCGGACCTCGCTTCCTTTCTCAGACGCGGAGGTCGCCGGATGCGGACCTCGCGTCCTTTGTCAAACACGGACCTCAGTCGGCTCTGCATTTCAACTCAAACGCAAGCCTGAGCAGCTCCGCGTTCCAACACAAACGCAAGGTTGTGAGCTCCGCGTCTTAACATCAGAGTGAGATCCGCGTTCAACGCAAGACCACGTTTTTGCTGTAACTGCCAGTCATGACTGCATCAGTCACTCGCACATTCTCCCCCCTTAAAGTAGAGATTAATCCCTATTAATGGAGAGCTTTAAGGGGGCAGTTACACTCCAATTTTCTCTCCACATAATGGGGAATAACTTCCCAATTATGGAGAGATTTAAGGAGTTGGTTACACCCCTCCAATTATGGAGAGATTTAAGGAGTTGGTTACACCCGTCCCATTATGGAGAGATTTAAGGGATTGGTTACACCCCAATTCCTCTATAGATAGCTATGAATAGCTAGAGGAGAGGGGGGCTTTTGGAAGGAGACAACTCTAAAAAAGAGGCTCAGGGGGAGGGGACCTCTTTTAAAAGGGCTGAGGAGGAGAGTCCTGATGGAGGAATCTAAGAAGCCATGGGCAGAGGAGGAGAGCTACCTCGGCAGAGTTCGGCCTCGAAGCTCTTGTGGCTTGAGAAGAGTTCAACTCTTTTTGTTAACTTGCTAAGTTCAAGTTCTTTAAATCTATTTGAGATTCCATTACTGATAGGAGCTGTGCTACTCCACCAGTAGATCCAAAGAGAGGATCCACAAGAGAAACTTGACGTTCGGCCGGTCAACGGAGAACAAGACTCATCTCTCCACCGCCACATGAAGAACCCAGCATTAAATAAATAGGAGAATCAACCCTGAGATTCCCTCTCTTTTGTAATCAGATTGTATCCGTTGTAATCTTCTATTCAATCAAAAGAATTTTGCAATTGTGATTTTTCCGACGCGTACAAAAGATGGCGACTCCGCTGGGGACAATGATCTTTCTCAACCAACGAGAAAATAGTGGCACAAGCTGACGTCGGATGCTTGGATCCACAGTCGAATCTCTTATGATCAAATTCGACCAAGAGAAGTTGAAGTCCCCAAAGCTTCGGGAGTCTCCTGTGGAGACAACGTGGTCAGCCCAACGTCTCTTCAGAGACCCGCACCATGACCCACGGTTAAGATGGAAATAGAGACCAATCTCTCCTCATCCTTTTATCAAGGCACTGCTAGTTCGGATGCTGGGGGTTCCCAACAACATCTGCGACTCAATCGGAATGCTGAGAGACGGCAAAGGTGTCGCGTTCGTCGTCATCAAACAGAAGTGGCTGCAACAGTACATGTGGCCCGTGTCAATGTCTCCCAGGAGACCCGCGAGGCCAATGAAGATGAAGGCCCATCTCGCCATACCTCTCCTCTCCAGATTCCTTAATTCCAAGTTACTGGGGGTCCCCCAACAACCCGTGAAGCGTAACTGAAATGCTGAACGTCGACAAAGGCACCACACACGTCGACAACAGAAGGAAAAAGCTGAAAAAAGCCATCTGTTCAGCAGATACAGAACGCGGGGCTTAGGCCCACGTTTCTTCTAAGAGCACGAGACTCACATATCAGATCCTTAACGCGAGGCCCATATCTCTCTATCAGAACGTGAAGCCCGCGTTTCTCAGCAAAAATGCGAGGCCTGCGTCTCTATATCAAAACGCGGAGCTCATGAGGCCCGCGTCTCTGTATCAAAACGCGGAGCTCATGAGGCCCGCGTCTCTGTATCAAAATGCGGAGCTCATGAAGCTCGCGTTTCTATAACTGAATTCAAAGCCCGTGTTTCTACATTAGAATGCGAGGCTCGTGTTTCTCCTCACAGGCGCGACGTTCAGTAATGTGAGATCCGCGTCTCCTCTCAAAAGACGTGACTCCCGCGTCTTTGTGCCAAAACGCAAGACTCACGTCTCTTCAGCAGTGAACGAGCTTGTCGGCTTTGTACCTTTGAATGGTTCATGAAGCTTCTTGCCGGCTCTATCGAGAAATGGGTCGACCTCGCGAAGCTTTCTCTGATCAAGTTCAACACCACACCTCTGATCAAATAAGTACTCAAAGGGAACGCTGATCTCCCTATAAGTCCCCGTGGAGTTTATACTTCTTTAATCTCAGCAAGATTTTAGAAGTTATCTGTGGAACAACAATCCGACGGCTCCGACGGCTAAAGATAGAGGAAAAAGTCGGCTTTTAAGCCTAACGAAAAAATCCCTCGACAACTCATCATACTGAGGGGAATAGCATGGCTAGCCCAACTCAAACGGTAGTTGGTAAAGGCACATCAAATCCGTTGATAGCTGAAGGTTTGCTAAAAATCTTGAGGGACCTGATCCCGCCTTCCCTCCAAAATCCTTTACCAATTCCCATCCATGGAATGATAGGACCACAAAAAGCCTGTGACTATAATCACAGATCAAACATGCCAAGTTAACATTATACCTCTGGCATATCACTGTTAAGTTAACATTAAACCTCTAACAGTGATTTCCCTTAATTTTCCTAACGGAATAAATTACAAATCGAACCTGTCATGTCAACATCACTCTTCTAACACTAAGACTTTGATGTATCCCAGGGGGTAAAACTTCAACTTGTCAATTCTCCTCAATAGAATGACAAGTCCACTCAAAATGCTGTTATGTTCAAAATCACATCTCTAATAGTAGAAAAATCCCGGTCAAGTTAACAACACACCTCTAACCAAATTTGCTCCAATCGCAAGATAAATCCTGGTCAAGTTAACATCACACCTCTGACCGAATTTGCTCCAATCGCAAGACAAATCCCGGTCAAGTTAACATCACACCTCTGACCAAAATTTTAACTTGTCAGTCCTCTTCAATAGGATGGCGAGTCCACCAAACTGCGCAAATCGCAGAATCTCTCGGTCAAATTAATACTACACTTCTGACCAAAGTTGCTCATATCGCAAAAACAATCGCTGTTAAGTTAACATTACACCTATGACAGTGATCTCCTCGATTTTCTCTGTAAAAACGAGATCTTTTAGTGTTAAGTTAAACATCACACCTCTAGTATGTGTTTCATTGTTAAGTTAACATTACACTTATGACAATGATCTTCTCTCAATTTTCTCCGTGAAAATGAGACTTTTGTACTGCTAAGTTAATATCACACCTCTAGCACACATCTTTGTCAAGTTAATATCACACCTCTGACAATTCAATTTGCTCAAATTGCAAACTCAAACCCGTCACGTTAATATTACACCTCTAACGATAAAAATCTCCATGGATCTTCAACAAATCCAATCCCACTTGTCGTTATTTTTAATAGAATGACAGGTCCACTTAAATTGCGTAGATCGCAAAATCAATCGTTGTTATGTTAAATATCATACCTCTAACAACAAACTTTCATTCCCAGCAGAGTTCTAGTCATGTTAACACTAAACCTCTGACGATAGACTCTGGCATAAATCCCCAGCGGATCAAACTCCACTTGTTATTCTCATCAATAGAATCAAGTTCACAAAACTTGTTCAAAACACAAGTCCAGATCTCATGTCAAGTTAACATCACACCTTTGACAGTAACCTTCTCAAATTCTCCCGATAGAGTTATTTAATTTGCTAAGTTAATATCACACCTCTGGCAATTAAAACCCTTTCAAAGAGGCTTTGAGCTTGATCTTCACGTCTTAAGCACAGAGCCGCGTCTCAACGAACTTAAGAGTCGCATCTCAATAGTAAGTAAAGGTTGCGTCTCTACAGCAATTGAGAACCACATCTCTACAACAATTAAGAAACGCGTCTCAACTTTGGTGACGTTCGTGTCTCCACTTGATCAGTGTGTCAGAACCGCGTCTGTAAGAGCTGCGAGTATGCCTCTGCTACTACAGTCAGTTCAACAATACACTGACAAAGGCAATTGACAACTCCACCGGTTCAACAATACACCGACAATCAAATTACAACGATCTTTCTTGGAGGCTTCAAGCAGTTCAATAGTACACTCACGAAGATCAGAATCCAGACAAGATCAAGCTCGAGACTGCCTCTCAGAAGAATTCCAGTCCGATTACAGGAAGCCTAGATCCAATCAAAGTCCAAAGTATTTCGAAATCCGTTCCAGTCAATCGCGGAATAACCGAAAACTTTGGAGGGGGTTCTATAGACTATTAAAAAATTACTGAATACAAAGCCTCAGACGTGAACCTCCCAGACGCGGAGATTGCCCGACGTGGACCTCGCGTCTTTCTCAGATGCGGAGATCGCCCGACGCGGACCTCGCGTCCTTTCTCAGACGCGGAGATCGCCCGACGCGGACCTCGCATCCTTTCTCTGACGTGGAGGTCGCCGATGCGGACCTCGCATCTTTTGTCAAACACGGACCTCAGTCGGCTCCGCATTTCAACTCAAATGCAAGCCTGAGCAGCTCCGCGTTCCAACGCAGACGCAAGGTTGTGAGCTCCGCGTCTTAACATCAGAATGAGATCTGCGTTCAACGCGAGACCACATTTTTGCTGTAACTGCCAGTCATGACTGCATCAGTCACTCACACGTTCTCCCCCTTAAAGGAGAGATTAATCCCCATTAATGGAGAATTTTAAGGGGGCAGTTACACTACAATTTTCTCTCCACATAATGGGGAATAACTTCCCAATTATGGAGAGATTTAAGAAGTTGGTTACACCCCTCCCATTATGGAGAGATTTAAGGAGTTGGTTACACCGCTCCCATTATGGAGAGATTTAAGGGATTGGTTATACCCCAATTCCTCTATAAATAGCTTCGAATAGCTAGAGGAGAGGGTTTTTGGAAGGAGACAACTCTGAAAAAGAGGCTCAGGGGGAGGGGACCTCTTCTAAAAGGGCTAAGGAGGAGAGTCTTGATGGAGGAATTCAAGAAGCCATAGGCAGAGGAGGAGAGTTGCCTCAGCAGAATTCGGCCTCGAAGCTCTTGTAGCCTGAGAAGAGTTCAACTCTTTTTATTAACTTGCTAAGTTCAAGTTCTTTAAATCTGTTTGAGATTCCATTACTGATAGGAGCTGTGCTACTCCACCAGTAGATCCAAAGAGAGGACCCACAAGAGAAACTTGACGTTCGGCTGGTTAACGGAGAACAAGACTCACTCTCCACCGCCACATGAAGAACCCAGCATTAAATAAAGAGGAGAATCAACCCTGAGATTTCCTCTCTTTTGTAATCGGATTGTATCCGTTGTAATTTCTATTCAATTAAAAGAATTTGCAATTATAATTTTTCTGACGCGTACAAGGTCTGAGCAACTCTGCGCTCCTCTTCAAATACGGGTCTAAACAACTCCGCATTATAACTGAGATGCGGGTTTAAGCCCTGCGTTTATATAAATGTGAGGTCCGCGTTTAGTGCGAAACCCGTATTTTTGTTATAACTGATCCTCATGACTGAGTCAATTAATTCCTCATATAATATGAGAGTTAATCTCCATTATGGAAGAATTTTAGGGGACAACTCCTATGACTCCTTGTAAATAGCCTAAGGAGTTATGAAGAAGGGGAAGACTTGGAAAGAGGACATTTTTAGTAGAGAAGAGAAAAAGTAACTTTTTAATTGAGAGCTGAAAATTCTCAAGCTTAAAACTTCTTACTTTCCTCTTGATTGTTCAAAAGTCCAGAGAGAGGAGAAGAGGAATAATTAGTAGACTCTAAACACTTAGTGTGTTAAAAACAAAGCTGCCTCTTGATTGATCTTTGAGAGCATCCCGAAGAGAAGCTTGTCATTCGGCCGGTCAATGAGAACAAGAATCACTGTCCATCGCCATACAAAGAATCCAGCCTTAAACAAAGGGGAGAACTAGTTATTCTTCCCTCTTTTATAATAGAATCGTTCCATTGTAATTTTTCATCCGCTCAAGAAATTTTACTTCACGCTATTTTTCTTACCAAATAAAAGATGGCGACTCCGATGAGGACTTCCTTCTCTACAGACGAGAACGTCATGGGCAAGCCGATGTCCAGCTTCTTGGAAGATGGTGGAATCTCTTGTTGTTGAATTTGACCAAGGAAAATTTGAAGAATTCCTTTCCTCAGACTGTATCAGCCCCAAGGCAATGCGACACTACCGCAAAGTCTCACTACCGCAAAGTCTCTTCTGAGACTTGCTCTCGAATCTCTTTAGAGATTACTCTCAAAGTGGCCAGGACCACTGCTTATAATGCAAGCGGTGCCACTTCCAACGAGGTTCTGAAAACCTTTCGTGCTGCCCGTGCAGCCCGCGTCAATGTCCCCCAGGGGACCCGTAGGGCTAATGCATCGGCGCACGATCAAAGTGGTGGTGAAGAGCAATACCTCTATCCTTATCCTCTCCAAACTCTACAGTCCCATATTGCCGAGGGTTCCCAACAACCCTTGTGACTCAATCGAAATGTTGAACATCGATGAAGGCGTCATGCTTATTGGCAACAGATCAAAACTTCTGCAGAGGTAACCTATTCTGTAGAATCACAATGTAAGGTTCATACCCTCGTTTCTCTCAAACAATATGAGGACCACATTTCTGTCCCAGAACGCGAGTCCTGCACTCTTCAAAAATGCGAGGTCCACATCCAACGTGAGACCCGCATTTCTAATCCAAAACGCGAGACCCGCGTTCTGCCTATTTCAGAACGCGACTCCCGTATTTTTAATTCAAAATGTGAGACTCGCATTCTGAGGCAAGCTCTGTAAATACTGGAGATCTGTGATTCAACACCACGCGAGGTCCGCGTTTCAACAAAGAAATGCAAGACTCGCGTTTAGAATGGCATGTCTTCAAGACATAAAAAGCCAAAAGCCCTCATCCCAGGGGTCAAGGCTAGTTCCTCAGACGTCCAGAGATGGACCTAAGGGACTACCTGATAAGGAAGAGAACTATCCATCAAATTATTCCTTAATGTCACTGCGAGCAACTCATTTTAGCAGTACTCTCTGATTGCCATTGTGGCTTTCAGATAACCAAGCCTTAAGTTTTCAATCGGTTGTCATCAGCTTCAAACTCAGCCAAAAGATGACGATTCCAGAAGAAAAAATTCTTCTCTGACATTGAATACCCAGAAGTGACTGCAAATATGGTAGGGCCAAGTTTCACACCAAGCAAGTCCAAAGGGAAGCAACTGGCTGTTAGTTTAGAAGAGTCAGATGTTGATCAATCTATAGGTTTGAAGGATATGCTTGTTGAACCTGAAGGGGTCTACCGGCACACTCGGACCCGCACGAGAACAATTACCTCAGTCAACTATAGTTTGTTGTCTAAGAGAATTGAGTTATATGATAAGCACTTCGCTATCTTTGAATCTCAATCTTCAAATTCTAGTTTGAAGATAACCGCCTTTGCTTACATGGCGGGAACTCTTGAGGAAGTGGCTAGGCAATTCGAAGAGCAGGCCTTAGTTCAAAGGGAACAACTCAATATGATTCGAGCTCAACAAGATCTATTGACGCCCTTAAGCAGATGCTGTTACAACTACTTAGGAAAAAAAAAGAAACTGAAAAGTAAAACTCCTTTCAAGAGTCCAAGGGCAAACGGAGGAAGGGGAGAGCTCATCTTCTGCAAACACTGAGAGTGATGAGCATTTCAACTCTGAGTTACCCAAATCTTCATCTAAAGAAGAGGATAACTCGAAAAATGAAAGCAGCCATTCCAAGAGGATGACTAAATTGAAGCAACGTCTTAAGGCCCTTGCAAACTGAGACAGTCTTCAAGATGTGGAGATAGTCTAACACTATCTCGTAGAATGGGATACGACTCCCTACCCTTCCAAGTTAAAGGCACCGACTCTCCATACTTTTGATGGTTAAGGGCCGCGAACCAACACATATACCACTTTAAATCCTAAACTGGGACTGTAGTATCAAACGATGCTATTATAGCTCATTTATTCATTGGCACTCTTAAAGGGCTGTCTTTGAGTGGTTCATGAAACTTTCTGCCGGCTTGATCAAGACATAGGCCAACCTAGAGAAGTTGTTTCTTGCTAGTTTCATTGAAGACGATACAGAAATTTCAGTGCCAACTCTCCTTGCATCCAAGCAAAAGAAAGGAGATTCCATCAAAACTTATGTCGAGAGATTTTAGAGCATGGCACTTCGTTATGCTAGCTGCATGACCCAGTCCACGCTGGTTGAGACATGTATCCACAATTTACAAACTGCCTTCCTCGCTCAAATTAGGGTGGCAGAATGTCATAATTAGAAGTAGTTGGTGCTACAAGGCAAACGGCAGAAGAAATTATTACCTGGGTCAGACCTGAAGAAAAAGATAGCAAATCAAGACCTGGCAAACTAATGTGGCGAGCACCAGATCATCTTCTTAACCTAGGAGGAGGGATACTCTGACAACAGAGGTCAAGTCACCTTCAAAGACCAAGTTAGTCAGAGGAGGAATGGCTCCGGCCAAGCACGTGCCAATAAACTGTACTCCTTCAAGGATGAGCACATGGTCTCTTTTTTTAAGTTACTCTAAAAAAGTAACAAACTCAAATTGCCAGAGATCAGACGTCTTGAAGAGGTAGGAAATCTACTGTTTATATCACAGGATGCTGGGACATCATACCAAGAATTGCTACATCTTCAAAGATGTTCTTCAGGCTTTGATTGACGTGAAGGTTCTTAAGCTTCGTCCAAAACGGAAGAAGGTGACCGCCAACATGACAGCTACATCACCTATTCAATTCGGCCGGAATCTCCCATTTGCACCAACCGGAGTAGTTCCCATCTCAAAAAGAGAACTAAGTGTGATCAATACAGATCCTCATAGCCAAAAGGAGAAAGGTCTAGTTCTTGTTCCTACTCCTCGAGGAGAGACAATGTGGGTCCATTCTGACATTGTTGAAAGCCAACAATAGATGACTGTCACAAACAGAAAATTCAAAGGTAAGCCATAGCATCCTCTAGCAATGTGGTGGGTATCTCTACAAGAGAGACGAAGAAGATGTCGCCTCCCTGACTAGTTCAGGAGAAGAGGAGTCAGCCTTTGCTACTGATACATGCGCACCTCCCATGTCGAAGACTTGACTCGACAAGCAGTATTTGAAACAGTAAGGCGAGCCAATGGTAGACTCCTCCCAGCTGGCTGAGGAGACAATCGAGCAATCCATGAGATCAACCGTGAAAAACAAAAAGAGCTTCGGTATGTCAAATCTCTTCAGAAATGTGGTGTGGGTCTATCAACTCCCTTTCGTTTTGATGTCATGGCTCAACTAGCCAACATACCTGCTCGAATCACTCTGTATGAACTCTTGAGGCTTTCCAAGTCTATAAGGGATGCCTTAAGAGAAGCATTAGTATATGCAGAGGTTTTATGACCCAAATTCCTGCTATATGCGGAGAGGAAGAAGGCAACCATTGCCACCACACCTCGAAGCAGTTTCCTGCATCACCTTCACCCTAGAAGACATGCAAGTTAAAAAAAAATGATAGACCCTTGTATTATACAAGATATATTGGATCATCTGAAGTGAGTCGTATTTAGGTTGATTCAGGATCTGCATTGAGCATTATGCCCCGTAGGATCAGTCAACATTTGAGGATCTCCACCTATCGATTAAGCGCCACCCAGATAATCATCTATGGCTTCAATGCCAATGGTATGTGCCCGATGGGAAAAATCAAGCTCAAATGTCAAATTGGGAACCTAATGTACGCATCAGAGAAATCACAATTGTAAAATTCTTTTGATTGAATAGAAGATTACAACGAATACCATCCGATTACAAAAGAGAGGGAATCTCAGGGTTGATTGTCCTCTTTATTTAATGCTGGGTTCTTCATGTGGCAGTGGAAAGTGAATCTTGTTCTCCGTTGACCGACCGAACGTCAAGTTTCTTTGTGGATCCTCTCTTTGGATCTACTGGTGGAGTAGCACAGCTCCTATCAGTAATGGAATCTCAAAGAGATTTAAAGAACTTGAACTTAGTAAGTTAACAGAAAGAGTTGAACTCTTCTCAGGCTACAAGAGCTTCGAGGCCGAACGCTGCTGAGGTAGCTCTTCTCCTCTACCCATGGCTTCTTGGATTCCTTCATCAGGACTCTTCTCCTCAGGCCTTTTAGAATAGGTAACCTCAGAGCCTCTTTTAGAAGAGGTCCCCTCCCCCCGGGGTCCTTCCTCTTCTCTAGCTATTCATAGCTATTTATAGAGAAATTTGGGTGTAACCAACCCCTTAAATCTCTACATAATGGGAAGTTATTCCCTATTATGTGGAGAGAAAATGGGGTGTAACTGACCAAGTTCGTGGCTATCAGTTATAGTAGAAATGCGGGTCTCGCACTGGACGCGGACCTCGCTCTGATGTTGAGACGCGGAGCTCACAGGCTCACGTCTGTGTTGGAATGCGAAGCTGCTCAGGCTTGCGTTTGAGTTGAAACGCGGAGCTGGCTGAGGTCCGCACCTGACAAAGGACGTGAGGCCTGCGTCTGGCGACCTCCGCGTCTGACATTGGAACGCAAGGTCTGCGTCTGGCGACCTCCGCATCTGAAATTGGACGCAGACCTCCGCGTCTGACATTGGATGCGAGGTCTGCGTCTGGCGACCTCCGCGTCTGACACTGGAACGCGAGATCTGCGTCTGGCAACCTCCGCGTCTGGGAGGTTCGCGTCTGAGGCTGGAAGCAATCTCCGCATCTGGGAGGTTCGCATCTGAGGCCTTGTCTTTAGTAATTTTTTGATAGCCTACACCTGAGATCCGAGGTGACATGTTATGTCATGACACCGACACCTGATCGGGGCGGAACTAGCACTCAAAAACGCGTGTATTATGAAATCAATGTAAAAGCTCGTATGTGCTAATGTGCCCTCGATACTTCCGTTATAGCATTGGCTCAACGGGTCGAATCCACAGGGACGGGAGGCGATAGAAGCATTAACAGTTTTTATTCACGTTTTATGTTAACAGTTCTTCTTTGTTAAAAGAATTACAAAAAGAAAGTGAAAGAAAGGAAAAGGAAATCAAGCATGTGATAGGTGGAGAAGGCGATGAAAACGGCGATGTGAAAACAAAATAAGAAGTGGTTTGGAAAACAAATAGGAAAGAAGATGAAGCTTGTGGTAAAGAAAATGAAAGCAAAGACAAACAAAGAAGCGGTGAAAACAACAATGAAAAGATACTTTGAAAATAGTTTTTTTTTTTAAAGCAAGATAAAAGAAAACTCATGGCTACTAACTACTAATTGCTCCACTAACCATGCTAACCTCTTAGTGATAGTTGCCTCACATGGATCCTCAGCCATCACTAGTCCTTGGCTTCAAGAGACGATACAGAGCATGGCACATAAGATTGATCTTCTACATTCAAACAACACATCCATACCACATAACAAGTTGCAAGCTACTGTTAAATCATCAAAACCGGTTAGAGGTGAGCATGAAATAAAGTTAGCATTTGCAAGTTAGCAAGTTAGTGGGTTAGGTGTTAGAATGTTAAAATGTTAGAATCCATCATCATGAGCCATCAATGGCTCTTGCAAGAGCAAGGCCTTGTGAGGCTATTAGATTCATATGGATTATCAAGTAAGTGGTTAGATGGTTAGTGGTTAGTAATTAGATTGCAATGAGTAGAAGAAAAAGTTAGCAAGCAACATATAGAAGATGGAGGAGATTACATCGGAGAAGAAAGGAGGCACCTTTATATAGATTGTCACCATCTATTACATCAATCCCTCTCTAGCTCTCTCTGAATCTCTCAGCCCTACTACAAGATCTAAAAAGAAAAGAAAACACACAAGAAATGAAATGAAGAACACCTTCCTACACTACCCTAAAACATAAAAAAAAATCAGAAACTACTCCTAAAAATGAAAACTGCTTCATTCTGGACTTATACAGGGATATTTATAGGCATAGGAGCCTTCTGGAAGACGAGACGGGGCCACGCGTCAAAAATCGACGCGTGGCCCCACCAATAGGCCGCGGATCCGCAGCTTTTGCCGTGGATCGTGGCCAAACCAGGGAGTTAACTCTCTGGTTTTGGTGCGGGGATCCGTCTTGGCTCTGGAAGCTTCCTGGTATATCCTATTTCGGGTAATTTCATCCGAATATTCGTCTGACGTGCGCAAGAGTCTAGATTCGACGTATCTTCTAGATGATCCCTTGCTTGGTCTCCAAGTAATGCGGATTTAATTACCCTAAAAGGGTTTAATAACCTCTTATTACTCCTTTGCCCTTGATCTCTTGATTTACCTGCGATAGAGACCAAAACACGGTTTAGACCGACAATTTATTTATAAATCGGTGGGAAAATGCGATATAATAATGCATAATCGTAGACTAATCACACCGCCACACTTATCTTTTGCTCGTCCTAAGCAAAACAAGAAAACAAAAACTATACTACAAATGTTATTACACCACTTTCACTGGTGAGGCGATTGCACTGAGCGTGTGCAACAAGCCGTTAAACCTCTAGGTTATCCTAGAGGAGGAGTGTTGTCTCCTGAGGGTTTTCAGCGAATTGTACCCACAAAATCCATAAAGAAAGAAGACAAATGTTAGTATTTTGAAAATGCATTTTGAAAGACAAGTTTATGAAATATTTTTGCAAAAATATAAGCGATCTAAGGTCATAAGTCCACCAAAAATCATTCTTTCTTAAACTTAGTTTCTATGCAAGATCTTGTCTTCAATTAAGGTAAGAATTCAAAATTGAATTGAATATTTTATCTTTTATAAAACCTAGATAATATGCACTTTGTGATAGTGAAGATTTCTGGGATTTCAACTCTAACCATCAAGCCATTTATTTATATATATTCTTTCTTTTTCTTTCTTTTTTCCCCTTAGTTTCCTTAGGCTTTCTAGTTCACCCATGTAGCGAGCCTATAACCGATGACTCCCAGACCAGACGGTTTTAGGGCATCAGATGAGAAAACATCCCTCGGGTTTAAGGACTCAAGTAAACAAGGCCACAAACTAAGGGGGGTTATTTGTTTCTTTTGACCACCGTTAGGCGTGAATAATCATGCTTCTTGAGGCATAATTATCCAGCTTAATAAGTGATGATGATTTTTTTATTTGTTTTTTCTTTTTATTTATGGCATTTTAGGTCTTTGTTTCCATCCCAAAAATGTGTAAGTGTGATGTGCATACTATCTAAGGCAAAAAAATTCAAGATAAAATTATCTCCCCAATCTTTTATACTTAACCTATAAGTTTAACAAGATCCATTATTTCGACTAGGTTTAAGATGTCATAATTAAGGCTTCCTTAATTTCTAAGATCATCTTAATTTTCTTAAAAATAGATCAAAACTTTGTCTCTTGTTTCAAAAAGTTTTTAAAGAAAGAGAAAATTCCTATACAAAAGGAAAGATTTCTAAAAGTATCCTAAAAGAAGTGTAAAAGAAAGAAAATCTAAAAACTCTAAGTTAGTAAACCCTCCCCCACACTTATCTCATGCATTATCCTCAATGCATCGTGATGTACGTATGCATGAAACAAATAGAGAGGGAAGGAAAAATCACCTCAAGGTGGTGGTTCTGGTGGCGGTCTAATTGGTCCACGAAATGCGGCCCAATCATTCTTGCGTGGAGTCCGGATGGACCCACCAGAAACCTCTAGAATACAACCCACTAGAATGATGTTTATATGTGTGATTTTTATTAAAAATTTACCCTATCTAATTTTCAAAATTTCAAAATAATTTCAGAGTCAAATTTATCAACACCTTTGTCCCAGAATGGAATGATTGATTTGGACTCAGGAAGTACAGGAACTAATACCGACTCAGGAAAAAGACTTAAGTCAAGTAAAGGTTCAGGAGTCGAGATTGGTTCAGGAAGTGGGTCCAAATCAAGAAGATGAAGCTCAGGTCCACATTCATTTCCCCATGATGGAATGTGACTTTCGAAGATTGGTGATTCAAGTTCAAGAATGATAGGTATGGGAACCAAAACTGACTCTAAAATGTTGTTCAAAGTGGGTAACAAAACAGGAGTCAATATTGATTCAGGAATTTGAACTGGATCACAAATTTGAGGATCAAAGTCGCATTCCTCATTGGGTTCAATTCCATAAAAATGAGAACTTGCCAATTTATCATTGGGACTTTCAAAAGTATGAAATTGGTCAAGTTCAATATGATCATCATAAAAGATTGGTGATTCAATTTCACAATGGATTGGTACAGGATCTAATACTGACTCGGGAAAAGGCCTGAATTCAGGTAAAAATACCTCAGTCAATATTGAATCAGGAAGTGAAATTGAATTACCAAGTGGAAGTTCAGGATCATATTCATGCTCAAGTTCAATTTCAGGAAAAGGATAACTTGTCAAAATGTCAATAGGATTTGAAGTTTGGACAAGTTCAGATGGGTGTGCTGAAGTTGAATCTTGAAAATGATAAGAGTCTTGGGTCAAATCAATAGAGTTAGGGATAGGTGAATTGGTCAAAGGTTGATAAGATAGAGTTTCCTCTTTCTTATAAATGCTAACCAATTTACTCAATTGTGTTTCCAACCTATTAATAGACTCGGTAGAAGATTTTTGAAATTTTAGTGCGGACTCTTGTAAGACTTCTATACTCTTTCTAGATGTGATGTATCTTCAATTGGTTGTTCTAGAAAAGGAGTGTAGGAATCTTGGTTTCCAAAACAATAAGAATCATGGGTCAAATTGATAGAATTAGAGATATTTGGATTGGTCAAAGGTTGAGAAGAGAAAGTTTCTTCATTCTTATAAATGTGGACCAATTTATTCAATTGTGTTTCCAATCTATCAATAGACTGAGAAGAAGATTTTTGAAATTGTAACGCAGACTCCTGCAAGATTTCTATACTCCTTTCTAGACTTGATTTTTCTGCAAGAGGATGTTCTAGAATGGGAGTATAAGAATCTTGGTTTTGGAAATTTTGTGAAGAATGTGAGTCAAAAATGTTTTGAGATTGAAGCTTGGACTCACATAAGAGTTCCTTACTCGTTTCCAGGGCAGATGATTGTTCATTATGAGAAGGTGGAACTGAGTACGACTCTTGAAAATATTGTGGAATTGGAGAGGCCAATATTTTCTGACGTTGTCGCTCAACCTCTTGTAATTTGGCTTCTATACTCTTTTCTAGCTCGGATTTTTCTTCAATAGGAGGTCCAGAAAAAGGAGTATAGGAAGCAAAATCGGGGAATGAGATTTGTGGACAAGGTTGATATGGTGGACAAGGGGGTTGAAAATTTAACTCGGGGGAGGTGAATCCCCATTGACTCTGTGACGAGTTGAAATTATTTTCGAAATTATAGTTAAAAGAATGAGGGTATGTGTTGTATTGATTCGGATAAGGCCAACCCGGTGTATTTGGTTGATTCATATTGTAAAAAGCCGGGTTGGAATTATCCGAATCTAATGGGGTTGGTGTGAAATATGGATTCATTTTAGAATTGAAAGAATTTTTATGGTTGAATTCCATTTCACAAACAATCATAAACAAAAAAGAAAAATCAAACAACAAATAAAAAGAAAAGAAAAAAATCAAAACCAAGCCTATAGTAGGGTTGACCTAGACCTAGACGACTCCTAACTGGTCGATTACTCAGGGGAGGTTGTTGTTTGAATCTGACCACAAGCTAATCGGCCAGGTAGGGGCAAAATATGGTGAGAGGTATCCGTGCGTAAGCAACGGGCCTTAATTACGCCAAATCACGGTATCTTCGAGGCTTAACCTCTTAATCCCCAGCCTTAGACACCGATTTCACAAGAGTAAAATTCAAAATAAGTTTCACCCTGGTCAATCTCTTAATGAGTCCGAGATGTCCCTAGGGGCTAACGTCTATCAATTTTTATTAGGGCTTGGGTTGTGTGAGTGGGGAGGTTATTTTTGGGCTAGGGAAGGGTGATTAAATCCCCACCTTATCTTGTATGGGTTTAGCCCTTAATTTCAATTTGTGCAAGTGTGCAATATAGACAATAGTATAACACAAAGCGATAAATCACCCACGTGTTTGTCCTATGCTATATGCAATGCCATATGTACACCTCAATCCAGATCACAATAACAGAACAAAATACAGTATATTGGAATTGAATTGACACGTGCCTAAATGCAAATGCTAAGCCGTTTTAAAAGCGTCCAAATACTGTATTTTAGTTTTTTAATTTATTGTAGTGTGTAGACAATCAAAGAAGGAAAGTAACAATACAGATCCACTAGCTATTACAATTCACACATCCCAACACAACAAAATACACAATGTTTACAAAATAGCCGCGTTGGCGTGGCAAATGTCGCGTTGGCGTGGCTTTTCTTTAGAAGCTGGGTCCCTGCTTTCAAGAGCAAGGAGCTACAATGCTAATTGGGGTTCTGCAATATTAAATTCCTATAAAGATAGTCCTGCACACTAAAACAGAGAAGACAATGTTAACAAAATGTGAAATCAAAACCATTCCGTTCCCCAGCAACGGCGCCAAAAATTTTGATCGGAGCGGAACCAGCACTCAAAAACGCGTGTATTATGAAATCAATGTAAAACCTCGTATGTGCTAATGTGCCCTCGATACTTCCGTTATAGCATTGGCTCAACGGGTCGAATCCACAGGGACGGGAGGCGATAGAAGCATTAACAGTTTTTATTCACGTTTTATGTTAACAGTTCTTCTTTGTTAAAAGAATTACAAAAAGAAAGTGAAAGAAAGGAAAAGGAAATCAAGCATGTGGTAGGTGGAGAAGGCGATGAAAATGGCGATGTGAAAACAAAATAAGAAGTGGTTTGAAAAACAAATAGGAAAGAAGTTTAAGCTTGTGGTAAAGAAAATGAAAACAGAGACAAACAAAGAAGTGGTGAAAACAACAATGAAAAGATACTTTGAAAATAGTTTTTTTTTAAAGCAAGATAAAAGAAAACTCATGGCTACTAACTACTAATTGCTCCACTAACCATGTTAACCTCTTAATGATAGTTACCTCACATGGATCCTTGGCCATCACTAGTCCTTGGCTTCAAGAGACGATACAAAGCATGGCACATAAGATTGATCTTCTACATTCAAACAACACATCCATACCACATAACAAGTTGCAAGCTACTGTTAAATCATCAAAACCAGTTAGAGGTGAGTATGAAATAAAGTTAGCATTTGCAAGTTAGCAAGTTAGTGGGTTAGGTGTTAGAATGTTAGAATGTTAGAATCCATCATCATGAGCCATCAATGGCTCTTGTAAGAGCAAGGCCTTGTGAGGCTATTAGATTCATGTGGATTATCAAGTAAGTAGTTAGATAGTTAGTGGTTAGTAGTTAGATTACCATGAGAAGAAGAAAAGTTAGCCAAGCAACATGTAGAAGATGGAGGAGATTACATCGGAGAAGAAAGGAGGCACCTTTACATAAATTGTCACCATCTATTACATCAATCCCTCTCTATCTCTCTCTGAATCTCTCAGCCCTACTACAAGATCTAAAAGAAAAGAAAACACACTAGAAATGAAATGAAGAATGTTTAGACGGGAAAGGTGTCGTATTATGGAGTATAAATGAGCACAAATATATGTATTCAATTAAGGAGATAAGGTTTAGAAACAACCTCAAGTGCTTAGATCACTCCACAAATGTATGAAAGATGATTAATATACCCTTTCTTATCTCCGTTATAGCATAGGGCTATACCGAGTCGATTCTCAGGGAGAGCTCGCGATGGAAGCTTTACGATAGGTAGTGAAGATGTAAAATGAGAATTCTTCTATGCTTAAAAAAATAAAGAATAAAACAATGAAGAAGAAATGAAAGAATGGATGGATATGTTCATGATGGAAATCGAGAGAAATCAAAATCAAGATTGGATTTGGTATTCACACTAAAAGAAAGTAAAACTTTGAAAGAATTTAAGATGAGAAAACCATGGCTAGCTAACCTTACTTCCTTGCTACAACTTACTAAACTCCGTGATGGTGAATGCGTGCCTCATGTTGATTCATCGGCATAGATTCGTCTTGCGTGTTGATCCAATTACTTTCTCACTTGGATGACGGGGGGTTTAACCCATCGGAGAAGAGAAGACCATCCAACTTGCAAGATTAAAGATAGCAATCACCCATGAGTTAGTAGTTAGTAAGGTAAGTGGTTAGCTAGCACATGTAGAAAAGTTAGCTACAAGCCATAAGGAAAGTAAAACAAAGCATGAACTAAATTGCAAGAAAGTAAAGTAAGAAATAAAGAAAGCAAGTAAACTAGAAAATGCAAGAGTAGAGAGAAGAGAATGGATGAATCCTTGCTTCACAAGTTGTCACTCCTTGATGTACACAAGCTTTCTCTCTCTTACAAACTCTCTCTTTACAAAATTTCTAGGGAAGAAGAAGAGGGTCTAAAGAACTAAAACCTAGAGAAAAACCTACAAAAATTACAAGCATCTACTAATTTCTCCTCTCTTCTCCATTCAGTCTTTGCTCGCAGGTCCAGGTGCAGTATTTATAGGCTCAGAGAGAAGCTTCGAGATCCAGGTTGTTGGCGCAAAATCTGGAATCCAACAGACTTGGATCTGCCGCAATATCTGAGATTTTCCCGCCAAATTGCGGCTCAACTGACTCTGTTGGGTAACAACTTTCAGGTACAGGTTGGTTACGAGGTTGTTATCCACGTGGCCTTCTAGAATCTTGAGTTGTTACGTAGAATTCTCTGGATCCTGGGTTTAAACTTGGCTTTATCTTGGGCTTGGAATTAATCTCTTTAATTATTGCTAATTAAAGTGATTATTGGGCTTTCTCTCATTTCAGTTGTGGACCTGTAAAAACATAGAGAAGATGAGTAAAAATCATATATTTATTTGCAATATGCATGGGGATTATGTGGTAAAATATGCAATATTGTGTATCAATCACGCCCCCATACTTATTCTTTTGCTCGTCCCGAGCAAAACAAAGAAAAACTATACTACCAATTTTATTACACCACTTTCGCAGGTGACGCGATTGCACTGAGCGTGTGCAACAAGCTGTTAAACCTCTAGGTTACCCTAGAGGAGGAGTGTTGTCTCCTGAGGGTTTTCAGCGGATTGCACCCACAAAATCCATAAAGAAAGAAGACAAATGTTAGTATTTTGAAAATTCATTTTGAAAGAGAGACATGTTTTCGAACTATTTTTGCAAAAATATAAGTGATCTTAGGTCATAAGTCCACCTATAATCATTCTTCCTTAAACTTAGTCTCCATGCAGGATCTTGTCTTCAATTAAGGTAAGAATTCAAAATTGGATTGAATATTTTATCTTTCATAAAACCTAGATAGTATGCACACTGTGACAGTGAAAATTTCTGGGATTTCAACTCTAACCATCAAGCCATTTATTTATCTATATATATATTATTTTTTTTCTGCTTTTTTTCTTCCCTTAGTTTAGGCTTTCTAGTTTACCCTTGTAACGAGCCTATAACCGATGACTCCCAAACCAGTCGGTCTTAGGGCACCAGATGAGAAAACATCCCTCAGGTTTAAGGTCTTGAGTAAAAAAGGCCACAAAACTAAAGGGGATTATTTATTTCCTTTACCACCGTTAGGCGTGAATAATTATGCTTCTTGAGGCACATTTATCCAGCTTAATAGGTGATGTTTTATTTATATGTATACATTTTTTTTCCTTTTTTTTTATATATGGCATTTTAGGTCTTTGTTTCCATCCCAAGAAATATGTAAGTGTAAAGTGCATATTTATCTAAGGTAAAAATTCAAGATAAAAATATCTCACCAATTTTTCTTACTTAGCCTATAATTTCAAACAAGATCTATTATTTCAACTAGGTTTAAGATGTCATAATTAAGGCTTTCTTAATTTCTAAGATACATCTTAATTTTCTTAAAAATAGATCAAAACTTTGTCTTTTATTTCAAAAAGTTTTTAGTTTTTATTTTTATTTTTTTATTATTATATTTTTTATTTTCTAAAAGAAGTGTAAAAGAAAGAAGATCTAAAAACTCTATGTTAGTAAACCCTCCCCCACACTTATTTCATGCATTGTCCTCAATGCATCATGATATATGTATGCATGAAACAAAAATGAAGAGGGAAGGAAAAAATTACCTTAAGGTGGTGGTTCCGGTGGTGGTCTGATTGGTCCACGAAACATGGCCCAATCAACTTTTCTTTGAGTTTTGAGGAACCCACCAGAAATATAATGAATATGACCCATTAAAAAGATAAATCCATGAAAGATTTTTATTAAGTACATGACCCCATCTAATTTCCATTTTCCATAATTAATTCCGGAGTCAATTTATCAACCACCTTGTCCCAGAATGGTGTATGAAATGATAAAACGGTTGACTTGGACTCAGGAAGGAATACTGACTCAGGATTGTGACTTAAGTCAAGTGATGGTTCAGGAGTCGAAATGATTTCAGGAATTAGGTCCAAGTCAAGAAAATGAAGCTCAAGTCCACAATCATTTTCCAATGGGAAGTGACCTAATATGGGTGATATCTCTTACTTCCAAGATTAAGGAATTCAAGCTCATCGCCATACAATTCTTCAAAACTAAGGTCAGCATCTTCTGTCAGAATTGTACAATCAGTTTTAGAAGTAAAGATATTGAGAAAATCAAGGTCACATTTCTCATTGAGTTCAATTCCACAAAATGGAGAACTTGCCAATTTGTCAATAGTATCTTCAGAAATGTAGAATTGGTCAAGTTCAATATGATCCTCAAAGATGGGTGATTCAACTTCATTATGAATTGGGAAAGGATCCAATGTCGACTCCGGGAAAAGATTACAGTCAGGTAAAGATACCGGAGTCATTATTGAATCAGGAAAAAGAATTGAATCACGAAGTTGGGGTTCAAGATCATATTCCTCATGTAGTTCAATTCCACAAAAATGTGAACTTGCCAATTTGTCAATAGGACTTTCAAAAGTATGGTATTGGTCAAGTTCAATATGATCATCATAAATGATTGGTGATTCAATTTCAAAATGGACTGGTACTGGATCCAATACTGACTCGGGAAATGAAGTGAAATCATGTGAAGACACTGGAGTCATAATTGAATCAGGAAGTAGAATTGAATCATCAAGTGGAAGTTCAGGATCATATTCACACTCAAGTTCAATTTCAGGAAAAGGAAAACTTACCAAAATGTCAATGGGATCTGAAGTTTGGACAAGTTCAGGTGGATAAGCTGAAATTGAATCTTGATTTCCAAAATGACAAGAGTCTTGGGTCATATCAATAGAGTGTGGCATAATTGAATTGGTCAAAGGTTGATAAGATAGAGTTTCCTCATTCCTATAGATGTTAACCAATTGACTCAATTGTTCATCCACCTTATTGAAAGACTCGGCACGTGTTGTTTGATATTGTAACAAAGACTCTTGCAAGATGTCTATACTCTTTTTTAAACGTGATATTTCTACAATTGGCTGCTCTAGAATAGGAGTATAGGAATCTTGACTTTGGAAAGTTTGTGAATAATGTGAGTCACAAATGTGTGGTGATGGAAGAGTGGACTCACACAAGAGATCTTTACTCGTTTCCATGACAAATGGTTGTTCATTAGGAAAAGGTGGAACTGAGTAAGACTCTTGAAAATATGGTGGAATTGGAGAAGCAAATGGTTCTTGAAATTTTTGCTCGACTCTCTGAAGATTGGCTTCTATACTCTTTAGTAACTCAGATTTTTCTTCAATTGGTGGTTCAGAAAAAGGAGTATATGAAGCGGAATCGGGACATGAATACTGTGGACAAGGTGAATATGGTGGACAAGGAATTTGAGAATTTGACTCGGGTACGTGAATCCCCAATTACTCGGTGAAGAGTTGAAATTATTATGAAAATTATAGTTATTAGATAGGGGGTACGGGTCATATTGATTCGGATAAGGACAACCCGGTGTATTTGGTTGGTGCGTATTGTAAAACACCGGGTTGGAATTATCCGAATATGGAGTCGGTGTGAAATATGGATTATTATTAGGATGGAAAGAATTGTTGAATGCCATATCACACAAAAAATCACAATCAAAAGAAACAAACAAATAAACAAACAAAAAGAAAAATTTCTTAACCCAAGTTAAGGTAGACCTATGACCTAGACGACTCCTAACTGATTAGACCGTCCACGGGAGGTTTAGTGTAGACTTTGACCACAAGCTAATCAGCCAGGGAAGGGCAAGGTTGGTGGGAGGTTTTCCGTCAGAGACGTTCCTTAATTAAGTAACCAGCAACCTTCGGGCTTTCGGCCCTCAATCCCTTTCCTAGACACTGATTTTGCAAGAGTAAAATTCTAACACTTTTCCCCTTAGGATAATCTCCTAGATGAGTCCGAGATGTCCCTAGGGCCAACGTCTACTTTTTTTATTAAATTAGGCTTGGGTTAGTGAGTGCTGGGATTGTGGTTTTCGGGCTAAGGAAAGGGTAATGAACTCCCCACCTTATCTTATTTATGGGTTAGTGCCCTTAAGATTGGATTGTGCAAGTGTACAAGATAGATAACAAGGATTCACTCAAAGCATGAAAATCAAGCAAGAGATGATTCCTAGTCTACATGCAATGCGAAACGTACCTTGCCTCCAGCACTCTTCAACAGTAAAAGTAAAGAAATTGAAAAGACACGTGCCTAGAATGCAAATGTCTAAACAATTTTTAACGATTACAACCAATTTTTTACTGTTGACTTTATTAAGCAGGTATATGGTGAATAATACAGGAAATTAAGTAATGCAGCAGAAGTATTTTGCAGAATCAGAAACCCTGCAGAAAAATGATCAGTAGTGCACTCCTTATTGCCGCAAATTTGCGGCAAAAGCCAGGATTTTGCGGCAATTTGGAGGGATCCTGGTCTCTGCTTTCGAGAGCAGAGGCCCAGGTCCACTTATATGTCACTGCAATGCAAAGTTCCTGTTTTCTTCAACCTGTAACCTGCAACAGAGAAGAAGATTCGTTTAGTTCTTCACTTTAAACCTAAAACGTTGCTCTCCCCGACAACGACGCCATTTTTTGATTAAGACGGGAAAGGTGTCGTATTATGGAGTATAAATGAGCACAAATATATGTATTCAATTAAAGAGATAAGGTTTAGAAACAACCTCAAGTGCTTAGATCACTCCACAAATGTATGAAAGATGATTAATATACCCTTTCTTATCTCCGTTATAGCATAGGGCTATACCGAGTCGATTCTCAGGGAGTGCTCGCGATGGAAGCTTTACGATAGGTAGTGAAGATGTAAAACGAGAATTCTTCTATGCTTAAAAAAATAAAGAATAAAACAATGAAGAAGAAATGAAAGAATGGATGGATATGTTCATGATGGAAATCGAGAGAAATCAAAATCAAGATTGGATTTGGTATTCACACTAAAAGAAAGTAAAACTTTGAAAGAATTTAAGATGAGAAAACCATGGCTAGCTAACCTTACTTCCTTGCTACAACTTACTAAACTCCGTGATGGTGAATGCGTGCCTCATGTTGATTCATCGGCATAGATTCGTCTTGCGTGTTGATCCAATTACTTTCTCACTTGGATGACGGGGGGTTTAACCCATCGGAGAAGAGAAGACCATCCAATTTGCAAGATTAAAGATAGCAATCACCCATGAGTTAGTAGTTAGCAAGGTAAGTGGTTAGCTAGCACATGTAGAAAAGTTAGCTACAAGCCATAAGGAAAGTAAAACAAAGCATGAACTAAATTGCAAGAAAGTAAAGTAAGAAATAAAGAAAGCAAGTAAACTAGAAAATGCAAGAGTAGAGAGAAGAGAATGGATGAATCCTTGCTTCACAAGTTGTCACTCCTTGATGTACACAAGCTTTCTCTCTCTTACAAACTCTCTCTTTATAAAATTTCTAGGGAAGAAGAAGAGGGTCTAAAGAACTAAAACCTAGAGAAAAACCTACAAAAATTACAAGCATCTACTAATTTCTCCTCTCTTCTCCATTCAGTCTTTGCTCGCAGGTCCAGGTGCAGTATTTATAGGCTCAGAGAGAAGCTTCGAGATCCAGGTTGTTGGCGCAAAATCTGGAATCCAACAGACTTGGATCTGCAGCAATATCTGGGATTTTCCCGCCAAATTGCGGCTCAACTGACTCTGTTGGGTAATAACTTTCTGGTACAGGTTGGTTACGAGGTTGTTATCCACGTGGCCTTCTAGAATCTTGAGTTGTTACGTAGAATTCTCTGGATCCTGGGTTTAAACTTGGGCTTTATCTTGGGCTTGGAATTAATCTCTTTAATTATTGCTAATTAAAGTGATTATTGGGCTTTCTCTCATTTCAGTTGTGGACCTGTAAAAACATAGAGAAGATGAGTAAAAATCATATATTTATTTGCAATATGCATGGGGATTATGTGGTAAAATATGCAATATTGTGTATCAATCAAAGAACACCTACCTACACTAACCTAAAACATAAAAAAAATCAGAAACTACTCCTAAAAACGAAAACTGCTTCGTTCTGGACCTATACAGGGATATTTATAGGCATAGGAGCCTTCTGGAAGACGAGATGGGGCCACGCGTCGAAAATCGACGCGTGACCCCACAATAGGCCGCGGATCCACGGCTTTTGTCGCAGATCCGCGGCCAAACCAGGGAGTTAACTCCCTGGTTTTGGTACGGGTATCCGTATTGGCTCTGGAAGCTTCCTGGTATATCCTGTTTCGGGTAAATTCATCTGAATATTCGTCTGACGTGCACAAGAGTCTAGATTCGACGTATCTTCTAGATGATCCCTTACTTGGTCTCCAAGTAATGCGGATTTAATTACCCTAAAAGGGGTTTAATTAACCTCTTATTCCTCCTTTACCCTTGATCTCTTGATTTACCTACAATAGAGACCAAAAACACGGTTTAGACCGACAATTTATTCATAAATCGGTAGGAAAATGCAATATAATAATGCATAATCGTAGACTAATCAACACCTCATACAATTTGCTAGACCTTGGATTCACCGCAACTCCATCGTCCCATCACTCTTCATCAAGTAATGAAATACGTTAATGAAGATGGAAAAGTGAGAATATTGATTGCCGAAAGGCATCTATTCAAGGGAGTCGAGAATTAGTTTACTGATTCTCTCCTCTATCAGGATTCTCTTGAGTTTAATGAGAATCCACACCCAGAAGAACTCGACTCTGGCAACAAAGCAGATATAGAGCCAGAAGAAGATGAGTGTCTCTGGGAAATAAATCCTCTTGTAACGAGCATTGATAAGCTCGATTTCGATACCATCACCAATGTTGAAGGCAAATGGTTTATCAATAAAATCTGCATTTGGCTTACTTCTTTGCATTTGCCTTCGATTCTGTACCTTCAGATATCAGTACTGACGTAGACAGTGACCCTTGATCAGCAATGAATGCTCTGACATCATTGCATGCACTAATAAAGTCATCCCTTACGGCACGTGAAAAAAAAATCAAAGACGCACACAATGCTCTCTTTGAAGTACTAGCCAAACGAGAAGGTCAAAAGCCAATTCTATTTGGATGAATCGAAATTTAGCCCATAGCTTGTGAAAGCTCAGGGGGTAATTCTGAGTCTCCACAATTCTTCCATCATGAAAAAAGTCACATCACATGATGGAAAGGATAGGGTACGATCTTACCAAAGGATCGGGCCTTAATTTTGACAAAGGAAAGTGAGTACTACTTCGTTCATTTTTATAAAAGGAAAAGACCCAGATTACTATCACAAGACCCAAAGAAGACTCGGTTACATATCTACATCAGTCTCGTCAGTTCTGAATCTGAAAGTTCATCAACAACATCATCATGGGACTTAGATGTCAGCATCGGTGATATCTTCAAAAGTCTCTCAGTAAGCATGGTATCAACCAGCCATTTAGAAAATGACAGAGAAGATACCTTTAAATCTGAATAATTAGTCCAGTCGGACTAGGATCCATGGATTAAACACTTAAATACTCTTTGGGATATATGCTTTGAACAACGCGAACCACCCACTGAGAATAAGGTGACTCAGATAAATCTTAGAAATGAGACTAACCCCAAGTCTATTTTCACAAGTGAGAGCCTCTCACCTTCAAAAAAAAAGACCTCATACATCTCATATGAGAGTATAAAGATGTCTCCGTTTGGAATTATGAGGACATGTCCGGGCTCGATCCCCAGATTGCTATGCATCATCTCAACATCAATCCGAATGCCAAGCCAGTCAAACAATAACAATAACAGTTCCGTCCCGAGATCATGAAAGTAATCGAATTAGAAGTCAAGAAGCTCATAAACTCGATTTCATTAAGAAAGTGCAACATCCCGATTAGGTAGCCAATATAGTTCCTGTTCCCAAGAAGAATGGAAAGATCTGGATTTGCATTGATTACTGTGATCTAAAATCGCTTGTCCTAAAGACAAATTCCCTCTCCTGATAACGGATGTCATGATTGAGAATACGTGCGATTTTGAGAGGATGTCTTTTATGGATGGCTTCTCATGGTATAATCAAATAAAGATGTACCCTGAAGATGAAAGTATACATCTTTCAGGACATCTTTAGGTGTATACTGCTACACAGTAATGCCTTTTATCTTGAAGAACGCTAGAACAACCTATCTACGTGCCAGAATACGATCTTCTATGAGCATATACGTAAGACCGTAGAATGCTACATCGATGATATCGCTGTGAAAAGCCATGACAAAGGCGATCATCTCACAGACCTAAAGAAAGTGTTTGATATCATGCGGGCTCACCAGTTGAAAATGAACCCAACCAAGTCCTTTCTGGGGCTAGCTAGTAGCAAATTCCTTGAGTTTATTATTACATCCAAAGAAATCCACCTAAATCTAGAGAAAATCTGTGTCGTCCAAGAGATGCAACCTCTGAGAATTCTTAAAGAACTCAGAGGCTTACAGGAATGATCAGCATATATCTGGAGATTTATATCAAATCTTTTAAGACGCTGCCAGTCCTTCATCAAATTAATGAAGAAGGGAGTCTCATTCGTTTAGGATAATGCTTGCCAAAAGTATTTGAAGAGATCAAGGAGTATCTCACACACCCAGCCGTTCTGGTAGCTCTAGTATCAGGAAAACTTTTCCTGTTAAATATTTGAGTGATCGATCATTCCTTAGGACCTTTACTAGCTCAATACAATGATCAAAACTGCGAACATAAGATCTATTATTTAAGTAGAGCAATGATTGGGATAGAGCACCATTACAACCCAATTGAGAAGGAATGATTGGCGTTAGTTTTCACCATTCAGAAGATGCGACACTGCCTTATGGGGCAACAAATTCACGTCATCTCCAGAATTAATCTCTTGCAATTGCTCATGATAAGACCATCTTCGCTGCATTACAGATTAGAGAAATGGGCCATTGCTCTCACAATACGAGATACACTTCATGCCACTAAAAGCGACCAAAGGACAAGTTGTGACAGATTTTCTGGCCGATCATCCAGTTTCAAGAACTTCAAAACTTTAGGATGATCTTCCGGATGAGATTGTAGAAGTTAACTTGATCAACACCTCCTCAGAAGATCAAGTGTGGCAACAATTCTTTGACGGAGCGTCAAGGACAAGTCTCGAGTGAAATATCATCGCAGGTGTAGGAGTAATACTCATTTTCCTGAAAGTACACCTGGAGGGGGCGTGAATCAGTGTAAGGCTAATCTATGACAAATGATACGAAATTAAAACTAAATTGCAACACACTTAGTGTTACCAAGGAGTGTAGCCGAATTCCCGGTGAAGGGCTCTGAACTATCTCCTCTAAATTCCTCTAAATAAGAGTTGAGATGCTATTTGAAGCTCTCTTGGATGAATACAAGTATGACACACAAACACTACCAAGCATATATGTATGAATAAACAATATGAAATAATGTAAGACACAAATAAGAGAGAGAGTTTAGAGATAGTGGATCAAACACAAACACCAAGATATATTTCAAGGTTCGAGCCATTGCTCTACGTCTCCGCCTTCACACAGAAGGATTTTCACTATATCATCCACACAGGACTTCCCACACAGGGAACCTACACTGAGGATTTGGGTAATACAAACTAGGAGTACACAACTCCTCTCTCCAACAAACACAACCTCTACACAAGAGGCAAGGCATTACAACAATCACCTCTGCACTTAGAGGGATAGGCACTTAGCCAAACAACAATCACCTCACACTTGAGGGATAAGGCTAAACGCTAACACTCCAACAATCACCTCTTCACTAAGAGGGATAACAACAAAGACAACCACAACCTCCATAATCACCTCTCACTAGAGGGATACCAACAAATACAAGGAAGGTTACAAAACTTGGTGGTATCAACAATCACAAACAAAATTTTCCCACAAAAACTAGATCCTAATAGATAGGATAGATAGATAGCTCAAGTGTGGGAAAATAAAGTGTTTGGAATAAAGAAAAACACTTGAGAAAATCTCCAAATAGATATAGAAATCAAGACCAAAAACCAATTCCCAAAAGACTCTCTTTTCTTTGAATTTTCCAACACTTTAAAAACAAATAAAGAATAATCTTTTGGCACAAAAACTCTTTTAGAAACTTGCTGAAAGATAGAAAATTTTGTTCTTTAAATTTTTAATGAAATCAACTAAGGAGGGGCCTATTTATAACCCTCCAAGAAATATGCCCGTTGGCAGTAGGAAAGGCCAGAAATGACCTTCCGGTCGACCGCCCGGTCGACCAGCCAACGGTCATTTTTATGACTGTTGAGCCACTGGTCGACTGCCCGGTCGACCGGGCCTGAAAACAGAGAGCAACAACTCTCTGTCGGTCGACCGCCCGGTCGACCGAAACTGGATACGGAGAGCAGCAGCTCTCTGCTGGTTGATCGGCTGGTCGACCGAGGCCATTTTCAGAGAGCAGAGCTCTCTGGACGGTCGACCACCCAGTCGACCGGCCCACCAGCACAAGCTGCCATGCACGTCTCTGCACGTCGGTCGACCGCACCGGTCGACCGACTTCTGCAGTGGTCGACCGTCCGGTCGACCGCAGAAGGCCAGGTCCAGCTATTAGGGATTTAAAAACTTGGTTATTTTCCTTCTTAAAAATCCCATAAATACACATAAATTCCACAAAAATAAGTTCTTTTTAGATCTTGAAATACAAATATGTGTGGCAAGAATTCAACACATATTATAAACAATTTGAATCATTTTTGTGATATTGAAATTTGGCTTAAATACAAAATTGGTATTTTCCGAAAACCAAACTTTGAAATGGAAATCCGATTTTTTCAAAACACATGTAAATACAAAAACATGATATTGAAACAAATTTGAAGCATATTGTATATGGATAGAATTCAGTATACATATAAAGATTTATATCTATGTTTTTGACATGAAATGTCAATATTATCTAATCTTTATAATGATCTAAACATACTAAACACAAACTGAGGTCTTCTTGTAAAACTCCTTCTCCGAGTATACTCGATCCAAACACGATCCACCAAGCTTGACTCCAACCGAGTACTAGATGCAATCTTGACGCTCGAGCTCTTGAATCAACATGTGAAAGCTCCAAAACTTCTTTGTTGAAGCTAATCACGTACTAATATTCTGATCAAATATCTGAAATTAAATATCACAAGATTATTTGTAAACTATAACTACATGAGTTAATCATCATCAAAACTAGAGTGATGGGCCTCTGGGCCAACAATCTCCCCCTTTTTGATGATGACAAAACTCATGGAGTTATATATGCATGGATTGAAGTTAAGCTTCATAGAGCTCCCCCTTAACTCATGCATAACAATAAACAATAAAGATATTCAATGTGTGTATAAAATAAATAACACATATTAAAAAAATGTGCTTTGATATTAATTGAAAAAAATAAACATGCATATAGATGACATAAATATGCATATAAACTCTCAAATTTCTCTCCTCTTTTTTGTCAATCATCAACAAAGGGCATAAACTAAAGACAAAAACAAATGTTCTTCCTTTTGGTCAAATCAAACAAGAAGAATGTATATGCGATATACATTTATAAAGAGGAGAGACGTAAAGTTAACTCCCCCTGCATACCTGCATTACATGAAAAAAAGATGACTAAACCCTAATCATATAACACAAAATATACAATGTATAAAAGGAGATGTGAAGCTCCCCCTACACACGTGTAAAACATAGAGAAGAGAGGTCAAGCTCCTCAATATGAGATCCACTCAACATGAATCTATATAAAGAGAAGATGTTAAGATTCCCTAACATATAAGCAATACAAATCAAAACAAGGTGATACCATTGAGAAATATATCATATGTGATAAAAGTATACATCGAAACATTATGATATCAAATTATAATACCAATGAAAAATAAACAAAACATTTTTAATATACCAATAGAAAGTAAACAAAATTTTTAAGATACTAAAAGATACCAATTTGAAAATATCTTGATATCAATTTAAAATGTCTTGTAAATCTTGATACCAATAGAAAATAAACATTATATGTTTGGATACCAATTGAAATATATATACATATATATATATATATATATATATATATATATATATATATATATATATATATATATATATATATATATATATATTGAAAATCTTGATACCAAATGAAAGTAACAACCAATTGAACGTAAAAGCCAAATTATTTAGGTAAACATAACTCATATCAATATAGATACCAATTGAAAGACAAAACATGAATTTTCTCCCTCTTTATGAAATACCAATAAAACAATGCATAAACTTGTATAAGATGCCAATTGAAAAATAATTGACATTTAGGAGTAAAGCAATCTTGGCATAAACATAATTTGTGCTTTATGATTAAAAGATATAGTAAGCACAATCAAATCACATATATGTATGAAAATGTAAATATCAATCGAAATTGATACTATTTGAAAGTTTGAAGTACACATATATAGAAAACATATGAGTATACAAGTTAAATATCAATTGTGATACCAATTTAAAATACAATGAGGATCAAGTGTATAACTCATAAATACCTCCCATGCACATGTTAAAAAGATTTTCAATTAGGCTCACAAGGCATGGTCGCCCATCCGTCCGCCTTTCGATGGAAGGGATTTTCAAAAATAGTTTGAAAATAATTTTAGCATAATTGAAAAACACTTTCAAAATGAAGAAATACGCAACTTGTTTTATGTTAATCTTGAAAACTAGTACGAAATCCTTCAAATAAGGAATAAAATAAAGGTATATCCATGAAAATATGAAAATCACTCAACAATTGACACTGAAAGTCTATGAAGAACATATAATACTCATAAAAATAAGTCATGAGAAAACATCAAGTATGTGAGTGTACAAGATGATGTGAAAAGCATAATCATAGAAATAGGCAATTAAGCTCAATATGAAATTCCTTTATAACATGAAAAACATGAAAATCATCAAAACTAAATAGGCTTCAAGGTATATGTATGTTTTATCTAAATTAGAAGTAAACATACATATCCAAACACAATTGAGTGCATAAAGAAATTTTGCTTGAAACGCAAATGACTCAAGGGTATACATGTATATCTTAAAGTTTTGGCAAAATTGACATATACATGAAGCTAAACACATATCTATGAAAAACATGTACAAAATGAGAAATACAAGTTAAAATGCAAGAATCATCAAAACTAGGCTATATTAGTACATCTAAGGGGTACAGATGAGCAATTACGCACAAACATATAAAAATCAATTTGTGGCTCACTGGATGTATAAGTATATACATAAGTTTTAATGAAAATTTACATTTAAACAATCAAAATGATTGTAAAAATCAAAGAGTTAAGAGATTTATCGTGTAGCTTTGGGCTAACGGGTCGTGTCCACGAGGAGGAGGTGATGAAAGCTTTTTGGTGTTTCGTTTAAAAAGCCAAGAATGATGCTAGTTTTTTTAGTTGAAAAGAAGAATGGAGAGAAGGAAAGTGATTAAAAGAGAAATTGTAAATGTGGAAAAGGCTTTGGAAAAAGGTGATTTAAAAAGCTTTGAAAAAGTAATTGGTTGTTTTTAATAAAGAAGAAAATCTGGGCTCACTGTCTCACTATTCAATGACATGTTCTTCAATTGAAACCCTTAATGCCTCAACTTGATTATAGGCAACAACTTAAGATTGATTTTAGAAAGCTTTAAGCAAAGCACATAAGATGTTTGGAAAAGTTAATCCTCTTCTTTAAGAAATCATCTCGAATTGAATGTTAAATCATCAAGAAGTTCAAGTATGAGATAAAAACAAGTTCGAGAGAATTTTTAAGAGAAGTAGGAATTTAAAAACCAAACCCATCCTCATATGCCTTCAAGAATACTTTCAAGAAGAAAGGCTTAAATTAGGCATGCAAATGATTCATTGGGTCTTTTCATCAAAACCGTTCGAAAAGAAGAGGGATCAGAGAGAGGAGTAATAGTGAGCCCAGAAAACCGATTTAGCTACTCATGGAAAACAAAGAACAATGCAAGTAATTAAAGTAAGATATACCATACAATGAGTAGAAGAAAATGTAGCTTGATTCTTGTATTGATGCCACTTCAATCTTCAGGTTACAAGCACTCAATTCCTCTCTCTCACAGGTATTTGTACTGAACTATAAATTATAAAACAAAATATAATTTTTGTACTATCTAACAAAGACCCTAAACCTTAAAGTATAAACAAAAATTCTAATCCTAATCATCGCCTTTTTTTCTCTGTTGAAAATGGTATTTATAAGGAAAAACTAGAGGGGAGAGCTTGTAGGAAGATTGGGGGAGAAACGCTCTCCCACCAAACCTAACAAAGCCGCAGAAACGCGGCTAGGGCCGCGGAAGTGTGGCCAGTTGGCCACACCCAATTGGGTGGTTCTCCTGATTTGATAATTCTCCTGTATCTTCTACTGGTTTTCTCGTTTCTGCTCTAGGATTTGACGAAACAGCCTTTGATTATTGGCTTTAACCGCTTGATTTGGGAGGATTTTTTTCAACTAGTTTTCAAGCTCTCTGATATGCCAAGATTTTGCCCTGATTCCTTGATTTCAAATTTATTCTCAATTAAATCAGAATTTGGTGGACTTTTAGGCTTGTTTCTCTTTCCTTTCTTTTAGCAATTTCGCCTACATTTAACAAAGAAGAAGAAGACTTATTAATAGGATTTATTAGCTAAAAAGTATGGTAAGGTGACAATGTATATGCAATATATGTGACTGATCACACCCCCACACTTATCTTTTGCTCGCCCTCGAGTAAAACATCAGACTAAATCTAATCAATTATTAGACCACTTTCGCAGGTCACTCGATTGCACTGAGCATGTGCAACAAACCGTTAAACCTCTAAGTTACCCTTAGAGGATGAGTTTTGTCTTGTGAGGGTTTTTAGTGGATTGCACCCACAAAATCCATAAAAAAAAATGTTAGTATTTTGAAAAGCATTTTGAAAGGAGAAAATATTTGAAGTATATTTGTAAGGTTTTAAGTAATCTATAAGTTATAGGAATATCAAAGTTTTCATTCCGAAACTCAGTCTCTATTCAAAACATGTCATCAATCAAAGTAAGGAGTCAAATTGCACTTCTCATCTAGTCTATTAATTTACCCTGAGTCGTATGTACCATCGTGACTGTGATGTTGACTAAGGGTTCTTTAACATTAACTCCTATGTCTTATTTATATTTATTTTTGGTGGAATTTATTCCTCAATTTCATTAGGCTTTTTAATCTGCCCATGTAACGAGCCTTTAGTCGGTGACACCCAAACCAGACAGTTTTAGGGCATCAGGTGAGAAAACACCCCTAAGGACTTAAACACTCGAGCAGACAAGGCCACGAAATCAAGGTTTTTATTTATAAAATGTACCCCTTTTAGGCGTGAATACTTATGCTTCATAAGGCACAAATACCCAGCTTAATCAAAGGATTTATATATATATTTTTTTCAAACTTATCTAATTATCTTTTGCATAAATACCAAAGCTTGCTTAGGCCAAAGCACCTAGCTAATCAATAGTTAGATTTGTTTATTATTTTTTCATACATATATTTTTTTATAAGGCATAAGAGTCTTTGTTTTTAAACCCTAAGTGTGTAAGTGCATTTAGTGTGCATATTTCATCAAGGTAAATATCAGACTAAATTCCTTTCACAAATTTTCTTCCTAACCCTAAAAATCAAACAAGTCATCTGACTTTGACCAAGTATAAGAAATCCTGATTATGATTTTCCTATTCCTTAAAATTGACTTAATTTCTTACAAAAAATATATCAAAATATTGTTCTAACCTTTCAAAAAGTTTTTTTATATATATTTTTCCTTTTTTTTGTTATATTAGTCATGTTAGAACCCTCCCCCACACTTATCTCATGCATTGTCCCCAATGTATGAAAGAAATGTATAGATGTATGAAATAAAATGGAAAAGAGGAAAGTTACCGATACACTGGGTCAAAAAGACCTATAGCCGTTTCATTTACCAGCACCGATTCTAAGAAAGGTTTAAGGCGCTGACCATTTACCTTAAAGTCATTTTCATTCTTAGTGTCACTGATCTCAACTGCACTGTGTGAAAACACGGTTTTTACAACGAATGGCCCAATCCATCTTGATTTTAATTTTCCTGAAAAAGATGAAGGCTAGAATTATAGAGTAAGACTTTTTGTCCAGGGACAAAGGTTTTTCTTATGATGTGTTTATCATGAAAAATCTTAACTCTATCTTTAGTGATCCTAGCATTTTCATAGGCCCCATTTCTTAACTCCTCTAATTCAGAAATTTGTAACTTCCGAAGGTCATCGGCCTTAGTCAAGTCGAAATTCAACTGCTTGATTGCCCATAAGGCCCGGTGCTCTAACTCAACGGGCAGGTGACAAGCTTTACCATAGACTAACCTATAAGGAGACATTCCTAGAATCGTCTTGAAAGCGGTCCTGTAAGCCCATAGGGCATCTACAAGTTTGATAGACCAATCTTTCCGGTTTTGGTTCACAGTTTTCTCCAAGATAAACTTGACTTGTCTATTAGAAACCTCAACCTGCCCACTGGTTTGATGATGATAAGGTGTGGACAACTTGTGAGTTATGGCATACTTTCGCATAAGAGCTTCAAAGGATCTATTGTAAAAGTGAGTGTCATTATCACTGATGATAGCACGAGGGGTTCCGAAGCGTAAAAAAATGTTCTCTTTCAAAAACTTTATGACAACTTTGTTATCATTAGTTTTACAAAGAATGGCTTCTACCCACTTGGACACATAATCCACAGCAACCAATATGTATTGGTTTCCAAATGAATTAGGAAATGGACCCATAAAGTCGATGCCCCAAACATCAAAGAGTTCTTTTTCTAGAATCGAGTTGAGGGGCATCATATTTCGTTTTGAGATCCTTCCTACCATCTGGCATTTAGGGCACGTCTTGCAAAATTCATAAGCATCTTTGAACAAAGTGGGCCAATAGAATCCACTTTGTAGCACTTTTTCAGCAGTCTTGCGGGGACCAAAGTGTCCACCGAATGCAAGTTCTTGACAAAAGTTTAGAACACTCTTAACCTTCTCATCGGGAATGCATCTCCTAATAATTTGGTCAGAACAGTACTTAAAAAGATACGGTTCCTCCCAAAAGAAATACCGGACTTGGGATAAGAAACGGTATATATCGTTTTTGGACCAATGAGACGGAGTTTGGTTTGTGACTAAGTAATTCACTATATCAGCAAACCACGGTTCCCTAGAGATAGCTAAGAGATTTTCATTAAGAAAATCCTCATTTATGGGTAATTTGTTGCATGGAGAATTAGGAATTCGTGAGAGATGGTCAGCAACGACATTTTCTACGCCCTTTTTATCTCGAATCTCAAGATCAAATTCTTGAAGAAGGAGGATCCAACGAATGAGTCGGGCTTTGACATCCTTCTTCATTATGAGGTACCTAAGCGCAGAATGATCAGTGAAAATGGTAGTTTTGGACCTTAGTAGGTAGGGATAAAATTTCTCTAAGGCAAACACTACTGCCAAGAATTCCTTCTCAGTCGTAGTGTAGTTCAATTGAGCATCGTTGAGAGTCCTACTAGAGTAGTAAATCACATGCTACTTGTTATCACTGCGTTGTCCTAGGACAGCGCCTATGGTAAAATCAGAAGCATCATACATGATTTCAAATGGCTTAGACCAATCCGGTGCAGATATGATTGGTGCAGAATAAGTTCTCTCTTAATCTTCTCCCAAGAATTCATACATTCAGCATCGAAAGTGAAGGACACGTCCTTAGCTAACAGATTAGTCAAGGGCCTAGCAATCTTGCTAAAATCCTTGATAAATCTTCTGTAAAAACCGGCGTGTCCTAAGAAGGATCTAATATCCTTAACGCATTTGGGCATGGGAAGCTTTGCAATAGCCTCAATTTTGGCTCTGTCCACTTCAACTCCTTTCTTGGAGATTTCATGACCCAAGACAATTCCATGTTTTACCATGAAGTGACATTTTTCCCAATTTAATGTCAGATTTTTCTCAGCACAACGTTGGAGGACAAGTTCTAAATGGTGGAGACATTAAGTGAATGAATCTTCGTAGATGGAGAAATCATCCATAAAGATCTCTAAGAATCATTCTACCATATCACAGAAAAGACTCAACATGCAATGTTAAAACGTTGTTGGGGCATTGCATAAGCCGAAAGGCATTCAACGATAAGCAAATGTCCCAAATGGACATGTGAACGTAGTCTTTTCTTGGTCCTCAGGAGCAATAGTGATCTGATTATACCCCGAGTAACCGTTCAAGAAACAGTAATACTCGTGACCCGCCAAACGTTCAAGCATTTGATCAATGAAGGGAAGTGGAAAATGGTCCTTACGAGTTGCAGCATTAAGCTTCTTAGAGACAATGCAAACTCGGATCTTTGTGGGAAGTCGAGTTTGGACCAACTCTTTGTTCTCGTTTTCCACTATGGTGAAACAGGATTTTTTTGGAACCGCGTGGACAGGACTGACCCATTGGCTATCAGAAATGGGATAAATTATCCCATTGTCTAAGAGTTTTACAATTTCAGTATGAACAGCCTCTTACATTATAGGGTTTAACCTACGCTGCGGGTCTCTTTTTGGGGTAGCATCTTCATTGAGATGGATACGATGTTGAACGATGGTTGGACTTAATCCCTTTATATCAGTCACAGTCCAACCAATGGCTTCCCTATCTTTTCTTAGAATTGCTTTAAGATCTTCTTCTTCCCCGTCATTTAAATGGAAGGCAATGATGACAAGAAAGGTCTCTTGTTCGCCTAGATAGACGTACTTGAGATACGCATGTAAGGCTTTCAATTCTAAGGAAGAGGAAGGCTCACTGGAAGGACTAGTCAAATTTGTTGGCTCCATTATTGGTGAAATAGGGTTCGAGGCCCAACTCACATCAGAATCTATAACCTGATTAAGATTAAAGTCTGACGACTCTAACCCGAAGTCACACTCAGTTTCTAGTTTCAATTCTTCCCTATGTTCACTTATTAAGTTCTAAATTAGGTTGACTTCAAATGTTTGGTCCTCAACATCGCGGGGTTGTTTTCCTAGATTGAAGACATTGACTTCTCTAGTCATGTCCCCAAAGGTTAACCTCATGGACCCATTCCTGCAATTGATGATGGCATTGGCAGTAGTAAGGAATGGTCGCCCTAGGATAACAGGAGTTTGAGCCCAATGATTGGAGTTGGACACAGGTTGTGTCTTTAGAACTATAAAATCAATAAGGTAAATAAACTCCCCTACCCGGATAAGGACATCATTAATCTCCCCTTTTGGAACTTTTACTGAATGGTCAGCCAGTTGGATAGTGACTCGAGTTAGACTAAGATCACCCAACCCGAGTTGTTGATAAACTGAGAATGGAAGCAAGTTGATACTTGCCCTAAGTCAAGAAGTGCACGACTAATCTCGGCTTGTACTATTGTGCAGGCAATGGTGGGACTACCTGGATCCTTGTACTTAACATGGATCGGACCCGATAGTAGCTCACTAATGTTAGTGGCTAAGAAGACCTTTTTTGGTACATTAGTCTTTCTCTTCTTGGTGCACATGTCCTTAGGAAACTTAGCATAGGAAGGGACTTGTTGGATGGCATCAAGAAGTGGCACATTTATCTTCACTTGATTAAATATCTCAATTATCTTATCCATGTGTGGATTTTGCTTGTTGTTTTTCAGCCTATTAGGAAATGGTACTATAGGCTGGTGCACCTGACTGGTTGACTTATCTTTTTCAGATTCTTTAGATTTGGAAGGATTTGGATTAGATGAGGTGGATGCTTGATTGTGGTTGTGCTGAATGGGATTGGTTGGCGTTGACACTTGATTATCAACTTTCTTTCCTGACCTCAATGTATGAACAGCATTACATTGATTTAATGATTAATCCTCAGCCAAATGAGCTTGTTGAGAATTCTTAGGATTGGTTATTGGCTGACTAGGCAGGGTACCCTTCTGTCTCTCATTTTGTGGAGTGGCTAGTTGGCTCATTTGAATCTCTAACCTCTGTATAGTTTGCATGAGAGAATCTTGATTTTTCATGTATCTTTCCATATTTCTTTCAAAGTCAGTCATTCTCCTTTCTAGTTGAGGATTTTGGAAGGAGAATTGTGGAGCTTGGTTGGGAAGTTTTGTTGATAGTTTGAAAAGTTAGGTGGATGGTTGGGAGAATTATTATGGAAATTGAAAAAGTTGGGTTGATGATTGGAAGAATTATTAGCATGATGGAAGTAGCTTGCATGATTTTACCGTGAATGGTCATAGTTATTTTGGCTCTATGAGAAATTAGGGTGATTTCTCCAGCCAGGATTGTACGTTGGTACGTAAGGATTATTGTTCGGCCTTGAAAAGGTCGCATTCATCGGTTCATGGTATTGTTGCTGAGCCTGAAACATAGGGCACTCCTCGAACACATGATTCATGGCTTGGCAGTAAGTACAGCCCGGAGTTGGAAATTGGTTTAGGCTGACTTGATTGATTGGACTTGGTTCCTTAGTTTCTAAAGCTTCCAGTCTTCTTTCTAGGTTCGCTAACTTAGCCTCATAAGCTATGGATGATTTGATAGAATGGAGATCTCCTTTTGAAGAGATGGAGTTTGGATTCCTAGAGGTTTCACTAGTAGGTTTCCATTGGATAGTCTTTTTAGCTAGGTTTTTATACAAATCCCATCCTTCATTTTCATCCTTCTGCAAGAATCTCCTTGACACATACTTTCTAAGAGGGTTTTGGTAGAATAGTCTAAACCATCATAAAGAATTTGGCATTGTCACCATTTTTCTATTCCATGATGAGGACATTGGACAAGGAGGTCTTTAAAGCGTTCAAAGTACCTCCAGAATGGTTTACTCGGTTCTTACTTGAATTGCATGATGGTCTTCCTAATGAGAGCGGTCTTATGAATTGGATAGAATTTCTTCAAGAAGACCTTGATGAAACCATCCCAAGATGTGATAGAACCGGCCGCTAAGCTGTAAAACTATTTCTTTGCTAAGTCCTTAAGAGCGAAAGGGACAAATCTCAACCTAATAGCATCGTCTACAAGGTGTGAGATTTTCATCATTAGACATACTTCCTTAAATTCTCTTATGAAAAAGTAAGCATCTTCGGATTCTAAGCCATGAAACTTAGAGAGTGTGTTGATGAATTGAGACTTGAGCTCAAAATTGTATTCACCAACCGATGGAAGTAAAATGCGAGATGGAAGTGAGGTTCGAATGGGATAGAACCTATCCTGCAATGATGTGGTTGAGTCATAACCGGATCAGGTCTTGGTCCAAACTTGGGTGGTGATGTGTTTCTAGTCAACCTAGATGAGACCACACTTGCATACAAAAACACAATCACAATCACAAACAAGTTTACCAATAGTCAACAAGAGTAATCAAACAAGCCTAGTCTAAGGTAACCTTGACCTAGACAACTCCTAACTGGTTGATTGTCCACAGGAGGTATAATGTAGATTTTGACCACAAGCTAATCAGTCAGGTCAGGGCAAGATTGGTGGGAGGTTATCCATCAAAGACGTTCCTTAATTAAGTAACCACCAACCCTCGGGCTTTCGGCCCTTAATCTCCTTCCTAGACACTGATTTGGCAGGAGTCAAATTCCAACACCTTTCCCCTTAGGATAATCTCCTAGTGAGTTCGAGATGTCCCTAAGGTCAACGTCTATCAGATTTTACTTAGGCTTAGGTTGTGCGTGCTCGGAGATGGTTTGCGGGCTAAGGAAGGGTAATGACTTCCCCACCTTATTTTGAATTGGGTTTTGCCCTTAGAATTTATTGTGCAAAGTGTGCAAGATATAGAAAAGTAGCATTCAAAAGAAAATATCACCAAAGAATGTTTCCTAAACTATATGCTTCATAGTACCTTGTCTCCAGCTCTCTTCAACAGTAATTGTAAAATAAACATAATTAGACAAATGCCTAGAATGCAAGTCTAAACGTTTTTTTAAGCAATTAACAATCACTCAAATTATTGTTGGATTAAAACAGGGATGGTGGATAGCAGATATAGCAAGAATATAACATACAAAAACTTAATTTTTTGCGATCAATATGTCCTGCAAAAAAGAGTTTTAGTATTCCAACGAAATTTTTAACTTTTGCAACGCAATTTCTTGAAATTCTGTTTCCTACTTTCGAGAGTAGGGGCACAGAATTTGCAAGTCTTCTCTTGCAAAGCTTGAATGCTAGATCTGAACCTTGAAGTCCCTGAAACAACACACCAAACTTGTTAAAAAACAAATACACCGTTCCCTCCCCGGCCACGGCACCAAAAATTGATTGTAAAAATCAAAGAGTTAGGAGATTTACCGTGTAGCTTTGGGCTAACAGGTCGTGTCCACGAGGAGGAATGCGATGAAAACTTTTTGGTGTTTCGTTTAAAAAGCCAAGAATGGTGCTAGTTTTTTTAGTTGAAAAGAAGAATGGAGAGAAGGAAAGTGATTAAAAGAGAAATTGCAAATGTGGAAAAGGCTTTGGAAAAAGGTGATTTAAAAAGCTTTGAAAAAGTGATTGGTTATTTTTAATAAAGAAGAAAATCTAGACTCCCTATCTCACTACTCAATGACATGTTCTTCAATTGAAACCCTTAATGCCTCAACTTGATCATAGGCAACAACTTAAGATTGATTTTAGAAAGCTTTAAGCAAAGCACATAAGATGTTTGGAAAAGTTAATCCTCTTCTTTAAGAAATCATCTCGAATTGAATGTTAAATCATCAAGAAGTTCAAGTATGAGATAAACACAAGTTCGAGAGACGTTTTTAAGAGAAGTAGGAATTTAAAAAACCAAACCCATCCTCATGTGCCTTCAAGAACACTTTCAAGAAGAAAGGCTTAAGTTAGGCATGCAAATGATTCATTGGGTCTTTTCACCAAAACCATTTGAAAAGAAGAGGGATCAGAGAGAGGAGTAATAGTGAGCCCAGAAAACCGATTTAGCTACTTATGGAAAATAAAGAACAATGCAAGTAATTAAAGTAAGACATACCGTAAAATGAGTAGAAGAAAATGTAGCTTGATTCTTGTATGGATACCACTTCAATCTTCAGGTTACAAGCACTCAATTCCTCTCTCTCACAGGTATTTGCAAATTGCAAAACAAAAATATAACTTTTGTACTATCTAACAAAGAGCCTAAACTTTAAAGTATAAATAAAAATTCTAATCCTAGTCTTCGCCCTTTTTTCTATGTTGAAAATGGTATTTATAGGGAAAAATCAGAGGGGAGAGCCCGTAGGAAGATTGGGGGAGCAAACGCTCCCCAACAAACCTAACAAAGCTGCCAGTTGGCCAGACCCAACTGGGTGGTTCTCCTAGTTTGGTGATTCTCCTGCATCTTCTACTGGTTTTCTTGTTTCTGCTCCAGGATTTGACGAAACAGCCTTTGATTGTTGGCTTTAACCACTTGATTTGGGAGGATTCTTTTCAACCGGTTTTCAAGCTCTCTGATATGCCAAGATTTTGCCCTGATTTCTTGATTTCGAATTTATTCTAAATTAAATCAGAATTTGGTGGGCTTTTGGGCTTGTTTCTCTTTCTTTTCTTTTAGCAATTAGGCCTACATTTAACAAAGAAGAAGACTTATTAATAGGATTTATTAGCTAAAAAGTATGGTAAGGTGACAATGTATATGCAATATATGTGACTGATCACAAAACATGAAGCATAAAATAAAAACCAATATCATCATTAGGCTAAATGCACATGTTTAGAGCCATGATATACACAATAGTTAAACTTAAGTGAGAACACCAAAAAAATAATAATCCATATAAACATGGGTGTATCTCAATTACTATACATATATGTCATAGGACTAATTTCATGGCATATAGCATAATGAGCATTAAAACATAACATGCTAAAAAATCAATAAATGAAAGCATTTAAACAAAATGGGAGTTAGAGATAGTTACTAAAACTATTAGGGCTAATCTCTAGATCTCCAAACGATGGTGGTCCTCCCACCAAACTCCTCTTGAAAGTGATGCATCCAAAATTGTCACCGTTTAGCTCGGAACGAATTCACCTCAAGGCACCAATGCATCTCATGTCATATGAGAGCCCACACCTACGTCAAATAAAATAGGAGTGGCTTTTGGTACCCATACTCTTTTGGGTCCATGGGGGTTAGTACCTTTCCTAACCCAAAAAAAAATCTATTTGATAAATTTGAATCATTAATTCTATCAAAGCAAAATTTTGTCAGGTGGCCCTTACGTCCACAATATGTACATGTGTACCATGAGCATACCTAGTGTCATGTGTATGAACGTGAGAAGCATGTGTATGCCGTGCTTTGTGTGCATGCAAGTGAGAAGCATGTTTCTTGTGAAACATGGATTCCGATCGTATGTGGTTCATGGCACATTGGCTCAAAGTGGAGCCCAAACAATCAACACTCTTTTTTAAAGCACATATATCATTTTCAATCATAGAAGAAGAGGTGGAGTATACAATAGATATGCTAGATGATGGAGCATGGAAAATATGTGAGTCAATATCATTTTTCAAAAAAGTATTTTTCTTAGAAACCAAATCTAATTCTTTTGAAATAGAGTCAATTTTGTTTTTCAAAGATTGATTTTCTTTTACAACAAAATCAAGTTTTGAAGTCAAAGTCTCATTTTTCTTCAAAACAATGTTATAATAATTTTTATTTTTCAAAATTTTATTTTCATTTAGGGCAAGGTCAAGTTGGAATTTCAAAGAATCCCTTTCATTTGAAATCTCATCTCTCTCTTGCAAAGCCATATCAAGTTTAGAAAACAACTCTTTATTTTCTTCTTTCATTTTAAAAGTTTTCTTTTTCAAGAGTTGGTATTTGTCTAATAGGTTTGTGATAGTTCTTCATTTAATGCATCGGCATTAACATAATCATCACCGGAAGAACTAGCACAATTATCTAGTTGAGTTTCCGAGCTTACCTCAAGGGAGTCATTTCCATGGACTATGTAGCAATGTTCGTCGGACTTGCCACCACTAGATTCTTTCTCTACAATGTTTCGTGTTTCAAGCTTTGGAGAGGTCAAGGTGTTCCACACTGCAAATGCGGAATCACAATGAGAAACCACAGAAAAATAATCTTTACTTAGAGTGCTCCTAAATGCCTCAAGGGCTTGTGCATTGGCCTCTATATGCTTGCTATTACCAAGATAAGATTTCTTAGTAGCGGCAAGGGAAACATGCAAGCCTAGGGTTTTAAGGTACATACTCATTCTAAGCTTCCACATATCGATGTTAGAAACATCAAACATGGAAGGTGCAAGATAATCCATGAGTGTGTGTAAACAAATATGTGTGCAAATACAAATACTAGATTAGCTAACCAAGATCTCACTCCTAGGTGCTCTGATACCAATTGAAAGTACACCTAGAAGGGAATGAATCGGTGTAAGGTTAATCTAATGACAAATGATGCGAAATTAAAACTAAATTGTAACACACTTAGTGTAACCAAAGAGTGTAGCCGAATTCCCTGCGAAGGGTTCTGTACTATCTCCTCTAAATTCCTCTAAATAAGAGTTGAGGTGCTATTTGAAGCTCTCTTGGTTATACACAAGTATGGCACACAAACACTACCAAGCGTATATGTATGAATAAACAATATGAAATAATGCAAGGCACAAATAAGAGAGAGAGTTTAGAGATATTAGATCAAACGCAAACACCAAGATATGTTTCTAGGCTCGAGCCACTGCTCTATGTCCCCGCCTTCACACAGAAGAATTTTTCCTATATCGTCCACACAAGGAACCTCCACTGAGGATTTGGGTAATACAAAGTAGGAGTACACAACTCCACTCTCCAATAAATACAACCTCTACACAAGAGGCAAGGCACTACAACAGTCACCTCTACACTTGAGGGATAAGCAGTTAGCCAAATAAAAATCACCTCACACTTGAGGGATAAGGCTCAAAGCCAACACTCCAACAATCACCTCTTCACTAAGAGGGATAACAACAAAGACAACCGCAACCTCCACAATCACCTCTCACTAGAGGGATACCAACAAATACAAGGAAGGTTACAACACTTGGTGGTATCAACAACCACAAACAAAATTTTACCACAAAAATTAGATCCTAATAGATAGGATAGATAAATAGCTCAAGTGTAAGAAAATAAAGTGTTTGGAATAAAGAAAAACACTTGAAAAAAATCTCCAAATAGATATAGAAATCAAGACCAAAAACCAATTCCCAAAAGACTCTCTTTTCTTTGAATTTTTCAACACTTTAAAAACAAATAAAGAATAAATCTTTTGGCATAAAAGCTCTTTTAGAAACATGCTGAAAGATAGAAAATTTTGTTCTTCAAATTCTTAATGAAATCAGCTAATGGGGCTATTTATAACCCTTTAAGAAATCTGGCCGTTGGCAGCAAGATGACCTTCCGGTCGACCAGCCAATGGTCATTTTTGTGACCGTTGAGCCACCGGTCAACCGCCCGATCGACCGAGTCTGGAAACAGAGAGCAACAGCTCTCTGTCGGTCGATCGCCCGGTCGACCGGAACTGGATACAAAGAGCAGCAGCTCTCTGCCGGTCGACAAGCCGGTCGACCGGGGCCATTTCCAGAGAGCAGAGCTCTCTGGACAGTCGACTGCCTGGTCGACCAGCCCACAAGCCCAAGCTGTCTTGCACGTCTGTACACGTCAGTCGACTCGGTTGACTTCTGCAGCGGTCGACCGTCCGATCAACCGGCAGAAGGCCAGGTCCAGCTATTAGGGATTTAAAAACTTGGTTATTTTCCTTCTAAAAAATCCCATAAACACACGTAAATTCCACAAAAATAAGTTCTTTTTAGATCTTGAAATACAAATATGTGTGACTAGAATTCAACACATATTATAAACAATTTGAACCATTTTTGTGATATTAAAATTTTGCTTAAATACAAAATCGGTGTTTTCCAAAAACCAAACTTTGAAATGGAAATCTGATTTTTCCAAAACACATGTAAATACAAAACATGATATTAAAACAACTTTGAAGCATATTGTATATGGATAGAATTCAATATACATATAAAGATTTATATCTATGTTTTTAACATGAAATCCAATATCGGTTAAACCGAAAACCAAAACAAAATAAACTTTAAAACTTGTTTGTGTATGTAAACTTGAGCATATCAACACTATCTAATCTTTAGATATAAACATACTAAACACAAACCGAGGTCTTCTTGTAGAACTCCTTCTCCAAGTAGACTCGATCCAAACACGATCTACCGAGCTTGACTCCAACTGAGTACTAGATGCAATCTTAACGGTCAAGCTCTTGAATCAATATGTGAAAGCTCTAAAACTTCTTTATTGAAGCTAATCACCTACTAATATTCTGATCAAATATCTGAAACTAAATATCACAAGATTATTAATAAAGTATAACTACATGAGTTAATCATCATCAAAACTAGAGTGATGGGCCTCTGGGCCAACATTTTTCACACAATTATGTGATCCCTCGTGCATTCTTATTAATTGAGCCGTGTTCCAATAATGTCTCAGAATATAATGCCCTCTTGATCGAAATGCAACTTGTTAAAGAGATTGGAGTCAAAAATCTTGAAATGTACGATGATTCAAAACTCATCATCAACCAGGTTTGCAGGGAGTATGAAGTCTGACATGAAGACTTAGTGCCCTATCACAATACGACTATTGACATGGCAGATGTAACCCCCGATCCTAGGTGTACGTATCACTGTATCGGTACTCGATATGGTGTATAAAGTGATTTGACCCTTTTGATAGTTAAATTGAGCCAATTTTAATTTTAAATATTATTTTCTAATATTTTATATTTTCAAAATTTTTTGAATTTTTCTGAATTATTTTAAAAAAAAATCTCAAAATTCGGCGTCCACTGATACCGATAGTTGACTCTTCGATTTTTAATTTACAATCAGAGTTAAATTTCTAAATTTGCTTTTATATTATACTTTAAAATCATATTTCTTCTTTTCAGGCATTTTTGAGGATTTTTCTGAATTTATCAAAATCTGGTCAAACGGGTGTCGCCTAGTATCTGTGATATATTCCAGGATTTTTAATTTACAAACTGGATAGAATTTTTAGAATCTAATTTTACATTACTTCTCAGTATAATATTTTCTATTTTATATAATTTTTAGGAACTGTTCGGAGCTAGCCAAATTTTTACCGAATAAAATAATATAAATTCTTTTTCTATTGCTTTTTCGTTTTTCTTCTTCCCCAAGTCTTCCCACCGCCTTTACCCACCACCTTACCCCTTCCTCCTTTATAAACTCTCTCCTTCTCCCTTTCTTTCTCTATTTCACTCCTCTCTCTTTTTCTTTCTCTCTCAATCTCTCACACTCTCTATATCTTGGGAGGGCCTGACCCGTCGCCCGTGGCCAGGCCCAAGACGCCGGCCGCCTCCTCCTAGGCCATGCTGCCTATGGCCAGCCTAGATCAACCGACCTCCCCTCCTCCTTTTTCTCATCCTCCTCCTCCTCCTCCTCCTCCTCTTCTTCTTCCTGTCCTTCTTCTCTTCTCTCTCTCTCTCTCTGTCCATCTCTCTATCCTTCTCTCATTTTCCCTAGGCAGAGCCGCCAGCGAGGTTGGGCGTCATCGCCGGTGGGGCAGAGCTGGTCTAGGCTGGGCGTCACTACTGTCCTTCTTCTCCTCTCTCTAAATAAAATTTGATTTAGTTGAAATAGATTTGATAATATCCTCTCTCTATTATCCTATATTTTTTGATAAGATTTGCCAATAAACTTCTTAATTTGGGATTATCTTAGTTGATCTTCAAGTTAACCAAATGAATCTTCAAAAATTTAGTTCTAACTGATTTTATCTGATGTTATCTTCTCTGATTTGCTCCAGTTTTTGGATAGAATTACTTTTAAACCTCTAAATTTAAGTAAATCTTTATTGATTTGCTTGAGCTTTTATACTCCAAATTTAATTGGATAAACTTGTCCATTTCTCCTCTTTCTCCATAAATTACCCTGCATACCCTTAAACATTAGAATGAATTAAACGGCAGAGTTTTATTATAAAATAAATGTGAAAATGTGATATATGTGACACTAAATATGCAATGCATGTGTACAATCACACCCCCACACCTATCTTTTACTTGTCCTCGAGCAAAATAAAAAAAAATTAATCTAACACACTTTTGTAGAAATCACGGTTGCACTTAGCATGTGCAACAAGCCGTTAACCTCTAGATTACCCCTAGAAAACGAGTTTTGTCTCGTGAGGGGTTTCAGTGGATTACACCCATAAAATTCATAAAGAAAGAGAATAAAATGTTAGTATTTTCGAAAAGCATTTTGAAAAAGAGAGAAAATATTTGAAGTATTATTGTAAGAGTTCAAGTAATCTATAAGTTATAGGAAAATTGAATTTTTTATTCCAAAACTTAGTCTTATTTAAAAACTTGTTATCAGTTAAGGTAAGGAGTCAAACTGTATTTCTCATCTAGTCTATTACTTTATCCTAAGTCATATGCATCTTTATGACCGTGAAATTTTGACTAGGGATTCTTTAACTCTAACTCTTATGCCTTATTTAAGTTTTTTATATTTTTGTATTTTTGGTATTATTATTTCATAGTTCTCTTAGGCTTTTTAATCTGCCCATCTAACAAGTCTTTAGTCAGTGACACCCAAACAGACGATTTTAGGGCACCGTGTCAGAAAACACCCTAAGGATCTAAGGACTCGAGCAAATAAGGCACAAAACTAAGCATTTTATTTATTATATGGACCACTTTTAGGCGCGAATATTTATGCTTTATGAGGCACAAGTACCCAGTTTAATCAGAGGATTTTTTTTGATATATAAATTTATATATATTTTTCTTTTTTTCATTTTTTAATAAGACATAAGAATCTTTATTTTTGAACCCTAAGTGTGTAAGTGTTATAAAGTTACATATTTCATCAAGATAAAGATCAAGACTAAATTACTGTTCCAAATTTTCTTCCTAACTTAGAACAAATAACCTTATTTTGACCAAGTACAAAAAATCCTAATTATGATTCTCCTTTTCTTTAATATTAACTTAATTTCTTACAAGAAATAAGTCAAAATATTGTTTCTTTTTTCAAAAAACTTTTAAAAGCAAAGAAATATTAATTTTTTATAAATAAAAAGAAAACCTATGTTATGTTAGAATCCTCTCCCACACCTATCTCATGCATTATCCTCAATGTATGAATGAATGCATAAATGCATGAAAAAGAAGAAAGAGAAGGAAAATATTACCTTAAGGTGGTGGTCCAGTGGTGATCGGATTGGGCAAAGCATTGCTACCCAATCAAGATAATATGGTGCTTCACGGAACCCACATTTATTAACCTCTTTTCTATTTGTATATTTATAGTTTCCAATATAAATAGGATCATACAAGATCCTATCATGAAAATTCTCCCTTTCATATGACCAGTCTTGAAAAATCATCACGGGACTATCATGGTCTATACCGATGTCCAACAAAAGAATTGGTGGAATGGCTGACTTGAGTTCAAGAGTGATAGGTTTGGCAACCATTACTAACTCGAAAAAATTAAGTGTAAGTTCGAGAGTTGGTATTGTTTCAATAGTTGAGTCCAAATCAAAGAAATAAAATTCACATTCTTTTTCCATCAATGGAATGTGACTATCCAAAATTGGTTGTTCAGTTTCAAGATCTATGGATACGGGAATCAATGTTGGCTTGGGAAATGAGTCCAAATAAGTGAAGGATATCGAGTCAACATAGATTCAAAAATGGGAACTGAATCACAAGGTGGGGGATCAGGTTCACATTCATAATCAAGTTCAATCTCATTAAAATAAAAACTTGCCAATTTGTCAATGGGTTGATATTTGTCAAGTTTAAGATTTTGTGGTGAAATTGGATCTTGGTCAAAGTCTTTAAGATACCATGATTCTTGATTTTCATCAATATGGCTAGAAGTCTCGAGAATAGTCAAAGATTAGGTAGGGAGAGTTTCTTATTCCCTACGCATATTTTTCAGTCGACTAAGTCTTGCTTCTGTCATATCGAGTGAATCACTTTTAAATTGAATCATGTATTCTATACTCTTTTCTAAATCGATATATTCTTCTTGTTGTGGGACTTGAAAAATGGAGTAAGGATCTCAGATTTAAAAATTTTTATAGACTTTCGAGTCTTCTAGATTTTGAATTCGTCGCTCGAGCTCTTTAAGACTCCATCCTCTTTTCGTAGTTAACTGGTTCTTCTATTGGTTGTTCAAGAAAAGAGGTAGGTAAAGTTTTTAACCATATGACTCAGGGGAGTTATACCCCCACTGACTCTATAAAGAGTGGTGATGATTGTTCCAGTCTTGTTCATAGTATTGGGACTTGGGCATATATTGATTCAGATAAGAATAATCCGGCATATTTAGTTGGTTAGAGTTATAAAATGTCGGGTTGGTAATATCCAAGTCAAAAGAGGTCGGGGTGAAGTATGAATTACTATATGCATTGGGATAATTATAATCGTAATCAATATCATAAAGATGTCAAAAAAAAATAAAAACAAACAAACAAGCAAATAAGCAAAAATCTAACTTAAGTTAGGGTAGAACTTAGACCTAAATGATTCCTAACTGGTTAGACTATCCACGAGGGGTATATTGCAGAATCTAACCGCAAGTTAATCGACTTGGTAGGGGTAAGACCTGTGGGAGATATCCATGCCTAAGCAATGGGCCTAATTATGCCAAACCACTGTTTTTTGAGATTTCACCTCATCAATCCCTAACCTTTGACACCGATTTGACAAGAGTCAAATTCTAATCAACTTTTCCCTTAGGTCAGTTTCTTATTTGAGTCCGAGATGTCCCTAGGGCCAACGTCTACTCAGTTTTAGTTAGGTTTGGGTTATTGAGTGAGGAGATTGTTTGTGGGCTATAGGAGGGTAATGACTTCCCCACCTTATCTTGTTTATAGGACAAGCCCTTAATTCATTTTAGTGCAGTGTACAACTATATAGAAAAAGTAACACTCAAGCAATATTTCATACAAGAATGAACCTTATACTAAATGTTATACACACATACCTTGGTTTCAGCACACTTCAACAGTAAATAGAAAATTTAACGAAATAGATACGTGCCTAAATGCAAAGTCTAAACTATTTTTATCATTTACAATTAACCTTTTACTGTTGAATTAGAAATATATATATAGTGAGTCAAACAAGAAAATAAGTAGCTACAGATATTTAAACATTGCAATTCATCCAATCTGCAAAAAATACAGGTCATAGTTCACTCAGATTGCCATGAAAATGTAGCAAATCTGAGGGCTTCTGGGCTATGCTTTCTTAAACAGAATCCAGGGCTACTTATATGTCCACTACAGCAAAAATTTCTTATTATTAAACTTGTACACCAAGAACAAAAAAGAAAATTAATCAATAACGTAAACAAAAAAGAGTCACTTACAGTCCCTCCCCAACAACGGCGCCAAAATTTGATTGAGGTTTAACCTGCACATAAAAAATATAGAATTTCAGAACTTAAGAATAAAGAATGCAAGGTGCTCAATACTACTGTGATAGCAAGTGACTATGCGGGTTGTGATCCACAAGGAGGGACTAGCGATGAAAGCTTTTTGTAAGTTCTCTTTAGTTCACTAAAAATAGTTAAAGTTCTTCTCTTATTCTTTAAAAGAAAAGAAAAATAAGTTATGTTAAATTGTGAAAGTGATCGATAGAAGGAGATGATTTAAAAAATGAAAAACTAAGTTAAAGAAAGAAAAAAATGAATAAAAGAGTTGGGAGATGGTGGTGATCTAAACTAAAGGATTAAAAGAAAGGAAGAAAAAAATTAAAAAAACTTACCTACCTCCTCCGGTTGATGACTTACCTGAATCCTCATCAACGATGTACTTTTTCTTGAAGGTGAGCAAAACATGACGATGAGATCTTTCCCATTCCCGATCTACACTACGAAATGAAGGTGCAAGCTATACTATCACAGAAATGGTTGTTTATCACCATAGGCCATCAATGACACTTACAAAGACGAGACAACTTCGAAGATTTTGGAGTCGTTTGGATTCACAAACACAAGTAACAAAAACAAGAGTCGAAAAGAAACTTCGATTGAATTTAATAACAATGAAAGAAAGAAAGAATACTTACACCAGTGTCACTCTTAGTACAAGCATTACTCTTGTTCTCCTATGCTACTGTTCTTCGATCTCAGTTACATAAAAAAATAAAAATTTACATTTAAAAGAGAAAGAAAAATTTAAGTTAAATCTATACAAAAATCTATTCTATTCTCTACTTGATCGTCCTCTTTAGCCTTTAAGAACTGTAGTATTTATAGGATAAATGGAGTGCCAAAGAGTGGTAAAGAGATGAGCTCAAATTGCTGGCCTAACAACAAATATTCTTATCCTTGTTATCCTTTTTTATACTGATAAATTCATCTCTGGACTTCTAGAATTGAGATTATCTTCATTGATTTCTCAAATAAGGATAATAAATTCAAATAAAATCCAATTTAGTTGGAATAGATTTGATAATATCCTCTCTCTATTATCTCATATTTTTGATAAGGTTTGCCTATAAACTTCTTGATTTGAGATTATCTTAGTTGATCTTCAAGTTAACTAAGTGGATCTTCAAAAATCTAGTTTTAACTGATTTTATCTACTGTTATCTTCTCTGATTTGCTCCAATTTTTAGATAGAATTGCTTCTAAATCTCTTAATTTGAGTACATCTTCATTGATTTGCTTGAGCTTTTAAAACTCCAGATTTAATTTGATAAACTTGTCCATTTCTCCTCTTTCTCCATAAATTATCATGTATACCATTAAACATTAAAATGAATTAAATAGCAGAGTCTTATTAGAAAATAAATGTGAAAATGTGATTGATTGAGGTTTTACCTGCACAAAATAAAGAATTTAAGAATAGTATGTGCAAGTACTCAATTCTACCGCGATAGTAAGTAGCTATGCGGGTCGTGATCCACAAGGAGGAATACGATGAAAGCTTTTTGATGTTTTTGTTTAAAAACTAAAGAATAGTGTCGATATTTTTTTAATGTTGAAAAGAGGATGGAGAGTAAGAAAGTGATTAAAAGAAAAATTGAAAACTTAGAGAAGGCTTTGGAAAGATGATCTTTAGAAAGGCTTGAAGATTGATTTGTTATTTTTAATATATGAAAAAGATTTGGGCTCACTATCTTACTACCCAACGATATGTTCTTCTCTTGAAATTCTTAGTACCTCAATTTGATCATAAGCAGAAACTTAAGTTTGAGTTTCGAAAGTCTTAAACAAAGCAAATAAGATTTTTGAAAAAGTTTAACTCTTTTTCTTAAGAAATTATCTTGAACTGAATGTTAAATCATCAACTTGTCTTTCAAGTATGAAATAAAAACAAGTTCAAGTGATGTTTTAAAAAATAGAAGTTTAAAAATCTAAACCCATCCTCAAGTGCCTTCAAGAACACTTTCAAAGAAGAAAGGTTTAGCTTAAGGTATACATATGATTCTGTTTGGTTCTTTACATCAAAATCATTCAAAACAAGAGAGGGATCAAAGAGAGAGATGATAGTGAGCCCAGAAAAATAAATTTAGCTACTCATGATTAAGATAAAGCAAGACATGTAAATGAAATAAAATATACACGTGAATCGGAGAAGAAGAGAAATCTTGATCCTTTATTGATGTCACTTCAACTTCAGGTTACAATCACTCTTTTCCTTTCTCTCACTGATATTTAGACTAAACTATAAATTAAAAAAATAGAGATACAACTTCTCAATACTATCTAATAAAGAAACTAAACCCTAAAAATAAAGAGAAAAACTTAAACTAATTTTCGGTGCCTTCTTCTCTGAAAAATATAGTATTTATAGGGAAAAACTAAAGGGGGGAGGGCGTACGAAGATAGGGGAGCAAACGCTCTCCCAACTGACTTAACTAAGCCGCGAAAATGCGGCTTTGGCCGCATTTTCCCGACCAAGGTGTGGCCAAGTGGCCACACCCGGTTGGTGATACTCTCTGGTTTAGTGATACGCCTTTATCTCTTACTGGTTTTCCCGTTCAGCTCCTGGATTTGATGAAACTGTCTTTGATCTTTGGCTTTAACCAATTGATTTGGGAAGATATGTATTAACTAATTTTCAACTTCTCTGATTTGCCATGATTTGCCCTAATTTTCTTATTTAAAATTAATTCTGAATTAAATCAGAATTTTGATGGCATTTTGTGCTCGTTTCTCTTCCCTTTCCTTTAGAATTGGGCCTGCATTTTATAAAGAAAAATAAGACTTATTAATAGGATTTATTAGATAATAAACATGATAATGTGAGAATATATATGCAATATATGTGACCGACATATGTGACACTAAATATGCAATGCACGTGTACAATCAGTTGATAAAGGCATACCAAATCCGTTGATAGTTGAGGGTTCGCTAAATATCCTCAGAGATCTGATACCTTCCCCTCAAAAATCCCTTACCAATTCTTATTCATGGAATGGTAGGACTACAAAAAGCTATAATTGTTTCCTCAGTGAAATAATCACATAGCAAACCTATCATATTAACATTATACTTCTGGCATACCCTACTGTTAAGTTAACATTATACCTCTAACAGTGATTTCCTTTAATATCCCTAACGGACAAAAAAAATTTATATCTTGTCAATTCTCTTCAATGGAATGACGACTCTTCTGAAATTCTCAAATCGTAAAATTTTCTGGTCAAGTTAAATACTACACCTCTGACTAAGATTGCTCATGTCGCAATGTAGATCACCATTAGGTTAACATTTTACCTCTAACGGTGATTTCTCTAAATTTTTTCAGTGGACAAAATTTTAATTTTTCAATTCTCTTCAATAAAATGACAGACCCACTAAATTGCTCAAATCGTAAAATCTCTCGGTTAAGTTAAATACTACACCTCTGACCAAAATTGTTCATATCGCAATATAAATCCCTATTAAGTTAATATTATAACTATGACAGTAATTTTCTCTATTTTCCCAACGAAAATAAGACATTCGATGCTAAGTTAAATATCACACCTTTAGCAACAATTTCATTGTTAAGTTAAATACTACACCTATGATAATGATCTTTTCTCGAGCTTTCTTTTCGAAACCGAGATGTCAAATGCTAAGTTAATATCACATCTCTTGCATTCACCTCATTGCTAAGTTAACATTATACCTATGACTGTGATTTTCTCAGTTTTCTCAAATGAAAACGAGATCTCCTTGATGCTAAGTTAATATCATATCTCTAGCAAATATATCCTTATTAAGTTAATATCACACCTCTAACAATTCAATTTGCTTTCAATTACAAATCCAAACTCATCTTGTTAATATTACACCACCAATGATAAAAATCTCCATAAATCTCCAGTGGAGTAAACTCAACTTGTTATTCTCATTAAACAAACAGAAACTCTACAAAAAATTTATTCAAATCACGAATTCAAGTTCTGTCAAGTTAAATATCACACCTCTGACAGTAACCTTTTCAAATTCCTTAAATAGAATTACCAAACTTTGACTTGCTATGTTAATCGTCACCTCTGGCAATCAAACTCAATCGCTTTCATTTGTCTAATTTTTAAATATAAAAAGAAAATAAAGAAAAAATGAAGGTAAAATTGTCACTTTTATTATTCATATTAAAAATTATAAAAGTGATACAAATGCTCTTTTATTCAATAAGACAGAGTGTTACAAAAGGGTTATAAAAAGTTAACCTCGCTCAGCTAGAGACTTTATTTGGTCCTTGAGGCGCTGAATATTCTTTTGGCGTGCCTTTTCGACCTCAGCCACAGCCTGAGCCCTTAGCGCCTCATTTGACAAAAATGTCTTTGAAGCCAGTTGTTCCCAGAAAGCTTCCAATTTAGAAGAATGGTCAGTGAGCTTCTTCTGCACCAGATGCCTGGCGGTCTCAAGTTCTTCCACCTTTTTCTTCTCATATGCAAGTTTCAACTCGTAATCTTGAATTAAGGCTTGCGCCTTAGCAACCGCCATGCGAGCACTTGCAATGACATCATCCACAGTTTTGAAAACGATTTAAGATTGATGGATGTTGTTAACTAAGCTCTGATAGCTGACCCTGAAATCATCAATATGACAGTTACACTCTGCTATTTGCTACTCAATCTCCTTCCGCTCCCGCTCATGTTTGATGCAGAGGTCCTCTGACACCCATTGAGCATCAGCAACCGGGTTGACTTTCTTTAAGTTCCTAAGATCCTTCGAATATGTACCTACCTACTCAACTAGCACCTGGTAGACGATTGCATGTCAGAACCTCCAGTCTGTTTGATATTTTCAATCTGATTCTCAAGGATTGACCGCATAAATTCGAAAGGACTTCGCCTAGAGAGTATCACCTCGATGCAATACTTCATCATCACAAAGAACTGCGCCACTATTTGGAGGGTAAGTTCTTCATTGATGTCTGTGACTGGTGTTGGCACCTGCAGAACACTTTCTAAATCAGTCTCCACAGCAGTGGTAGTGATGCTCTCATAAGAAGGAGGTGGCACATTCGTCTCTCCTAGGAGTATAAGTGCAAGTTGGACCATCAGTTCTCTCGTTTCTGAGGTCACCACAAGAGTTTCAGAAGTTAAAATTGTAGTGATTTGTTGGGTAACAATGTCTAAAATGGACTCCTTTGCTTGAACAGATACAATATCTCCTACAGTTATTTTAACTGAATAATGTTATTAATGACGCTAAAAAGACGGGAATATCAAGATATGTTGAGATATTACCAATTCGAGGGGTGGGAGGCAAATCTTCAAAATGAGAGGACCTTCCCGTCACACTAAATGTACTCGCTGGAGTCTCCTCAATGTTGATCTCCACTTAAGCCAAATAAGAGTATTTGCTGATATGGAGCAGAGTATACATTGTCCCTGTCAACATCATCTTTTAAGTAATCCAACCTCTTGCTCGAAGTCAAGGACACATGAGTAAGGAGAACTCCTGTAGTGGGAAGTTCAATCTCAATAAGCCCAGCAGTAGGACTTTGATCTGGAACCTCCACTGAGGAGCCCAGTTGAATGTTAGGTGGATCAACGATCATTTCCTGATGCTTAAAGGAGCTCAAGGAACATCTTTAGTAGGCACTAGGGCTGACGAGGAGTCACCACCAGTAGTTTGTCTTTCTGTGACTTTCCCCAGCAATACCTCAGTCATGACCACTACAGGACCTTTTGTTCGACGACTTCGCGGATGTAGAGGAACCTCAGGGCCTTCATCCTCTTCAGAGCCTCCATGAACAAGTTCAGGGTCTATAGCCAACAAAGAAGTTCCCGAGGTAGGAACTTCAATCACAGGTTCGCACCGAGTGTTTTTCTTACTCGAACTAGCCTCAGTAAACTGAGATCGAGTACGCTTCGCAACTCCTTGAGAGCATTGTTGTTGAGACTCTTCAACTGGCCTTGCTCTATGTCTAGTAGCCCCCTGTCGGATTGACCTCGAGCTCAACCTGAAGAAGTTCGTCCATCTCTCTTAAATGGGTAGTTTTAGAGCCCTTCTTGGCTTAGAACATGGCCTTGATCCGTTTGATGCAGGTACTGCTTACATTATAGCCAGGGACTGAATTTGTTATTATATCTCATGCACAAAAATCAAGGCTGGTATAGGAGTTCGGTACCTTCTGTGAAAGTTGAATCTTGCCTCCGTTTCTTTAGCCATATTGAAATACCATGCCCTCGCCCCTTCGTACAGATTGCCACTGAAACGAAGGCCTAAGTTCGAGTTACCTATGTATAGTTGGTCATACCTGAATTGGTGAGCAAATCAGCTAGGCAACTATGGTTCAATTGTGCAAGCATTCCCCTATCGGAAGACCAAATATCCAAGGTGAATGTTGATCACCCACCAGAAAACCCGAGATGAGAGGACGGTGAACACATCAGCACCGGGTTGGTCAAAAAATCGCTCCCCATGTGAATCTCTTGGAAAATCAGGGAAGCACCTCATTAATTGATAGTTCATGCTGCTTTGAAGGATTTGTCAGACCATTAGCATGTACCAGCCATTCCAATTTGAGCGCTCCAGTTGTTGAACAAATGGCATAGAATCCTCAGAAAACTGCACCGCTGACATAAGTTATGGGCAATGTATAATGTACCATGTCATAAGATACATATAAGCAACTCTACACGAGGATCCAGTGTCTTCATCCTGGGCGCACCATCGGGTCCGACAACCATATTGCCCTCTCTGTCCTTTTCAGCTACTACGTTGCAAAAACTTCAACATAAAATTTAAAGCCTACTTTGAAGGCACCCTACTATAGCGGAAGCAAGCCGAAAGGCCGACCATAAGCAAGAAAAATGGCCGGGTAAACTACGTCAGCAACGATAACCTCATGTGGGGAAGTGGGTACAACACACTGCTTTAACTACAACATCAGAAATTCCACGAATAAGGCTCTGTCTGAGATAAGAATCCTGGCTTGATGGTGAAAAATGTCAAAAATAGTATCGGGCTTGAAGGTGTTCTTGTTCGACTATATTTGTATACGAGGTCTTTCTGTGATCTTAGCGTGAGTGCTGGTTGCCAATCAAGATACTAAACTCGATTTTTCTCCCAAAGCACAGAAAAGGTAGTTAGCTTATGATACTTTCTTGACTCCTCCTGACCTCCACACAGACACTTAGGCACAAATGTGAAAATGGCACAAGACCTCCCAGTAGGTCTCATACACCTGAGGAGCATCCTTCTTCAGTAAATGCAATTCTTCAGTACTAGGGATATACTCCTCAAACAGCAAATTTCCCATGGTCAGCCCTGAAACTTCAAACATCTCATGCAAGGCGAATCCCATTTCCCTAATTTGAGTGAAAAATGTGCAAGTTTCTGGGTTATACTTCTCAAGAATTGCAAAGAAGTTATAATTGTTCGGGACAATCCTATAGCACACGGCCCTGACCGTAGGATACAACCCGCACTAGAGCAGTGGTTCCTCCAATTCTTTGAGGACGAAGTAGACCATTTTCGCCTACCAAGAGGTTACTGTTGAATACACCCAACTAGGCGCCTGGAAGTCAGACTGAGAGAATTCACCTTCACTTTCATGAACCTGCTGATAAAAGTGGAAGCTTGCTTAGGGGTCCCGCCTGTCAAAAACTCCTGTTTTATCGAGCCTTGGGGTAGTTCAAGAATCTCTCTACTATGGCCATCTTGAAAAGCAGCGCGATTAGAGATACTCCTGATTGCGACAACCAATTGCGCTCTGATCCAGTCCATACACTAGGGAAGAGACATGGACTACAAATATGATAATAGAAGCATCCTTTCCATGTTAGGGAGGAAGAAAAGATGATACCTGATTTGACGGAGCCACTTGTAGTTCCCGTCAAATAAAACCTCCTCATTTTCTTCAATGGCGTCTCCAAAAAGGAATACCGGATTCCTGAATAGACGATGGCTGGTGGACTCAAATCTTCCGTCTGAGATGAGTTCTCACAGGGTAGAGGTAGTACCCTTGATTAAGCAGGCTTGGAGCTCCTCATTTGTTCCAGTGAACACATGGATTATTTTCCACAGGCTTAAGAGGAGGTTAAAAGCAACACTGCCAATATGACCAAACTGATTTCTCTTGGTCAAGGGTTCGAGGAGTATCTCACTACAAAAAGAAAAAATAACACAAAGTTAGTACTTTGAAAAAATAGTGAAATTACACCAAATGTTGGAGTTCAAACGCGGGGCTCAACATATGAGACTCGCGTTTGAAACGCGAGGCTCACATGAAGCCCACGCTGTACTCCACACTCAAAAAAATTTCTAAGTCCTGAGACTCAAAATGCGAGTCTCACAAAAGAGACCCGCGTTCAGAAGTCTCAAGACACGGAGTCCCCTGAACTCGTGTTCAATTCGAAGATGCGAAGATCGCGTTAATAAAATGGAAAAAAATGTCAGGATCACCAGACCCACATTCTGTTCATCAACATGAGAACCGTGTTTAAAAATCAAACACGGACCAGCAAGATCCGCGTTGGCTGTTCAACTTCAAGAGAAGTTTTGAAACTTCAAATAGAAGTTAAGAGACAATGTCTTTTCGTGTTCTTAATGGCAGAAGCCATTTTACTTAATAGAAGTAGGGGCTTCCTAAGGAGAAGAACCACCTACAGTGGTCGGCGCATTAGAGGCGCTTGAAGAAGCAACAGGTTGCTTAAGTTTTGGAGCCATTTGCACGATAAAATTTTTTGAAAAGATTTGAAAAAGCTTGAAACTTTATGGGTTCTGAGAAAGCTTGAGAAACTTTTAATTTTCAGATGCGGGTCTGATTGAAGATTAGGAACAATCAAGTGAATTAACTGTTGAAAAACCCGTATTTTTTTATAGCCCTTTCAGTGGCCAAGATACACGACGCGTATCTCGAGCTCAATCTGAGCCAAACATGTGTTCGCGTCTGGAAGCATCAACGCAATCTTTGCATTTTAAACTAAGAGTCACGTCTCAAAGTCGCGTCTCAACATCAATTAAGAGCCGCGTCTTTACATCAACTGAGTGTCGCGTCTTAACTTCATTGAAGCTCGCGTCTTCGCTTCATCAACATGATGATCGCGTCTATGAGAGCTGTGTTCTCTCACATACAAGGAGTATGCTGCTACTTCTGCAATCAGTTTGATAATACACTGACAAAAGCAATCGATGACTCTACCGGTTCAATAGTACACCGACAAACAAACCCGAGCTCATGACAAGTGCTAGATTGAGTTTCTAAGACACTTGTGGCGATCTTCTCTAGAAGCTTCAAGCAGTTCAAAAGTACACTCAGGAAGACCAGAATCCAGAAAGAATCAAGCCCAAGACACCTCGAAAGATTGCCAGTTCAATCACGGAGAGTCCAAAATCAACGTGAAGTCTAAAGTATTTCAAAATCCATCCCAGTCAACCGTGGAGTATCGAAAACTTTGAAAGGAGTTCTGTAGGTTGTCTAAAAATCATTAAAGATAAGTTATCAGACGCGAACCTCCCAATGCAAAGATTGCGTTTCAATTAAAATATGGACCTCGTGTTGAAGAAGAAACGTGGACTTCGGATGCTGGTCTGAGGAATCCCGCGTCTCACTTCAAATGTAGGTCTGAGCAACTCTGCGTCTTATTTCAAGCACAGGCCTGACCAACTCTGTGCTCCACTTCAAACGCGTGTCTAAGATACCTTACGTCTCACTTCAAATGCGGGTCTGAGCAACTCTGTTTCCTATTTCAAGCGCAGGTCTGAGCAACTTTGTGTTCCTCTTCAAACGAGGGTCTGAGCAACTCCGCATTCTGACTAAGTTGTAGGTTTAAGGCCCGCGTCTATACAAATGCGAGGTCTGCGTTCAGTGCGAGACCCGTGTTTCTGTTATAACTGATCCCATTACTAGGTCAATTAACTCCCCACATAATATGCGAGTTAATCGTCATTATGGAGAGATTTTAAGGGACAATAATACCCCTATGACTTCCGATAAATAGCCTAAGAAGATATGAAGAAGGGGAGGATTTGGAAAAAGGACCTTTTTAGCAGAGAAGAGAAAGAGAAACTTTTTAATTGGGAGCTGAGAATTCTCTAGATTAAAGCTTCTTGCTTTGCTTTTACTTGTTCAAAAGTCCAGAGAGAGGAGAAAAAGAGTAATCAGTGGACTCTAAACACTTAGTGTGTTAAAACAGAGCTCCCTCCTGATATATTTTTTAGGAGCATCCCGAAGAAAAGCTTGTCATTATTCTAGTCAACGAAGAACAAGAATCACTCTCCATCGTCACACGGAAAACCCAGCCTTAAATAAAAGTGAAAACCAGTTATTCTCCCCCCATTTTTTTTAATCAGAATTGTTCCGTTGTATTTTTTTCATTCACTCAAAGAAATTTTACTTTGCGCTATTTTTTCATCCAAACACACTCCTTCTGGTTCGATGAGTATTTCTCTCAAACCATTGTCATATTCATCTGAGCGGATGGTTAACTACTTTCCCTTGAACTTGCTTGGCATGGTGCTGGAATCCACCATGTTCGAAGTCATCTCAGGGCACTCCACATCAGAGAAGGTTCTCTTCCTGCAAGAGCGGCGCCTCTTGGCTGAGTTGGAGGTTGGGGCTGCTGACAGCCGGTTGAATACCGATGGCTTGCTCCTATGAGAGCTACAGTGGCATTCAGAGTGTATTATCGTGATGAGCTGTTTACAGCAGTATTGGAGAGTGATTTGATGGACATTCCTCTTCTTTGTCAAGTTGTTCCTCAGATCTATTGTAGAAATGTCTGAAGAACTAGCCTCAAAATTTTAGGGGTAAGGGCTTTCAAGTTTAGCATTCTTCTTGGCCTTTGGAGGCGAAACGCGGACTTCGCCTGCTGGGGCAAGCCTCAATTGAACGTGAATCTTACATTCGCATTTTGGCACAGCAACATGTTGGATGCAAATCTCTCGTCTTGGCAACGAAACGTGGAGCTCGCGCTTTGGGACTGAGATACTCGTTTGTTGGATGCGGGTCTCAGCCTCTGCCTGAGTAACATGGGGTTGGGCCTCGCATTTTAACACAAAAATGTGGGTCTGATGAAACTCGCGTTTGGTGACAGTGGCACAGATTGCAGTTGCATCCTCTTTTGCTTATTGACGATGAACGTGGTGCCTTCGTCGACGATCAACATTTCAGTTGATTTGCAGAGGTTGTTAGGAACCCCTGGCACTTGAAATTGGTAAGGCCTTGTAAAAAGAATAGCAGTGAGATTGGTCTTCTTTGCGACCTTGACTATAGGTCATGGCGCGGGTCTCTTAAGAGGAGTTGACACGAACCATGTCAACTCCACGAGAAGTTGTTAAAGCCTTAAGAAAATTCAAATCGTTTGCACAGCTAACTTCTGAAGAAGTTCTTTTTTGAGAAGTCTCCGAAGACACTTGAGAGTGGGTCTCCATATAGACCTTGCGGTAGTGTCACAGGGCCTTGGGGCCAACGGAGCCTGAGAGTAGTTTCTCATACTTCTCTTGGTCGAATTCGATGATGAGCGATTTGACCGTCGATCCAAGAAGCTTGACGTTGGCTTGTGCTATGGCCTTCTCATCAGTTGAGAAAACAGTCATCCCCGACAGAATCGTCATCTTTTATCTCTCTAAGAAAATGTGTTTAGTTCAAATTTCTTTGAATGGATGAAAATTACAATAGGATAACTCCTAATCATAAAAAAGAGGAGGATTTGAGTGGATCTCCTTTTTATTTAGTGTCGTATTCTTCGTGTAGTGATGGAAGGTAATTCTTGTCTTTCGTTGACTGGCCGATCGAAAGCTTCTTTTTTGGATCTTCTCTTTGGGTCACTGATGAAGTGCACAGCTTCTATCAGTGATTGAATCTCCAAGAGATTTTATAACTTGTACTCAGCAAGTTTTAAGGAAAAAAAGTTGAACTCTCTAAGTTTCAAGAATTTCGAAGACTAAACTTTTGCTCTTGGACTCTCCTCTTTGTTTGCTTTCTATTCCTGATCCTCTTTTTTTTTATCCCCCTTCCCCCTCAGCGTTCATAGCTATTTATTAGGGGTTCTTAGGGGATAGAATTATCCCATAAAATTCCTCCATAATGAGAATTAATAGCCTCATTATGTGGGTGTTAATTGACCCAGTAATGGTTGGCAGTTATAACAGAAATGCGACCCACTTAGGCTCTGTTCTATTGTTAAAACGTGGAGCTAACATGCTCACATTTAAGTTGAGACACAGATTTGGTTGAGGTCTACGTTTGAGTTCTTGACTAAGACCCGTGCTTGAGTTGGAACGCAGAGTTTGACTGAGGCCCGCAATTGCAATTGGACGTGAGGTCCGCGTTTGCAATTAGACATGAACGTGACCTTCACATTGGAATGAAGTTCGAGTATAAGGACTTATCTTCAGTAATTTTTAGACAGCCTACAAAAACTTCTCCTTTATTAATATTCGACCAATCTTGATATCTCTAACTATATTGATCTGGTCTAAGAGTCATGTTGTTTTGAAAACTAAGATTCAATTTCATTACACAATCTTGAACTTGACCAATACCCAGTCTTTGACAATTTGAGAATTTCACTTCAATGAAATTAAACTAAAACATGAATGTGAACTCGATCTTCAATTTTGTGATTCAGTTCTAAATTTTGAATCAATGTTGACTCCTGTATCCTTACCCGATTTGGACCACAATCCCGAGCCAAGATGATTTTTATATCTATAAATATTGAATATGAACCACAAATTTTAAAAAGTCACATTCCATTGATGGAAAAAGAATGTGAACATCCATTCTTTGAGTTGGACCCAATTTTTGAATCAACCCGACTCTTGAACCTCGACCTGATTTAAATCAACTCCTTGAGTCTGTATTAATCCTTGTACCTTTCATTCCTAAGCCCAAATCAACCATTTCAACCAATCACATTCTTTTGTTGGACTAAGGTGTAAGACATTATGACTTTGAGATGATTTTCTTAGATTGGTCATTTAATCGAGATGATTTTCACGATAGAATCAGATATGATCCCATTCAATTCGGGGGTTATAATAATGTTAATGGGTTAAAGGTCAAAGGTGGTTTTCTGTGTACGTCACATTCTTTGAATTAGGTAGCAATACTTGGACCAATCTCACTGCCACCGGAACCGCCACCTTGAGATGACATCTTTCCTTCCCTTTCTCTTTTTCATGCATTTATGTATTTCATTCATACATTGAGGATAATGCATGAGATAGGTGTGAAGGAGTTTTACTAACATAGGTTTTTCTTTTTTGTATTTTTATATAAATTAAAAAATTTTGAAGTGGAAGATAATATTTTGACCTATTTTTGTAAGAAATTAAGTTAATTTTAAGGAATAAAGGAATCATAATTAGGATTTCTTAATACTTGGTCGAAATAAGAGTATTTGTTTGATTTTTTTAGGTTTAGAAAGAAAATCAGAAAAGTAATTTGGTCTTGATTTTTACGTTTATGAAATATACATTTTATACACTTACACACTTAGGATTCAAAACAAAAACTCTTATGCATTATAACAAAATATTATATATATATATATATATATACTCTAATTAAACTGGTTATTTGTGCCTCATAAGGCATAAATATTTAAGCCTAAAAGTAGCTAATATCGTCAATTAAATCTCTCATTCGCTTGAGTCCTTAGTCTGAGGGGTATTTTCTCACCCGGTGCCCTAAGACCATCTGGTTTGGGAGTCACGGGCTAAAGGCTCGTTACATGGGCGAACTAGAAAACCTACTAGAACCAAGGGATAATATCATCATAAACATATTAATAAGGCATAAGGAGTTAGAGTTGAAGAATCTCGAGTCATATATTCATGGTCACAAAAGTGCATATGATTTAGGATAAACTAAAAGACTAGGTGAGAAATACAGTTTTAATCCTTATCTTGATTGATAACAAGTTCCTGCATGGAGACCAAATTTGAGAATAAATAGTTTGGTAATCCTATGACTTATAAATTACTTGATTTTTGCAAGAATTCTTCAAAATTATTCTCTTTCTCTCAAAATGTGTTTTTAAAATACTAACAATTTCTTTTTCTTTATTTTATTAATTTTGTGGGTGTAATTCACTGAAAATCCTCAGGAGACTATAACTTTTCCTTTAGAGATAACTTAGAGGTTTAAAAGCTTGTTGCACCTTCTAAGTGTAGTCGCGTGACCTGCGAAAGTGGCATAATAAACTCTTAGATTTAGTTTTCTTCTTTTGCTCAAGGCTGAGCAAAAGATAGGTATGAGTGTATGATTATTCACTAATATTGTATATGTTTATTGTCATATCGTCATATTTATTTTATAATAAAATCCATTATTTAATCTTCTTTTTGTTTAATGGTGTGCATGCTTTTATTAATGGAGAAGAAGAAGAAATAAGCCCAAAAAGCCTAATTTTTCCTAATTAGTCTAGATTAATTAGAGATAAGATTATCTAACTCTAGATCAAAGGGGATAATCTAAAGATCCTAATACCCTAAGCAAATCTTATCAAGATAAACAGAATCAACTAAAAGAGGAAGATGACGCGCCCAAAACACTGATCCAGCGGCCAAGATCAGGCTGTGGAAACATGACTTTGGCCGTGTTTACACATCAGATCTCTGGTCATTGGGCTAGAGATTTTGCTCTCATCTTCGTTCACGTTTTGGCATCATTCTTCTCCTATAAATACTTCACCAAAGCAGAGAGTAGACATACAAAGAGTAGCTTAGGCTTAGGTTTTCTTTTTAGGATTTTGTTGTTAATTAGTTGATTAGAATATAATTTTCATTTATTTTCTTTTCTTTGTTCTAGTTTAGTTCAGAAAAGAAAGAGCGAAAATGAGTGTGTAATTTATAATTGAAGGTGACAATCAATGAAGAATTTTCACTCTATGATTTAGTTCTCATTTCTAGATATGTATCTGGTATTTATTTGATCGGCTCACTACTCTCTACCCTCCTCATTCTACTTTTGACTGATTTTGTGACCCAGTTAAATCATTTGCATGCTTTGGTTCAAGCCTTGCATTCTGTGAGTGTTCTTGAAGGCACATGAGGATGGGTGTTGGTTTTTAAAATGATTTTTAAACCTTTTTTTCTTCCATACTTGATTTTCTTGATGGTTTAATATTAGGTGTTTTAAAAAAGTTACATTCTTCACTATCTTACGTGTTTTGCTTGGACACTTGTCGATAATCCAATTGAGACACAAATCTTTTAAGATGTAAGTATATAGAGAGTTAGTAGATTAGTGAGCCTAGATCTCCTTTTCTTTTACAAAACTGATTTTCTTTCCTCGTGTTTTCCACTATTTCTTTGAAACTCTTATTCACTTTCTCTTGAACTTTCTTTTGTTTTTTTTGCTTTAAACTACTCTCCCAAACTAAAGTATATTCTTTTCATTCTTTCTTTTTCTTTTAAAATAAGAGAAATAACAAAGTACCAAAAAGCTTTTATCGCATCCTTCCTTGTGGATCACGACCAACTTAGCTACTTTGCTTTAATGATAGAATTGCAAGAAGCCAAAGCACCATTTTCAATCTCTATTCTCTATTTTCTGTGCTCAGTTTCCCTCGATCATTACACTTTTGATAAACGACATCAAAGGGCAGAGATCTGCTGTAAGAGAGGTCTTAGGCAGGGGGTCCCTTATCTCCGTTGTGTTGGCCCAGAGGCCCTTCACTCTAGTTTTGATGATGATTAGCTCATGTAATTATAGTTTACTAATAATCTTGTGATATTTAGTTTCAGATATTTGATCAAGATATTAATGGGTGATTAGCTTCAACAAAGGTGTTTTGGAGCTTTCACATATTGATTAAAGAGCTCGAACGTCAAGATCGCATCTAGTACTTGGTTGGATTCAAGCTCGTTGGATCGCATTTGGATCGAGTCGGCTTGGACACAAGAAGACTTCGGTTTGTGTTTAGTTTAAGATTGTGTTCAGATCTTGTGTAAAGATAGAGAGTGTTGATATGCTCAAATTCACAATACACACACAAGTTTTAAGTTTCAATTTATTTGATTTTCGGTTTAACCAGTTTCAGTTTTTCATATATATGGAAATTCGTTTAGAAAAACTTACTTTGATAGTCTATTTCATGAGTTGGAGTTTTGTGTTTAAATAAAACTTATTTTCAGATTTCATGTCAAAAACATAGATATAAATCTTTACATGTATATTAGATTCTATCCATATATAATATGCTTCAAAGTTGTTTAAATATCATGTTTTTGTATTTACATGTGTTTTGAAAAAATCGGTTTTCCATTTCGAAATCCTAGTTTTTGGAAAATACGGTTTTCGTTCAAAGATAAAATTTCAAGAACACAAAAATGGTTCAAATAGTTTATAATATGTGTTGAATTTTACTCACATATATTTGTATTTCAAAGATCTAATATGAACTGATTTTTGTGAAATTTATGTGATTTTATGGGATTTAATTGAAGTCAAAAATCCTATTTTTTAATCCCTATAATAGTTGGACCTGGCTGTCTGCAGGTCGACCGAGGCAGAAATCGGTCGACCGGTCTGGTCGAATGATGTGCACAGACGTGCATGCAGCCATGGGCTGGTGGGCCGATCGACCGGGCGGTCGACTGTCCAGAGAGTTCTGCTCTCTGGAAATGGCCCCGGTTGACCGGCAGAGAGCTCTGCTCTCTGTATCCAGTTCCGGTCGACCGGGCGGTCGATCGGCCAGAGAGTTGTTGCTCTCTTTTCTAGGTCCGGTCGACCGGGTGGTCGACAGTGGTTCCACGGTCACAAAAATGACCGTTGACCAGTCGACCGGGCTGTCGACCGGAAGGGCATTTCTGCCCTTTCCTGCTGCCAACGGGCAGAATTTGTTTGGGGCTATAAATACCCCACATTTGAGCTGGTTTTAAATAACAATTTCAAGAGCAAAAATTCTCATCTTCTTAAGTGTTTTAACAGCAAGTTTTAAAAGAGATTTTGGGTTTAAAAGATCAATCTTTATTTGTTTTTAAAGTGTTAGAATTTCAAAGAAAATTGGAGTCTTTTAGGAATTGGTTTTTGATCTAAATTTCTATATCTGTTTGGAGATTTTTTTCAAGTGATTTTCTTTGTTCAAAACACTTTATTTTCTCACACTTGAGCTTATCTATCTATCCTATCTATTAGGATCTATTTTGTGAGAAAATTAGTTTGTGGTTTAGAAAGACCACCAAGTGTTGTAAACCCTCCTTTCTTTGTGATATCCCTCTAGTGAGAGGTGATTGTGTTGATATCCCTCTTAGTGAAGAGGTGATTATTAGAGTGGTGGTTTTGTGTCGTATCCCTCAAATGTGAGGTGATTGTTGTTTGGTTTTGTGCCTATCTCTCAATTGTGAGGTTGATCTTGTGTGGCTTAGTGTCTTGCCTCTTGTGTAGAGGTTGTATTTTTTTGAGAGAGGAATTGTGTACTCCTAGTTGGATTTACCCAATTCCTCAGTGGAGGTTCCCTGTGTAGGAAGTCCTGTGTGGACGATTTAGTAGAAATCCTTCTGTGTGAGGGCGGGACGTAGAGCTGGGTGCTCGAACCTCGAAACATATCCTTGTGTTTGCGTTTGATCAATTATCTCTAACTCTCTCTCTCTCTCTTATATTGTGCATTGCATCATATTGTTCATATCATATATATACTTGGATTTGATTGTGTGCCATACTTGTGTTAAACCAAGAGAGCTTTACATAGCACCTCAACTCTTATTCAGAGGAATCAAGAGGAGTTAGTCTAGAGCCCTTCACCAGGAATTCGGCTACACTCTTTGGTTACACTAAGTGTATTGCAATTATGTTTTAAATTCCTAGCCTTACACCTATTCACCCCCCCTCTAGTTGTACTTACACGTTGATCTTTGTTTGATGGTAGAAGGACTTCACCATATGATTGAAAATTGTCATAAAGAGGGTCTCATAAAGGGTTTGAAATGTAGGGGACAAACGCAGTGATTAATCTTCATTATGCGGATGAAACCTGGATCTTTGGTAAAGAATATATCCCGCAAGTGATGGTGCTTAAATGAATCCTATTTTGCTACGAGAAATGGTCCAGACTTAAAATCACTTATCTGGGGCTGCCATTCACTATTGGCAGGATTAACAAAGGGCGGTGCAGGCCATTTATCGAGAGGATCCAAAACGATTGGCGGGATGGAAAGGCAACATGTTATCCTTGGGAACCTAAATCACCTTGATTAATGTTCTCGTATCAGCCACCCCAATGTACTTTCTCTCTTTTGTTCCAACTTTCGGAATGGCTGGAAAAGGAAATTGACACCTTAAGAAGAAAATTTCTGTGAGGTAGGACACAAAAAGATGGAAAGGCTTTCTGCTTGGTGAACCGGAAATGGGTTTGCAAACACAAAGAGTTTAAGGGTCTAGTAGTCATTAACTTGTAGGATTTCAACAATGCCCTACTATTCAAGTGGTGGTGGAAAAAGTTTAGCAATCCGACTCGTAAATGGGCAACACTCCAATCCAAAAAGTATCACCCCTTTCTAGATGATGGTCAGATAGGTGTATCAACAAGGCATCTGCATCCCCGATCTGGAAGGATATGATCACTGTTAAATATATCTTCTCCACTGGATCGGCTAAGATAGTATACAATGGAAGAGGGACGAGTTTTTGGAAGGACAAATGGTGCTCGAGAAGCTTATTGGGGCGGTTATTCCTAGAACTTTACTCTCGGGCTCAAGAAATCACAAGATCAGTCCTTTCTCACTGGTCCCACTCAGGCTGGGACATTAAGTGCTACTCTTGAATCAAGAAGAGGGGATCCAAAAAAGTGAAGAGCTTTTACAACTCCTACTGGTAACTTTTCGTGCAATGTGATAGAAAAAGATTGCCTATCAAGGAGTGGGAGCCCAATTGACTTTTCTCCATGAAGGATTCATATTTCAGATTGAACGATGGGGCCTCTAGTGCCCATATGTAGAGGTCATCTGAACCGCTAAGGTGCCACCGAAAATCAAGGTTTACATTTGGCTCCTTATTAATGGAGCCCTTCTTACATGAGGCAACCTCATGAAAAGAGGTTGAAAGGGACCAGGCATTTGTGTCATGTGTGTAGGGGATGAGGAAACCATCGATCACCTGTTCTTTTATTGCTCCTATGCCCAGTATATTTGGGAGAAGTGATTAGTCTCTAATTTTGCATAATTTGTATCACATCTTCACATTAATTTTATATTAAATTCTGCTAACAAAGCTTTGCTTGCTTGATTCTAGGTCCATGGTGTGCAATGAAGAAGAAGACCCTAAATCACCATTTAATTGGTGATTAAAAGCCTATTAAAGATAGCCATTGACCTAGAGAGCTGATTCAGTAAAAATCAGGGGCTGCAAACTAGAATCTGGGCATCAGAACTGACAGGAGACAAAAAAGGGCAGCGCGTTTTCGCGAAAATGCGGCTCTGGCCGCGTTTTCGCGACAGTACGGCCATGGCGCGCGTGTCGCTTTGGGCCAGGGTTTGTCCCCTGGCCCCCTATTCTCCTGGTGGCTATAAATATCCCCCTTGGCTTCCAGAGTTGAAGATATACAGAGTTAGGAGTAGTTTTCATTTCATGTTGTAATTTAGGGTAGTTTAGTTTAGGTTAGTTCTTCTTCCTTCCTTGTATTTTCCATTTTGTTTTAGATCTTATAATAGGGAGAGAGAGTGGTACATGTTTGGAATGCAAGAGTGCTTGTAATAGAAGGTGACAATCTATGAAAGGTGCTCTCTTTACCTCTCTATGTTTTCTTCTCTCTAATCTCTACATGTGTAGCTAACTTTTCTCTCATGGTAACTAACTACTAATTACTAACTTGCTAACTTCTTTTATCATAATCCATATGAATCTAATAGCCTCGGTTTGGCCTTGCTCTTGCAAGAGCCATTGATGGCTCATGATGATGGATTTAACACTCTAACTTCCTAACCACTAAAAAGCTAACATTACTTTACTCCATGCTTCCTTTTCTATAGTATTGATGGTTTAAGTGTAGCTTGCACTTGTTTGATGAGTTGGGTTGTGATGAGTTACATATGGGTCATGCTTTGAATCGCTCTTGAACCAAGGACTAGTGATGGCCAATGATAAATGTGAGGCAACTATCACTAAGAGGTTAGCATGTTGGTAGAGTCATTAGTAGTTAGTGCCATGAGTTTTATTTCTTTTTCACTTTGTTTTAAAAATGCAACAAAAATCACAAACATATTCTTTTCTATGTTTCCCACTTCTTTGTATTTCACCATACTTCTCTTTTCATTCTTTTCTTTCTTTTCTTTTCATTCTTTAAAACTTTGAAGAATCTTTAAGAAACACGTGAATCAACCGGTAAAGCTTCTATCGCCTCCCATCCTTGTGGATTCGACTCGTTTAGCCTCTATGCTATAATGGAAGTATCGAGAAAGCCAAAGCACACACACTTTAAATCTTCATTTCAAAACATACACTTTTTGTGCACGGTTTTTCCCCCGATCAAATTTGGCGCCGTTGCCGGGGATGGGAACGGTTTAATTTCACAAGTTTGTTAACTTTTCTTCTTTGTTTTTTGGTGTGCAGATTAAATTTTAGCATTGCAAAAGTCCACACTTGCTCAAGTGTGATCGGGTAACTTCTTGTACATTCATAAACTCTGCTGCTAATTTTTGTTGTACACTATAAATAATTTTAAGAAGTAAAATACAAAAATTGGATGCTTTAAAACGGTTTAGACATTTGCATCTAGGCACGTGTCAATTTTCATTCCAATATACTGTATTTTATTCTTGTGTTGTTGCGATCTTATAGGAGGTGTACATATTGCATTGCATATAATCAGGACAAACACTTCAGTGATTTACTCACTTTTTTGTGTTCATCTTATCTATATTGCACACTTGCACAAATTTAACTTAAGGGCAAAACCCAATACAAGATAAGGTGGGGAAGTCATTACCCTCCCTTAGCCCAAAAATTACCTCCCCACTCACACAACCCAAGCCTTAATAAAATTTGTTAGACGTTGGCCCCTAGGGACATCTCGGACTCATTTAGGAGATTGACCTAAGGGAGAAGTTGTTAGAAGTTGACTCTTGTCAAATCGGTGTCTAAGGTTGGGGATTGAGAGGCGAAACCTCGAAGAACAGTGGTTTGGCATAATTAGGCCCGTTGCTCCGGCACGGATATCTCCCACTGATCTTGCCCCTACCTGGCCGATTAACTCGTGGTCAGCGTCCGACAATATACCCCCCGTGGACAGTCTAATCAGTTAGGAGTCGTCAGGTCTAAGTCAACCCTAACATAGGCTTTTTTTTCTTTTCTTTTTCTTTATTGTTTGTTTGTTTGTTTGTTTTTCTTTTTTGTAAATTGTGATATGGATTTTAATAACAACAATTCTTTCAATTATAATATGAATCCATATTTCACCCCGACCTCATTTGACTCGGATAACTCTGACCTGGCAATGTACAACATGAACCAACCATATATGCCGGGTTGGGATTATCCGAATCAATATGACCCATATCCCCAACAATATGACCATAATTTTCAAAATAATTTCAACGCTTCACAGAGTTCATGGGGATTCACCTACCCCGAGTCAAATTTTCAACCATCTTGTCCACAATTTTCACAATATTCGTTCCCCAATTTTGATTCATATACTCCTTTTCCTGAACCACCAATTGAAGAAAAATCATCATTGGAAAGGAGTATAGAAGAGTCCCTACAACAAATGCAAAACTTGCTCAATTCACAATCCTTCCCACATCAAACTCCACATATTCCTTTTCTAGAGCATCCAATTGAAGAAGAATCTGAGCTAGAAAAGCGTTTGAAAGTCCTTTGTGATAAAATGCAAAACATGTTGGACTCATCATCTCAACCACATTTTCAAGAGTCCTACTCATCTTTTCCAGTATCACCTATTCAAAATGAAAAACCATCAATACTAGACTTGAGTATAGAACCCTTGCGTGAGTCCGAGCAGCAATCAAAAATCCAATAGACTCACAATTTCACCATAATTTCTAAAATCGACTTCCATACTCATCTTTTCATGAAGAACCAATTGCAAAGAGTATGGAAGACATGATTCCACATCCAAATTCTATTACCCGGCCTATCAGTAGGTTAGACTCACTTATGAGCGAATTGATCAATGAGAGCAAGAAAAGTCTTTCTTGTCAACCTTTGACCTATCCTTATATCCCTAACTCTACTGATTGGACCCAAGAATCATGTCATTTTGGGAATCTAGATTCAATTTCAGAACACACATTTAACTTGACCACACTCCAAGTTATGAAAGTCGCCTGGACATTCTGGCAAGTTATCCCTTTCCTGAAATTGAAATCGAACCTGACAGTGATCCTGAACTTCAAGTTGGCGTTTCCTTTCACTTTTTGATTCAATAATGACCCCGGTATCTTTATCAGATTTTTTTCTCTATTCCAGAGTCAACATTGAATCCTATACTAGTACACCGTGAAATGAAATCACCAATCTCTTATGATTACACTTCATTAATGGGGACAGTGTGTGAACATCAATTCTTTGGTTGGACCCTATTTTTGAACCAATTTCGACTCTCATTGTTGACCCTCGACTTGATCTAAGTCAACTTCCCGAGTTGGTATCGATTTTTGTTCCTGTTCCATTTGAGTCCAAATCAATCATCTCTCAAAATCACACTTCATTGTTGAACAAGAATGTTGAAGAAAATGACTCAATAATTATTTTTGAAAATTGAAAATTAGATGGGGATAATTTTTTAAATAAGATCATTCATTCAATCAACATTTTATTGGGTCATATTAAAGAGGCCATTGGTGGGTTCCTGCATGATCCACGCTATTTTGATTGGGTAGCAACGCTTGGCCCAATCAGACCACTACCGGAGCCACCCCCTTGAGGTAATCTTCCTTCCCTCTCCATTTGTTTCATATATTTACACATTCACGATGCATTGAGGACCATGCATGAGATAAGTGTGGGGGAGGGTTTACTAACGTAGTTAGTTTTATATTTTCTTTCTTTTACACTTCTTTTTAAATAAAAAAACTTTTATATAAAAACTTTTCTTTTCTTTTTACAAAACTTTTTGAAACAAGAGAAATAGTTTTTGATTTATTTTTAAGAAAATTAAGATTATCTTAGGAATTAGGAAGACCTCAAATTATAAAATTTTAAAATGAGTCAAAATAATAGATCTTGTCTAAATTATAGAATAAGAAAGTAAGATTGAAAAGATAATTTGATCTTGAATTTTTTGCCTTTGATTTATGCACTCCACACTTATACAATTTTTGGGATTAAAACAAAGACTAAAAATGCCATAAAAAATATATATTAAAAAAATTTATGTAAATAAAAATCACTTATTGAAGTTGGGTAATTATGCCTCAGGAAGCATGATTATTCATACCTAAAACGGTGGACAAAAATAAAATAATCCCCTTTAGTTTTGTGGCCTTGTTTACTCGAGTCCTTAAGTCCGAGGGATGTTTTCTCATCTGGTGCCCTAAGACCATCTGGTTTGGGAGTCACCGGCTAAAGGCTCACTACCTGGGTAAATAAGAAAGCATAAGAAACTAAGGAAAGAAAAAAGAAAAAAATAATAAAAAATAAAAAAATAATATATAAATGGCATGAAAGTTTGAGTCGATATCCAAAAAATCTTCACAGTTCACAAAGTGCATATTTTTCTAAGAGTTTTATGAAAGATCAAAAAGTCAATTCAATTTTAAATTCTTACATTTAATTTATAACAAGATTTTTTTTGCATTATGACTTAGTTTAAGAAAGAATAATTTCTGGTTAATCTATGACCTTGGATCACTTATATTTTCGCAAAAAATATTTCAACACTTTTCTCTATTTCAAAATGTGCTTTCAAAATACTAACATTTCATTTCTTTCTTTATGGATTTTGTGGGCATAATCCGCTGAAAACCCTCAGGAGACAAAACTCCTCCTCTAGGGGAAACTTAGAGGTTTAACGGCTTGTTGCACATGCTCAGTGCAATCGCGTCACCTGCGAAAGTGGTATAATAATTCCTTAGTTTTTTGTTTTGTTCGGGACGAGCAAAAGATAAGTGGGGTGTGATTAGTCTCTAATTTTGCATAATTTGTATCACATCTTCACATTAATTTCATATTAAATTCTGCTAATAAAGCTTTGCTTACTTGATTCTAGGTTCATGGTGTGCAATGAAGAAGAAGACCCTAAATCACTATTTAATTGGTGATTAAAAACCTATTAAAGATAGCCATTGACCTAGAGAGCTGATTCTGTAAAAACCAGGGGCTGCAAACCAGAAACCGGGCATCAGAACTGACAGGAGACAAAAAGGGCAGCGCGCGGCTCGAAGCGCCGCGCATGCGGCCACTTTATGGCCGTGGAAACGCGGCTCGCTTCGGGCCAGGGTTTGTCCCCTGGCCCCCTGTTCTCCTGGTGGCTATAAATATCCCTCTTGGTTTCCAGAGTTGAAGATATATAGAGTTAGGAGTAGTTTTCATTTCATGTTGTAATTTATGGTAGTTTAGTTTAGGTTAGTTCTTCTTCCTCCCTTGTATTTTCCATTTTGTTTTAGATCATGTAATAGGGATAGAGAGTGGTACATGCTTGGAATGCAAGAGTGCTTGTAATAGAAGGTGACAATCTATGAAAGGTGCTCTCTTTACCTCTCTATGTTTTCTTCTTTCTAATCTCTTTTACATGTGTAGCTAACTTTTCTCTCATGATAACTAACTACTAACCACTAACTTGCTAACTTCTTTTATCATAATCCACATGAATCTAATAGCCTTGGTTTGGCCTTGCTCTTGCAAGAGCCATTGATGGCTCATGATGATGGATCTAACACTCTAACTTCCTAACCACTAACAAGTTAACATTACTTTACTCCATGCTTTCTTTTCTATAGTATTTATGGTTTAAGTGTAGCTTGCACTTGTTTGATGAGTTGGGTTGTGATGAGTTACATATGGGTCATGCTTTGAATCGCTCTTGAACCAAGGACTAGTGATGGCCAATGATACATGTGAGGCAACTATCACTAAGAGGTTAGCATGTTGGTGGAGTCATTAGTAGTTAGTGCCATGAGTTTTCTTTCTTTTCCACTGTGTTTTAAGAATGCAACAAAACCACAAACATATTCTTTTCTATGTTTCCCACTTCTTTGTGTTTCACCGTACTTCTCTTTTCATTCTTTTCTTTCTTTTCTTTTCATTATTTAAAACTTTGAAGAATCTTTAACAAACACGTGAATCAACCGATGAAGCTTCTATCGCCTCTCATCCTTGTGGATTCGACTCGTTTAGCCTCTATGCTATAATGGAAGTATCGAGGAAGCCAAAGCACACACACTTTAAATCTTCATTTCAAAACATACACTTTTTGTGCACGGTTTTTCCCCCGATCAAGAAGCTATCTCTGTTCTTCAATTTTAATATACAGCTTTCCATAACCTTGAAAGTTTTCTGGTCATCTTAGAGATATATCTCCTTCAATAAAAATGAAAAGGTTATTTGGAATTTAGAGGCAGCGACTGTTTTCTGAGATATTTGGAGAGAACGAAATAATAGAATATTTAATAATGTGGCCAGATCATCCGATCAGACTTTCTATATCTGATCTTTGTTCATTTCTCATTGGCAGAATATTCTCTCAGGTAATTCTATAGAGATACCAAGAAGAGTTCGGATCTAGAAGCAGCCGAGGGAGGCCTCCGACAGCCTTTTGGATGACAGTCGAGGGGGGAGAAGATGGAGACTCTAGTTCTGTATGACTAGTGTCAAACTACTATTCCTTTTATGTTTAGGTCTCGCAACCTAACTTTTGATACATTAGTAGACTGTATTTTGTTCTATGAGCAGTTCTGTTGTTGCTAGCTCTTTCCTGTTCGTTTTTACTGTTTTTGATTTATTTTTTCCTGGCATCTATGTGTGCATTTTGGTCCTTTTGTGGAGGAACTGTAACTGTTTATGACTTGTGTGTTTTATGTTTTCATTAAAAACTTTTTAATGAAACACGAGGGCTCTTTAACCCACCTTTTCTCTAAAAAAAAAGTTTCTCTGTGTGTTGGGTGTTGGCCCAGAGGCCCTTCACTCTAGTTTTGATGATGATTAACTCATGTAGTTATAGTTTACTAATAATCTTATGATATTTAGTTTCAGATATTTGATCAAGATATTAGTAGGTGATGAGCTTCAACAAAGGTGTTTTTGGAGCTTTCACATGTTGATTCAAGAGCTCGAGCGTTAATATCGCATCTAGCACTCGGTTGGAGTCAAGCTCGTTGGATCGGTTTTGGATCGAGTCGACTTGGAGAAGGAGTTCTACAAGAAGACCTCGGTTTATTTAGTTTAAGATTGTGTTTAGATCATTGTAAAGATTAGATAGTATTGATATGCTCAAGTTCATATACACACACAAGTTTTTAAGTTTCGATTTATTTGGTTTTCGGTTTAACCAATTTCGATTTTTCATATATATGGTTTTCATGAATAGATAGAACAAAAACAAGTTTTCATGGTTTAATGTATATTAGATTTGATCTATATACATCTATACTTCATCTATTTAGAAAAACTTACTTTGATAGTCTATTTCATGAGTTGAAGTTTTGTATTTAAACAAAACTTATTTTTGGATTTCATGTCAAAAACATAGATATAAATATTTACATGTATATTGGATTCTATCCATATACAATATGCTTCAAAGTTGTTTCAATATCATGTTTTTGTATTTACATGAGTTTTGGAGAAAATGGATTTCCATTTCAAAAATCCAAGTTTTTAGAAAACACGGATTTTGGTTTAAGGAAAAATTTTCATATCACAAAAATGGTTCAAATTGTTTAAAATATGTGTTGAATTTTTGTCAAACATATCTTTATTTCAAAGATATAATAAGAACATATTTTTTTTGGAATTTATGTGTATTTTATGGGATTTTTTAGAAGGCAAAAAGACAAGTTTTCAATCCCTAAAACTTTTGACCTGGCTGACCGGACCGGTCGACCGAAGCAGAAGTCAGTCGACCGGTCCGGTCGACCGACGTGCACAGGACGTGCAAGAAGCCTGGGCTGGTGGGCCGGTCGACCGAGCGGTCGACCGTCCAGAGAGCTCTGCTCTCTAGAAATGGCCCCGGTCGACCGGCAGAGAGTTGTTGCTTTCTGTATTCAGTCCCGGTCGACCGGGCGGTAGACCGGTGGCACAACGGTTATAAAAATGACCGTTGGGCCAGTCGACCAGGCGGTCGACCGGAAGGGCAAAAATGCCCTTTCCTACCGCCAACGGGCAGATTTGTTTTGGGTCTATCTATACCCCATTCTTGAGCTGTTTTCAACGAGAATTTTTTAAGAGCAAAATTTTCTATCTTTCAGCAAGTATTTAAAAGAGTTTTTGTGCTAAAAGATTTGATCTTCATTTGTTTTAAAGGGTTGGAAAATCAAGAAAAAGGAGAAATCTTTGAGAGTTGTTTTGATCTTCATTTTTATTTCAATCTGGAGTTTTTCCTTGTGTTTTTTATTTTCAAACTCTTTAGTTTCTCACACTTGAGCTATCATATCTATCCTATATATTAGGATCTTGTTTAGTGAGAAAATTGGTTTGTGGTTTGTTGAAACCATCAAGAGTTGTAAACCTTCTATACTTTGTGATATCCCTCTAGTGAGAGGTGATTGTGTTGATATCCCTCTAGTGAGAGGTGATTGTGGAAGTTGTGTTGGTATCCCTCTTAGTGAAGAGGTGATTGTGGAGTTGTGGCTTTGAGCCTTATCCCTCTTGTGTGAGGTTCTTAGTGAAGAGGTGATTGTGGAGTTGTGGCTTTGAGCCTTATCCCTCTTGTGTGAGGTTGATATTTGTTTGGCTAAGTGCCTATCCCTCCAAGTGTAGAGGTGATTTGTGTTGTGTCTTACCTCTTGTTTAGAGATTGTATATGTTGAGAGAGGAGTTGTGTACTCCCAAGTTGTATTTGTCCAAATCCTCAGTGGAGGTTCCCTGTGTGGGAAGTCTTGTGTGGACGCTATAGTGAAAATTCTTCTGTGTGAAGGCGGGGACGTAGAGCTGGGTGCTCGAACCTCAAAACATATCTTTGTGTTTGCGTTTGATCCACTATCTCTAACTCTCTCTTATATTGTGCATTGCATCATATTATTCATATCATATATATGCTTGGGTTTGATTGTGTGCCATACTTGTGTTAAACCAAGAGAGCTTTACATAGCACCTCAACTTTTATTTAGAGAAATTTAGAGGAGTTAGTCCAGAGCCTTTCACCGGGTATTTGGCTACACTCTTTGGTTACACTAAGTGTGTTGCTATTTATTTTAATTACGCATTATTTGTCACTAGATTAGCCTTATAACTATTCACCCCCCCTCTAGGTGTACTTTCAAATGGTATCAGAGCCTACGCTCCTGATATTAGGTTTAACCGCCTAGGAGTGAGATCTTAGTTGCTAATCTAGTTTTGCATTTGTACACTTATTTGTTTACACACACTAATTGATTATCTTGCACCTCCCATGTTTGATGTTTCTAACATCGATATGTGGAAGCTTAGAATGAGTATATACCTGAAAACCCTAGGCTTGCATGTTTTTCTTGCCGCTACCAAGAAATCATATCTTGGTAATAGCAAGCATATAGAGGCCAATGCACAAGCCCTTGAGGTACTTAGGAGCACTCTAAATAAGTAATATTTGTGTATTGTTTCTCATTGTGATTCCGCTTTTGCAGTGTGGAACACCTTGACCTCTCCAAAGCTTCAAACGCCGAAACATGTGGAGGAGAAATCTAGTGGAGGAGAATCCGAACAACAATGCTACATGGTCCAAGGGAATAACTCCCTTGAGGTAAATTCGAAAACTCAACTAGATGATTGTGCTAGTTCTTCTGGCGATGATCATGTTGATGCCGATGCTTTAAATAAAGAACTATCTATTCTTTGTGAAAATTTGTTAGAAAAATACTAAGTTTTGAAAAAGAAATGTTTTAAATTAAATAATGAAAATAAGGAGTTAATTTCAAAACTTGATTTGGCTTTGCAAGAGAAGGAAGAGATTTCAAGTGAACGTGACCCACTTAAATCCCAACTTGACCTTACTCTAAAAGAAAATGAAATCTTAAAAGTAAAAATGATTGTGATGAAGTTTTGAAGAAAAGTGAAGTTCTATCTTCAAAACTCGTTTTTGTTTTAAAAGAAAATGATTCTTTAAAAAACAAAATCATTTCTATTTCAAAGAAAATGGATTTGATGTCTAATGAAAATATTTCTTTGAAAAATATTTTAGATACTCATGTTTGCCATGCTAGTGTAGCTTCATCATCTAGCATACCTATTGCATGCTCCACTTTATCTTCAAGCATTAAAAATGATATTTGTGTATTGAAGAAGAGTGTTGATTGTTTGGGCTCCACTTTGAGCCAATGTGCCATGAATCACACACGGTTAAAATTCATATTTCTACAGAAACATGCTCTCCTATGCATGCACACAAATCACGGCATACACATGCTCCTCACGTTCATATATATAACACTATGTATGCTCATGTGTACACTTGTACACATTGTGGACGTAAGAGCCACCTTGCAAAATTTTGTTATGATAGGATACATGATTCAAATTTTGCAAATAGATTTGTTTGGGTTAGGAAAGGATCTAACCCCCATGGACCCAAAAGAGTATGGGTATCAAAAGTCACTCCTATTTTATTTGATGTAAGTGTAGGCTCTCACATGACGTGAGAGGCATTGGTGCCTTGAGGTGAATGCGTTCCGAGCTAAATGGTGACAATTTTGAATGCATCACTTTCAAGGAGAGCTTGGTGGGAGGACCACTATGATTTGGAGGTATAGAGAAGTGCCTTCTTGGTTTTGGTAACGATCTGGACCCCCTCATGAAGTCTGCATTGGTGCACTCCTTCTGGAATTTGTACCATAGACCTGAACTTCTCCGGACGCGCGTGCAGGAATCTTTGGCACTTGGCGTTGGCGCGTTTTATGGCTTATGCCTTAGCGCATTTCATGGCCAATGCCTTGGACAAATTCCAAAAAAGGTTTCAGACCCGCACCTTGCAACTCCTGTTCATGGAGATGGCAATTTTCGGCGTCTGTGCCTTTTCAGCGTTTGTGCTCTTTGACCTAGGCGCAGAATGGGACCGCGTTTTGATTCGCGTTTGTCTCTGCTGACGCAACAGTTTGGCTTGCTGCGCGTGTCATTCCTGCGTCTTGGCAGACTGCATGGATCATTCCCGCGTTTGGCTGATTGCGCGGATCATTCCCGCGTTCGCCTCTGCTGACTTAGTTTTTCTCTGTTTACACTAAGTTGCAGATTGTTCTTATTCTCTCTTTTTGTTCCTTGCAGGTTTGCTGGGCTCTTGGAAGAATACTTCGGTCGGCGAACTCGTTCAACGTTCACCTATGAGAGAATATATTATGGTCCTCGTCACCTATAAGAGAGTATATTACATCTCTGACGAGGACCCGACCCTCGCCAAGGTCTCTTCAGATCTGGTGCAAGAGACGGATAGGCTGAGTATCGGCGAGGGTGGTCCGGCGGTTGCGGTGGCGGAGGGATCCTCTTCCTCTCCCTACCCCAGAAGTGACATCGAGGACAGTCCGTTGGATGGCCTGCTGGGGAAAGGGATGGTGATGAATGCAGGACTCTCTGCTGCCGCTGGACCGAGTGGAGGCTGGCATCCTTTGTGATGACTCCGAAACTTCCGCTCTCACCCCAAGAGTGACTCCATGTTTGTTGGATGGTCTACTAGGGAAAGAGGCGCGCCTGAACGAAGGGTTGCAGGACCTTCTGTTGCCACCGGACCTCAAGAACACCATTGCTCTCGGCTTGGTCAGCTAGGGCGCTTTCGAAGTTGGCGTCATGCATCAAAGTGCAACCGGTTCCAATTGTGCACCTGGGATCAGATGCAGTTTCAAGGAGTGAGTACGGCCTCAGAGAGAGAGAGGGACTTCTTTGTACTCCTTAATTGTAACACTCAATCTTATTGTATAAGAGAGCGTTTTGTATCACTTTCATGTGTTTGGATATGAATAAAAGTGACACTTTTCTTTTTGCCTCTTTCTGTTGTCTTGAACGTTTTATTTTAGAAGCAAAAGAATGATTTTGGTGGACCTGCCACTTTATAAAAGAAAGTGACAGGTGGAGTGCGTACCCCCAGAGAAGGTGAACTTTTATCAAGGATTTGGGATTAACTTGATTTAAGATCAGCTGGGGATTTTGATGGAAGCATTGTTTATTGGTGTAATGTTAACCAACACTGCCTCCAAAATGAATTTGATACTCGGTTGGGGAGAATATCAAATGAAACTAGACTCGTGGGGAATCTAGTAGGATTTTTACCGTTAGAGGTGTGATATTAACTTAACGGTTTAGAAGTAGTCTTGTCAGAAGTGTAATGTTAACTTGACAAGGATGTGAGTTAGAGGTGTGATATTAACCTAACTCATCAGCATCTCAGTTTTATTTGGGAAAACTGAGGGTGTCACTGTCATAGGTGTGATGTTTAACTTAACAGTGATAGAAATGCTAGAGGTGTAATGTTGAACTTGGCATTAGTCGTCTCGGCTTAAAGAAGTCGAGGAAAGGTCATAGCCATAGGTGTATTGTTGAACTTAGCAATGACTCGGATGCTAGAAGTGTAGTGTTAACTTGGCATCGTCCGTCTCGGCTTGGACAAGGAAGTCGAGGAAAGGTCATAGCCATAGGTGTATTGTTGAACTTAGCAATGACTCGGATGCTAGAAGTGTAGTGTTAACTTGGCATCGTCCATTTCAGCTTCGATATGGAAGTCTGAAGAAAGGTGACTATCAGAGGTGTGATATTAACTTGACAGGCACTCGATGTACTGCTTAGAGGTGTAATGTTAACTTAAACAGTAGTTTGTCAGAGGTGTGATATTAACTTGACAAGAATTTGCTTGCGATAGGAGCAATTTGAGGACCTGTCATTCTATTGATGAGAATTGACAAGTGGAATTTGAGGTGCCAGAGGTATAGTGTTAACTTGGCAAATTTGAGAGTTTGTTACTCTATGCAGAGTTAACAAGCCAGGTTTGTACTCGACAAAGAGTATTCATTACCAGAGGTATAGTGTTAACATGGTAATGATTGCATTTTGTGGTCCTACCATTCTATGGGTGAGAATTGGTAAAGGGATTTTTGGAGGGAAGAGTGGAATCAAGTCCACTTAGGATTTTTAGCAAACCCTCAGCTATCAACGGGTTTGTCATGCCTTTACCAACTACCGTTTGAGTTGGGCTAGCCATGCTATTCCCCTCAGCATGATGAGTTGTCGAAGACTTGTGTTGGACTTAAAAGCCAACATTTTCTTCTATCCTTAGCCGTCGGAGGCGTCGGATCAAATGGGAACGTGTCCCTTAGGATTTTTAGCAAATCCTCAGCTGTCAACGGGTTTGTCATGCCTTTACCAACTACCGTTTGAGTTGGGCTAGCCATGCTATTCCCCTCAGCATGATGAGTTGTCGAAGACTTATGTTGGACTTAAAAGCCAACATTTTCCTCTATCCTTAGCCGTCAAGGGCGTCGGATGTTTGATCAGAGGTGTATTTTTAACTTGATCGGTGGAAGAATGCCATCTAGGGATAGTATTTCTTCAGGAATTTGCCATTGATTGGCATCATGAGTGTATCGCCATTTGAGGTTATGAGGCGATACGATCCATTTGAGTAGACTGACTCTACCACAAATGGTCCTTCCCATTTGGGTTGGAATTTTCCTTTCGTCTTGTGTGTCATGACCATGGGTCTTCGGACGGCTAAGACGAGGTCGCCTTTCCTGAAAGTTCGCGATTTGACTTTCTTGTTGAAGGCTCTGGTGATACGAGCTTGGTAAAGCTCGATTTGTTGTTGGGCCTGCAGACGCTTGTCGTCCAAGGCTTCCAATTCTTGGAGTCGCTGTCGATGCTTCTCCTCTGTTGTCATTTCCGCTGTCAAGGCGACGCGAAGAGATGGAATTTGGATTTCCAGTGGAAGGACGGCTTCGCATCCGTACACCAAGGAAAATGGCGTGGCTTTAGTTGGGGTTCGCACAGTCGTGCGATAGGCCCATAAGCATTCGCCCAACTTATCGTCCCAGTCTCGTTGACTTTTCGAGACGAATTTCTTGAGAAGCTTGCCAATAGTCTTATTGAAAGCTTCTGCGAGGCCGTTAGCGGGCGGATAGTATGCCGTTGATGACACACTCTGGATTCTGAACTTGGCGCAGAATCTCTGAAAAGCCTGGCTGATGAACTGGGGTCCATTGTCATGGACAACCCGCCGAGGCACACCGAAGCGGTAAATAACGTGATGTTTCACGAACTTGATCACGTTAGAAGATTTCACCTCTTTCAAAGGGATAGCTTCGGCCCATTTTGAGAAGTAATCGGTTATCGCTAGGATGAACCGATGTCCCTTTGATGATGGTGGGCTGATAGGACCAACCACGTCCATCCCCCACATTTCGAACGGCCAGGTAGAGGTCGTAGAGTGGAGGTATCCTGGTGCTTGTGGATGAAATCGCCATGTATTTGACAGGCGTGACATCTTTTGGCATAGGCAACAGCATCGGCAACCATCTTGGGCCAGTAGTAACCCAATCTTTGGAGTCGGTTTGCCAGCTTCGGGCCAGGTTGATGAGCTCCACACGTACCATCGTGGGCTTCTTTCAACACTTCGTGGGCTTCTTTTGATGAGAGGCACCGGAGCAGGATCCCATCATGCGATCTACGATACAATGTTCGCGAAATCGCATTGTAGTAGAATTTGGAGGCTTTCCTTCGGATGGCAGCCGCCTCCCTGGTGTCTTCGGGCAAGATGCCGTATAAGACAAAATCAATGTAGGGGAATCGCCAGTCTTTAAGCTCTGGATCGGTCGACACTTCAAGTGTTTCCTTACCGCGACGATCTCCCGTTGACCTCTGGTAGTCTCCGAGGAGACTTTTTGGGCAGTATAGGTCGTGGCTATAGACGAATACCTTCTCCATTGCTCCAGCTGGAAGAGCTAAGGAGGCAGCAAGGGATGCAAGTGCATCTGCATGCGCATTTTGCTTGCGCGGTACATGGTCGATGTAGAAGTTTGAAAACCTCTCGGCCATGTGGATTGTCGCGTTGTAGTAGGGTACTAGATCTTCATGCCTGACCTCATACTCTCCGCGAACTTGGCTGATGATGAGTTTAGAATCACCGTATGCCTCGAGATTTTTAACGCCAATCTCATCGGCGAATTGCATCCCAATCAAAAGAGCGTTGTATTCCGCCACATTGTTAGAACAGGGCTCGGTTAACGAGATAGCTCGGGGAATCACGTAATTTTGTGGGGAGACGAGTACCACTCCTACCCCCGCTACTGTGTGTCCCTTCGAGCTTGCCCTTGATGCACCGTCGAAGAAAAGTTGCCATACTTGACTTTCGAACGACGTCTGAGCTAGGCAGACTTCGGCGACCTCATCTGGGAGATCCTCGTAGAGTTTGGCTGCCCTGGGATCTGGGTGTTCAGCTAGGAAGTCCGCCACCGCTTGTCCTTTAATGGCTTTTTGTGGCAGAAAATGCATCTCATATTGTGATAGCAATATGGCCCATTTTGCCAGCCGGCCATTTAGTGAAGAAGGCTTTGTCATAAGTAACCTCAGGGGGTTGACTTTGGATATGACATTTATGGTTTGGCCCACCAGATAGTGTCGCATTTTCTGAATGGCGAACACCAGTGCCAAACATTCCTTCTCGATCGGGTTATACCGATGTTCGGCTCCGATCATCGTTCTACTTAGGTAGTAGATTGCTTGTTCTCGCCCCTGGTCATCATTCTGAGCTAGTAGAGCTCCCAAAGAATGATCCATTGATCGGACATACACCAGGAAAGGCTTTCCGGATACCGGAGCTGCCAGGACTGGTGGTTGGGTGAGGTAGTGCTTGATCTCCTCAAATGCTTGCTGGCAAGCGTCGTCCCAAATGAACGAAACGCCCTTCTTCATCAGCTTAGCGAAGGGTTGGCATCTCCCGGAGAGATTTGAAATGAATCTGCGGATGTATGCCAATCGTCCTTGTAATCCTCTGAGCTCCTTGAGGCTTCTGGGGGGTTGCATCTCTTGGATAGCACGGACTTTCTTCGGATCCAAATGGATTCCTGTGGAAGTCACAACAAACCCTAGGAATTTGCCACTGGCTACCCCCAGGAAGGACTTGGTGGGGTTCATCTTCAATTGATGAGCCCGCATGATGTCGAAGACCACCCTCAGGTCTGCTATGTGATCACCTTTAGTGCGGCTTTTCACCGCGATGTCGTCGACATAACATTCCACCGTTTTGCGTATCTGCCGATGGAAAATGGCATTCATGGCCCTTTGGTAGGTTGCCCCCGCATTTTTCAGACCGAAGGGCATGACGGTGTAGCAATATACCCCTAGAGGTGTCCTGAAGGAGGTGTGCTTTTCGTCATCGGGATACATCTTGATTTGATTATATCCTGAGAACCCGTCCATAAAGGACATTCGCTCGAATCCACAAGTATTGTCAATCATGACATCTGTGATTGGCAATGGGAATTCGTCTTTGGGGAAGGCCTCGTTTAGATCACGGAAGTCGATGCAGATCCGGATCTTCCCGTTCTTCTTGGCGACGGGGACGATGTTGGCTACCCAGTCGGGATGCTGTTCCTCCCTGATAAAGCCGGAGTCAATAAGCTTCCTGACTTCTGATTGGATTGCCTCCATTATCTCTGGACGGAACCGTCGCTGCTGTTGTTTAACAGGCTTCATGTCCGGATTGATGTTGAGGCGATGCATAGCCACTTGAGGATCAAGTCCAGGCATGTCCTCATAATTCCAGGCGAAGACATCTATATACTCTTGTACAAGAGATATTAAATCCTTCTTCTCTGGAGGCGACAGGCCGTCACTTATGAAGATGGGTTTAGGATTGTCTTCATCTCCTAGGTTGACTTGAACAACCTTGTCTTCTGTGGGTGGCTCACGCTGTTCAAAGCGGATGTCCCAAAGAGCATTCAAATGTTTGATCCAAGGATCTGTATCGGATTGGATCATTTCTTCATCTTCATCCTCCAGATGGCTTGTCGAAACCATGTTTACTGAAAGCCCTTTGAAGATGTTGCCGACACTGACATCTGATTCCCATGACGACGTGTCTGATGAGCAGTCATGACTTGACAGTCTCTCCGAATCAGAGGCTGATGGCACTGGAGTTGATATATAGCCCAACCCCCGGCGCGTCTGATGATAGTAATCAGGGGTTTTTCCTTTCGGTACAAAGGATCGAAGCAGTGTTCTTCTTCCTTTTCCGAAGTTCAATCCTGGCCTGTTGGTTAGATCATACCCCATGCGCTTCATCATCTTGAGCGTTCTCGGTTCATAATGATCGAACTGAGGGGATTCATCCTCACCTTCCGATTCTTCGTGGGGCATTGGTTCAGACGCGATTCGCCCAAAAAGTATTGGTCTTTGGCTTTTTCGTCTGGCTGGAACCATGAATACAGACTCTTGCGCGTCACCATTATCTTGGTATGTCCCGAAGGATGATTTCACTGGTACATGCAAAGATGTCAAAGCATCTATTGCCGACCAGAGGTCATCGTCCACGTCGGTAGTGGTATCCGACGGTATTGAATCGGAAACATACACAGGAAAATACGCAAAGTCTAAATCTTCATTAATGTACCAACCACCCGCATCGTCGGTGGTATCAACATCGAGCTTATTAGTGCTCTTTACAATGGGCTCCAACTCCCACAGGCACTCTTCTTTCTCAGGCTCAATGTCAGCTTCATTACCAGAGTCTGGCTCCTCTGGTTGTGGGGTTTCATTAGTCTCCTCCGGATCCTGATATAAGAGGGAGTCCGTGAAATAATTTTCAACCCCTTTAAACGGATGCCTTTCGGCAATCAACGTTCGGACCTGTCCACTCTCGTCAATGTATTTCATGACTTGGTGGAGAGTAGAGGGAACAATGGAATTGCGGTGAATCCATGGTCGTCCCAGCAACAGGTTGTAGGAAGTGTCCGCGTCAATGACGTAACACGTCACTTCTGACTTGAGGCTCCCGATCTGGCATTTGAGCTTGATCTTCCCCATTGGGCGGGAGCTGTTGGCATTGAACCCGTAAATAGTCGTCTGGGTAGGGCTCAGACGATGGGTAGGAATGCCTAGAAACTGCATAACCCGGCGAGGTATGATGCTCAGCGCGGACCCTGGGTCTACCTGGATGCGGTTCACCTCGGATGACCCAATATACCCTGTGAAGTATAGGGGTCGGTCATGCTTCCCTTTAACCTGCATGTCATCTGTTGTGAAGGTGATGCAGGGAGCATTTGGGGAGGCGTGGAGGCAATCCTCTACATCTTCCTCCCTTGGCACACGAGTCATGAAGACCTCAGCATTGGCCAAAGCTTCTTGTAGAGCCTCTCTGGTTGACTTTGATAGCCTCAGGAGCTCATACAAGGTAATGCGTGCCGGGATGTTGGCTAATTGAGCCAAGACATCAAAACTGTAAGGTGTCGAGGATCCTTCCGTTACACCTTTCGCAAGAACTCGAGAAAATCGAGTTTCTTTCTGCTTCTCCCCAGGCTGTTTAGAGGAGGGCTTGGCTGGTTCCACGGCTGGTTGCGGAGAAGCCGCTGCTGTCTCGCCGTACTGCTTCAAGTATGCCTGTCCTGAACGGGTCCCCGCCGTAGGTTGGCTAGGCTCTGCGGCCAGGACTATTGTTTCCTCTTCTGAGTCAGTCAGCGAGGGAACATCAGTGTCCGCTTCTCGAGAGGAGGCGCATATCACATGGCAAGATGAAGCCTTCCCTTTGCCTTTGGACTTCCTGTTGGTCACAGTCGTCCATTGTTGCTCGTCGACGAGGTCAGGGTGGACCCACATGATTTCCCCTCGAGGTGTAGGGACGGGTACCAAGCCTTTCTCCTGCTGCTGATGAGGGTCTGTGTTGACCACCCTCAGTTCACCTTTCGGGACAGAGATCACCCCCACGGGTGTCGGGGGTCGTGTCCCAAACTGGAGAATCGACGTCATGTTGGCCGTCATCTTCTTCTGCTCCGGTCGGAGTTTTAATACCTCCGCGTCAATCAGAGCTTGAAGGATGTCCTTAAAGACGTAGCAGCTTTTGGTAGGATGACCGAGCATCCTGTGGTATAAGCAGTAGGTGGGATTGTCGGTTTTGCCGACTTCCTCCGGGCGCCTAATTTCAGGGAGCTTCAGTCGATTGCTCTTGTTGAGTAGCTTGAAGAGCGAATCGACGTGTTCCTCCTTGAAGGAATACTGCTTGTTGGGGCGTGGCTGGCTTGAAGAGCCACTTGCCCTGCCTGTTTGAGGTTTGGTGGGAGATTTGGTCTCCGTCGCCAAATTATCCTTCCGCTTCGTCTGGAGGGAGGTGTCTGGTGCACGCCTTGTCGACCTCTCTGGCCTGGGTTTGCCTTCTTCCGCTCTGACGCGGGCGACAATCTCCTCAGCCTGTTCACCTTGCTGGACTAATTGTTTCCAGGTGCGACTTTCAGCAACTCCTATTTGAGCAAGGAGTGAGGTTTGGAGATTATGGCGACATGTTTCCACCAGGGTGGCCTGGGTCATGCCGCTTGGACATCGGAGTGCCATGTTCCGAAATCTTTCTACGAAAGACTTGACGGACTCTCCCTTTCGCTGTTTTGTAGCTAAAAGGGTAGGCATTGTGACCTCCGAATCATCTTCGAAGAAGCGTGTTAGAAACAGCTTCTCCAAATCGCCCCAGTTCTTGATGGAACCTTCCGGGAGCTTCATGAACCATTCAAAGGCCAACCCTTTCAGGGTGCCGATGAACAGTCGCGCCAGGATGGCATCGTTATCTACCACATTCCCGGTCTGGGATTTGAAGTAGTAGATGTGCTGGTTGGGTGACCCCTTCCCGTCGAATGCTTGGAGAGTTGGAGCCTTGAACTTAGGAGGGTACGGGACTAAGTCCCACTCGGCCGGATAGGGCCGGACCACTCCTGCTTCTTGGAGGCCTTTACGGTTGGTAAGGGCCTCGAGGCGCTGCTCCAGTTGACTCATTCTTTTAGCATGAGCCTTTCCCGGGTCTGGGTCGCTTCTTGCCTGCGACGAGGGCTTGGACACATCCGAGGTAGATCGCCGTGTCTCGTCAGAAGATTCGGAGGGTGGGCTTCCTCCCTTTCTCCCTTTCCCCTTCGGTCGTCTAGGAGGAGATCTCGCTCTTTCTTCAAGCAATTTCTCAAGCATATGCTTGAGGGAGTCAATGGATCTCTGTTGAGAGGCGATTATATCCATCTGGTGCTTCTGCGTCTGCTCTAAACGCCTGGTCGTCTCCTCAGGAGTGTCGGCCATGTAGGCGGAAGCCTCCTTCTCGACGGAAGAGTTTGAAGCCTGCGACTCCACTATAGCGGAGTGAGAACCACCCATTCTAATGCCGCGGGCTAAGGCATTATAGTCAATTGGGGGAATGGCCCCTGTCCGGGTGCGAGTGTGTTGATACACCCCCTCCGGTTCAGAGTCAGATTCCTCTGAGTTGACCATTAGTTGTTTTCCCTTGCTTCTGCTAGTCATGTTTGCAGTAAGCTCCGGGTATTCAACATCTGAGAAGGTTCTCCTCCTGTGGGAGCGTCTTCTCTTGGCTGATGGGGGAATCAGGGTCAGCTGTCTAATTAGAGACGGCTGGTGCACGCCTGACTCGCAATGGCATCCAGAGAGCATCTGGACGAGCTGTTGACAGCAGCATGGAGAAGTGGTCTGATTGGCACTCCTTTTCCTTGTCAAATAATCCCTCAAATCTGTGGGAGGGGGATTAAAGAGACTGGTCTCGCAACGTCGACGACGGGAGACAGTCATGTGCTGTTCAGCCTGGACACCGGTTTCAGAAACGCGGCCGTTGCGTCGCGGCTGCGTCACGCGCGTCTGGCGTCTCTGTTGATATGAGACGCGACTTTCGCGTTGCTGTCTGCTGCGTTGGAGCAGAGAGACTTGGGAGAGAGTGGGCTGCTGGGCCCCACGCCTATGGGCGCGTGCTTCCTGCGTTTGACAAGACGCAGAAGCTTCGCTTTGGCGTGTGGCAAGTTGGTCTCCAGAAGGCCCAACTTGGGGAGTCTCGCGTTTGGGTCGCCAAACGCGGATCTCTCGCACTGGACGAGGTGCGGGCAAGGCATCAGATCGTACGCTGCGTTCAACCCCAGTCAGAAAACCAACGGTTCCGACCGAGTGTTGACGCGCGCGTCTTCTCTGTCGACGCTCGGCATTCCGATTGCGCCGTGGAGGAAGAGAGAAGCCAACAACTTCCTGGTTTGTAGAACCAGGGGTGTTTGCCACGCGGGTCTCCTGAGAGACGCTGACGCGGGCGTTCTGTGCGACACGGTCGATCGCACCAGTAGATGTGCCGGGGACCACGCGGGCCTTCAGAGAGGCGTTGGCGCGTGTGTTCTGCGCGACGCGGTTGATCGCAGCAGAGGAGTCTGAGGTTACGCGGGCCTTCTGGGAGGCGTCGGCGCGTGAACCAAACTTGGCACAGTGGGCAGCAGGAGCACCCGACAGAGCCTCAGATTGGGCTTCAGGGGGCTGTCCACTTGAGACCCTGCGGCAGACGCGGGTCTTTGGGCTCTTGGAGCCAGAAGAGAGGAACTCTTCATACTTCGCCTGGTCGAACTCGACGACGAGGGATTCGACCATTTTCCCCTTACGGAGAACGTCATCTTGCACCACGGTGCGCTCGTCAGTAACGAAGGTGGTCCCCAGCGGAGTCGCCATCTCTTGTACGGGGCCGGAAAATTTGGTGGTCGGAGAAAGTGGTTTTAGCTGTAAAAGATTTCCTTGATTCAAGCGAAACGATTACAACCAAAAGAACTACTCTTCCCTCTTTTCCAGTTACAAGGGAGGGAGGATGTCTGAATCTTCCCTTTGTTTAAGGCTGGGTTCTTCGTGTGGCGATGGAGAGTGAATCTTGTTCTCCGTTGACCAGATGACCGTCCTGGACCGTCGGGGGTCTTCTCTTCGGTCGGTAGAAAGAGTAACTCAGCTCCGTCTACCAAAACTCTCAAAGAGGAGGTAGGCGAAGAGCGGCTAGTACTCAGTAAGCTCGCTGAAGAGTCGTGCTTCTCTCTTGATGATCCTCCTGCCTGGATTCGATCGATTTTGATGATGCCTTATCTCAAAGCTCTCTCTCTTCAAAACTCCAATCTTCTCCCAAGCTTCGATCTTCTCAAGCTTCTCTCTTCTCAAGCTTCTCTCTTCTCAAGCTTCGATCCCCTCTTCATAGCAAACAAGGCTATTTATAGGGGTCTCAGGGGGTGAAGGTGCCTCCTGAAAACGCTCCCGAATGAGGGGCCACTACCCTCTACATGCGCGGTGACTGGCCCCGCAATCAGGGCAGTTGCAACTGAGACGCGGGCGCTGAGCCAAACGCGCCTTGAAGTTTGAGACGCGGGCGTCGAGCCAAACGCGCCTTAATGCTGAGACGCGGGCTTCGGGCCTTCACGTCTGGATGCTGAGGCGCGGGCGTCGAGCCGACGTGTCTGGACGTTGAGACGCGGGTGTAGAGCCAACGCGTCTTAATGCTGAGACGCGGGCATCGATTCCTCGCGTCTAGAGCTTGAAACTCTGCTTCCTTAATGGCTTGTCTGTTTAGTCATTTTTAGACAGCCTACACATGTAATCAAAACATAAAGCATAAAACAAAAACTAATATGATCATTATATGAATGCATATGTTTTAGAATAAAGATATACACAATAGTTAAACTAAAGTGAGAACACAAAAGTAATAGTTCATATAAACATTGGTGTATCTCAAATACTAATCATATATATCTCTAGTCTAATTTTCATGACATATAACATAATAATCATTAAAACATGACACGCTAAAAATACATAAAATGAAAGCATGTAAACATAAACAAGGAGTAAAAGAGAGTTACCAAAACCAAGAGGGCTCATCTCTATACCTCCAAATCATGGTGGTCCTCCTACCAAACTCCCATTGAAAGTGATGCATCCAAAATTGTCACCGTTTAGCTCGGAACGCATTCACCTTAAGGCATCAACAACTCTCACGTCATGTGAGAGACCACACCTACATCAAATAAAATAGAAGTGGCTTTTGGTACCCATACTCTTTTGGGTCTATGAAGGTTAGCACCTTTCCTAGCCCAAACAAATCTATTTACAAAATTTTCATTATGTACTCTATCATAACAAAATCTTGCAAGGTGGCCCTTACGTCCACAATGTGTACATGTGTACACATGAGCATACTTAGTGTTATGTGTATGAACGTGAGGAGCACGTGTATGCCGTGGTTTGTGTGTATGCATAGGTGGAACTTGTTTCTTTTGAAACATGGATTCCAACCATGTGTGATTCATGGCACATTGGCTCAAAGTAGAGCCCAAACAATCAACGCTTTTCTTAAAAACACAAATATCATTTTTAATACTTGAAGATAAAGTGGAGCATGCAATAGGTAAGCTAGATGATGAAGCTATATTAGCATGACAAACATGAGAATCTAAGTCATTTTTTAAAGAAATATTTTTATTAGAAATTAAATCTAATTCCTTTGAAATAGAAATAATTTTGTTTTTCAAAGAAACATTTTCTTTTAAAACAAAAACAAGTTTTGAAGATAAAACGTCATTTTTCTTCAAAACTTCCTCACAACCATTTTTTATTTTTAAAATTTCATTTTCTTTTAGGGCAAGGTTAAGTTGGGATTTAAGTGAGTCACGTTTACTTGAAATCTCTTCCTTCTCTTGCAAAACTAAATCAAGTTCAAACACAAATCCTTATTTTCATTATTTAATTTAAAAGCTTTCTTTTTCAAAACTTGGTATTTTTCTAATAATTTTTCACAAGCAATAGATAGTTCTCCATTTAAAGCATCAGCATCAATATGATCATCGCTGGAAGAACTAGCACAATCATCTAATTGAGATTCTGAATTTACCTCAAGGGAGTTATTTCCTTAGATCATATAGCAATGTTGTTCGGATTCTTCTCCACTAGATTTCTCCTCCATAATGTTTGGCGTTTGTAGCGCGGGAGAGGTCAAGGTGTTCCACACTGCAAAGGCGGAATCACAATGAGAAATCATAGAAAGATATTCTTTGTTAAGCATACTTCTAAGTGCCATTAGGGCTTGTACATTGGCCTCTATATGCTTGCTATTATCAAGATAGGATTTCTTGGTAGCGGCAAGAAAAACAAGCAAGTCTAGGATTTTTAGGTACAAGGACATTCTAACTTTCCAAACATCAATGTTGGAAGTATCATACATGGGAGGGGTCATGAATTCCATGAGGTGTGTAAGCAAGTATGTGCAAATGCAATACTAAATTAGCAACCAAGATCTCACTCCTAGGTGGTTAAACCTAATATCAGGAGCGTAGGCTCTGATACCAATTGAAAGTACACCTAGAAGGGGGTGAATAGGTGTAAGGCTAATCTCGTGACAAATAATGCGGAATTAAAACTTAATTGCAACACACTTAGTGTAACCAAAGAGTGTAGCCGAATTCTCGATAAAGAGCTCTGGACTAACTCCTCTAAATTTCTCTAAATAAGAATTGAGGTGCTACGTAAAGCTCTCTTGGTTTAACACAAGTATGGCACAAAATCAAACCCAAGCATATAAATGATATGAACAATATGATGCAATACACAAAATAAGAGAGAGTTTATAGATAGTGGATCAAACGCAAACACCAAGATATGTTTCGAGGTTCGAGCACCCAGCTCTACATCCTCGCCTTCACACAGAAGGATTTCTACTAAATCGTCCACACAGGACTTCCCATACAGGGAACCTCCACTGAGGATTTGGGCAAATACAACTAAGAGTACACAAGTCCTTTCTCAAACAAATACAACCTTTACACAAGTGGTAAGGCACTAAGCCACACATGATCAACCTCACAATGAGGGATAAGGTTTAAAGCCAAACAATAATCACCTCACACTTGAGGGATAAGGCACAAAGCCACCACTCCAATAATCACCTCTCACTAGAGGGATATCACAAATAAAGGAAGGTTTACAACACTTGGTGGTATCAACAACCACAAACCAATTTTTTCACAAAAATAGATCCTAATAGATAGGATAGATAGATAGCTCAAGTGTGAGAAAATAAAGAGTTTGGAAATCAAAATCACGAAGAAAAACTCTTGAGAAAACTCTAAAATAGTTATAGAAATGCAGATCAAAAATCAATTCCCAAAGACTCTATTTTTATTTGATTTTTTCAACCCTTTAAAACAAAATAAAAATTGATCTTTTAAACCCAAAAACTCTTTTAAAACTTGCTGTTAAAACACTTAAGAAGATGAGAATTTTTACTCTTGAAATTATTGTTGAAAACAACTCAAGAATGGGGAATATATAGCCCCAAAACAAATCTACCCGTTGGCAGCAGGAAAGGGCATTTTTGCCCTTCCGATCGACCGCCCGGTCGACCGGTCAACAGTCATTTTTGTGACCGTTGAACCACAGGTCGGCAGCCCAGTCGTCTGGACATGGAAACAGAGAGCAACGGCTCTCGGCCGGTCGACTGCCCGGTCGACTGGAACTAGATACAGAGAGCAGAGCTCTCTATCGGTCGACCGGCCAGTCGACCGGGCCATTTCCAGAGAGTAGAACTCTCTGGACGGTCGACCGCCCGGTCGACCGGCCTACCAGCCCAGGCTGCGTGCACGTTCTGTGCACGTCGGTCGACCAGCAGACAGCCAGGTCAAACATTTTATGGATTAAAAACTTGGTTTTTGACTTCAATTAAATCACATAGATTCCACAAAAATCAGTTCTTATTATATCTTTGAAATACAAATATGTGTAACAAAAATTCAACATATATTATAAACAATTTGAACTATTTTTGTGTTCATGAAATTTTACCTTAAACCAAAATCCGTATTTTTCAAAACTAGGATTTTAAATAGAAAACCGTTTTCTCCAAAACTCATGCAAATACAAAAACATGATATTGAAATAACTTTTAAATATGTTGTATATAGATAGAATCTAATATACATGAAAGATATTATATCTATATTTTTGACATGAAAACCAAGATCGGTTAAACCGAAAAATCAAAATATGAAACTTGTGTGTGTACTTGAGCATATCAACACTATCTATCTTTACACAAGATCTAAACAAAATCTTAAACTAAACACAAACCGAAGTCTTCTTGTCTCCAAGCCAACTCGATCCAAACGCGATCCAACGAGCTTGACTCCAACCGAGTACTAGATGCGATCTTGACGCTCAATGTAACGCCCCGATTTCACGGATACGGGGACGTCACTGCGACGTATATACGTAGGTCAGAAGAAGCCCCCACGTATATACGCTAAGCATAAAAGTACAATAAGTAATCAGAGTACGACACAAAGCGTGGTATTCTTCCATATGCCAACACAAAAGTACATGTACAAAGTCATCACAGTATGATAAACATATACACATTACATGTGTCTTTTATCATAACAAGTCCAAAAGTAAAATATACAGGATAAATACAAGATGCTCACGAGTAGGGTGAAGATCCCGTGAGTCAAAAGAGGAGACTAGCACGGAAGAAGCTGGGACAAATCAGCCTGTTCTCAAGGAAAACTCGATCTACAGTGGACAGCTCCACTTCGATCCAGCTTCTAACCTGAACATACAAATCCAAGGGAGTCAGGACCTCCCAACAATGAACAGGCTACATGCCAAGTGGCAAAGAGATAAGAATAGGGGGTTAGAACACAAGTGTGATATACACGGACAGGTATAGCATAATCATAAATCAGGAAGTCCCAAGTAAAGCTGAATATAAGCAAGACTGATTGTATACGCTTAAGTCACGGTCACATGAGACTAGTACATCGAAGGAATAATCCAAACAAGGAAACCCTCATATATATACCCTTGTCTCATGCCACATAAATCCAAGCGTATAGAATCAGAGTTGCAAATCGTATCATAGTCAAAACAGGAATGCATAACAATAATGATCAGGGGTCCATAACACGAGTAAAGGATACACATAACGGAAACTATAATAGGAAACACAACAGAAATCAATAGGCGATGTCTATTATTATTATTACTCGTCTGACCCATATATCTCGGTATGTGTCCAGGTGTGCACCCCAACACACATACATCCATATATAAGTTATCCGAGGGTTGTTAACGGAAGCAGATGGAGAACTGATAGAGCTTCTTATAATGGTACTCATGCACCGGGGACCAGTCTTCTGGCCCAACGGTTCCCACCACCTGGGACCGGCTTTGTTCACATGCACCGGGGACCAGTTTAGTGGTCCAACGGTTCCCACCACCTGGGACCGGCTTTGGAGGCTCGAAGTCCCCCTAATAGTAATCATAACAGTAATCATAACAGTACCGCCAATATATGTCATTCCCATACTATAAGCAAGATATCATTCCGGCATCCATCACTTCCTCCCATACCCATACAAGTTGTCCTTTTTAAGATTTATTAGCTAATTATCACTTTATGGGAAATAATAGAAAATGAACATGATCAGGAATTTAGGAGTACACCAGTACTATATAGTCAGGTCACTGCATGTAAAGTAGGAAAACAGGTCACTGATCATGAAACTGAATAACAAGTCAATATTCCCGTAAAAGAGATAATCACAAGTCAAATATATCATGCTGGATGTAAAGTGATAGCATGACAAGTGGTGATGTATATCTGGTAACACGTATACAAAGAGATTGATAATTATTCAAGGTGAGTCATGGTCTATCCAGAGGGTATAGCAAGTCAGGTGATATACATGTGTTAAAAGGAAACATAAAACTGACAAGTCTAAAGAATTGACAAGCAGTTGATAATGTTAATGAACAAGTCATGAAATACCAGTTATGAAGTATTTAGCAAGGATAATACATCACCCATGTATCAAGGTTAGGATCTAATTTCAGAAAGAATAAGAATCAACAATTTTGGCCCAAAACCAGACTATCGGTCGACTGGGTTAAATGGCCGGTCGACCGATACGGGACAGTCACCAACTAACGGTCGACGTCCGGTCGACCGATACAAGGCCGTGACCTCCAGGTTTGGTCGGTCGACTTCCGGTCGACCGGAGACACAACTAACGGTCGCCTGTCGGTCGACTGCCGGTCGACCGATACAGGGCCGTGAGCTCCAGGGTTTCCTAGCGGTCGACTGGTTGGTGAACCGGTCGACCGCCTACTCAAAACTGTGCACGTTCGTGCACATCGGTCGACTGCCGGTCGACTACCGGTCGACCGGACTTCTGAAATATGCTGCTGTTAGGTCTAAAAATCAGATTTTTGGTGTGGTTGATTTTGATGTCTAAAAATATGATTTTGATGACATAAAGGGACATGATTTGGCAACACAAGTATACAAGGAATTTTACGAGTCTTGGTGAGTAAAAATACTCACCTCGAATGGTTATTTGGGGCTTTACGAGTCCGGAAAGATCGTGGTCGTTAACTTGGTCCACGACGATATCTCCGATGAAGAAGTAGACGATCCCCAATCCAAAGTGGTTACTTGGTTGAGATGGAGATGATGAAGTTGAGTTGATGAGGGAATTTGTGAAGGCTAATATCTTTGTGGAAGTGAAGAAAAAAGAAATAGAAATGTATAGGAAAGTTTATATAGGATTTGATTTTGTTAAGGAGATGTAATATTGGAGAAGAAAGGGGTTTTTGTGTAAAATAGGGGAGGTGAGGTGTCTCCCCTAGCCAATCAAATCTTGCCATGGAGATGATGAGGTGGAGAAAATATGTGGTGGAGGATTAATGGAAGGGTGTGGAAGTTTAGATATTTTGGGTTTGGCTTGTGGAGGAAGTTAAAGGAAATAAGGAAAAGGAAAAAGGAAAAGAAATGAGAAAAGAGAAGATATTTTCTCTAACTCGGAAAATAAAAATATTAAAACCACGGATTCCCGGGTTGAAGTCATGGATGCAGAAATCTTTCGGGAAAATACCGGATATGTCCCGAAATCAAGTATCTCGGAACGACCCGAAATAAATATCAAAAATCAAGAATATTATATTAAGAAACATAGTGAAATCCGTTTTAAGAAATACTTTATAGTTTTAAAACTAAAAACCCCGGAATCAGTAAAATACCGACTCCGTTGGAATTTTCATAAATTCATAAAATTCTCAGAAAAAGAATGTAGGTAGAAAATATGATTCTAAGGAATAATGCCTAAAGGGCCATCTTGAAATTCCTAACTGTTTGTGAAATAAAAATACTGGAATCAGTCTTCTACCGACTCCGGTGGAATATCCATAAATTCGTAAAATCTTCAGAAAAAGTATTTAAGTAATAAACATAATTCTAAGAAGAAATGTCTAAAGAATCTTCTAGAAATTCTAAACAGTTTGTAAGATAAAAATTCGGGAATCGATCAGCGGCACTGGTCGACACCGGTTTTGAAGAATTTCCTTTTAATTCCGGAAAATTCTAGAAAATCATAGAAAATATAATATGTTGGAAAATGATATTTAAAATTAAAATCGGTCAGATATAAGAAGTAAATCAAAAAATACGATCGAAAAACTGAATACGCAAATAAGTACGTATTCCGGGAACGGGGTATTACAATCCACCCACCTTACAAAAATTGCTTCCTCGCAATTTCATTAAGGGGTAAATTGAACATACAGGGGACAAGGGTGAAATCAAAGGTCTCAAACATTCCAAAACAGGGTTAAAGTGAACATATGAAGGACTAAAATAGACAAGGAGAGGATGATAAGGAATATTAAGAAAGATAACTAACGTAAATACAAGATCTGGGGTAGTGGTTACCATGATATCCTCAAGGTTCCTGATCTGGATACTGGTCTCCACATTCAGCTGCATCATCTGATGCCTCTGCTGCCATGATGTAACCTTGGCCTCTACCCCGGTCTGCTCTAGGTCTTGCTCCCCTACCATACTGTTGGGGTGGAAATGGAGCTCTCCGATCAACGTGTTCTGGATGCCTCCTAAGTGGCGGGACTGGAAGTGCTGGGACTGGATGTGAAGGGGCTGGAAGAGCTGGTCTAACAGGTACTGGAAGTGCTGGTCGGACTGGTGCCACATGTCCAAACTTCCTGTGTGGGCAATCCCTTAGCATATGTCTCCCTGATCCACACACTAAACATAATCCCTTGGCCTCTCGACAATCTCTCTTATAATGTCCGGGTCTGTGGCAGTAATTGCATACCATCTGAGAAAGAGGAGATTGGAATGGTCTCTGAATCATCGGGCCTTGGGTTACCCTAACTCCATCATCCTCATCCATTAACTGAAAAGGCCTCTTCTTGGCCTGGTTCCTCATCAAGTTCTCTTTCTTCTTCTCTAGTCCACGCTCCACTTTTCGAGCTATGGTGAGAACTGCTGAATATGTCTTCAGCTGCTGGGGCATTAGAAAGACTTGTATATCCATCTGCAATCCCTGCTGGAATCTGCTTGCCCGCTTCTCCTCATCCGTCACCATATACGGAGCGAAGCGGCTAAGCCTCAGAAATTCCGCGGCATACTCATCCACGGACTTGTTCCCTTGCTGAAGTCTGATGAACTGCTCTTCCATGTCCTTCTGAGCAGTGGCAGGGAAGAACCTGCTATAGAAGCTCTTGGAGAATGTGTCCCAAGTGACAGGCTTCTCCAATCTGGCTTCTTCAGCTAGCCACCAAGTTCTAGCTACATCTTTCAACTGAATCTTGGCGACCTCAACTTGGTTTTCCTCTGGTACTCGGGCTGCTTTCAACAGGTCTGATGTGTCCGTCAGCCATTGTTCAGCATCCAGGGGTTTCTCTTCACCCGTGAATATGGCTGGCTGCAGCCGTCTAAAATCTGAGATATTCCCCGGCCTCTGTCCTTTAGGAACTGCTAACTCTTGCCGGAGGAGCTCCGTCTGTTGCTGCTGGTTCTCCATCATCATCTGGATAACCCTCAGTATATCCACATTCTCTCCTGTGGGTCCATTCGAAACTTGCCCAGAGTGATTACGGCCCGACCTTCTCTCCATACCGAATTGGGAAAAGATAACTGGAATTGGAAACAAATGGAAGGAGTTTAGGACACGAAAGAATTAATCAAGGAAGGAATTCAGGAAAGACTAGATAACTTTGTACATTGTAGTTGGCAATTGCAAATTACAATAATTTGCTACTTGATTGTACTTTAGGTGTGAGAGCCTAAGCTCTAATACCAACCTGTAACGCCCCGATTTCACGGATACGGGGACGTCACTGCGACGTATATACGTAGGTCAGAAGAAGCCCCCACGTATATACGCTAAGCATAAAAGTACAATAAGTAATCAGAGTACGACACAAAGCGTGGTATTCTTCCATATGCCAACACAAAAGTACATGTACAAAGTCATCACAGTATGATAAACATATACACATTACATGTGTCTTTTATCATAACAAGTCCAAAAGTAAAATATACAGGATAAATACAAGATGCTCACGAGTAGGGTGAAGATCCCGTGAGTCAAAAGAGGAGACTAGCACGGAAGAAGCTGGGACAAATCAGCCTGTTCTCAAGGAAAACTCGATCTACAGTGGACAGCTCCACTTCGATCCAGCTTCTAACCTGAACATACAAATCCAAGGGAGTCAGGACCTCCCAACAATGAACAGGCTACATGCCAAGTGGCAAAGAGATAAGAATAGGGGGTTAGAACACAAGTGTGATATACACGGACAGGTATAGCATAATCATAAATCAGGAAGTCCCAAGTAAAGCTGAATATAAGCAAGACTGATTGTATACGCTTAAGTCACGGTCACATGAGACTAGTACATCGAAGGAATAATCCAAACAAGGAAACCCTCATATATATACCCTTGTCTCATGCCACATAAATCCAAGCGTATAGAATCAGAGTTGCAAATCGTATCATAGTCAAAACAGGAATGCATAACAATAATGATCAGGGGTCCATAACACGAGTAAAGGATACACATAGCGGAAACTATAATAGGAAACACAACAGAAATCAATAGGCGATGTCTATTATTATTATTACTCGTCTGACCCATATATCTCGGTATGTGTCCAGGTGTGCACCCCAACACACATACATCCATATATAAGTTATCCGAGGGTTGTTAACGGAAGCAGATGGAGAACTGATAGAGCTTCTTATAATGGTACTCTTGCACCGGGGACCAGTCTTCTGGCCCAACGGTTCCCACCACCTGGGACCGGCTTTGTTCACATGCACCGGGGACCAGTTTAGTGGTCCAACGGTTCCCACCACCTGGGACCGGCTTTGGAGGCTCGAAGTCCCCCTAATAGTAATCATAACAGTAATCATAACAGTACCGCCAATATATGTCATTCCCATACTATAAGCAAGATATCATTCCGGCATCCATCACTTCCTCCCATACCCATACAAGTTGTCCTTTTTAAGATTTATTAGCTAATTATCACTTTATGGGAAATAATAGAAAATGAACATGATCAGGAATTTAGGAGTACACCAGTACTATATAGTCAGGTCACTGCATGTAAAGTAGGAAAACAGGTCACTGATCATGAAACTGAATAACAAGTCAATATTCCCGTAAAAGAGATAATCACAAGTCAAATATATCATGCTGGATGTAAAGTGATAGCATGACAAGTGGTGATGTATATCAGGTAACACGTATACAAAGAGATTGATAATTATTCAAGGTGAGTCATGGTCTATCCAGAGGGTATAGAAAGTCAGGTGATATACATGTGTTAAAAGGAAACATAAAACTGACAAGTCTAAAGAATTGACAAGCAGTTGATAATGTTAATGAACAAGTCATGAAATACCAGTTATGAAGTATTTAGCAAGGATAATACATCACCCATGTATCAAGGTTAGGATCTAATTTCAGAAAGAATAAGAATCAACAATTTTGGCCCAAAACCAGACTATCGGTCGACTGGGTTAAATGGTCGGTCGACCGATACGGGACAGTCACCAACTAACGGTCGACGTCCGGTCGACCGATACAAGTCCGTGACCTCCAGGTTTGGTCGGTCGACTTCCGGTCGACTGCCGGTCGACCGGAGACACAACTAACGGTCGCCTGTCGGTCGACTGCCGGTCGACCGATACAGGGCCGTGAGCTCCAGGGTTTCCTAGCGGTCGACTGGTTGGTGAACCGGTCGACCGCCTACTCAAAACTGTGCACGTTCTTGCACATCGGTCGACTGCCGGTCGACCGGACTTCTGAAATATGCTGCTGTTAGGTCTAAAAATCAGATTTTTGGTGTGGTTGATTTTGATGTCTAAAAATATGATTTTGATGACATAAAGGGACATGATTTGGCAACACAAGTATACAAGGAATTTTACGAGTCTTGGTGAGTAAAAATACTCACCTCGAATGGTTATTTGGGGCTTTACGAGTCCGGAAAGATCGTGGTCGTTAACTTGGTCCACGATGATATCTCCGATGAAGAAGTAGACGATCCCCAATCCAAAGTGGTTACTTGGTTGAGATGGAGATGATGAAGTTGAGTTGATGAGGGAATTTGTGAAGGCTAATATCTTTGTGGAAGTGAAGAAAAAAGAAATAGAAATGTATAGGAAAGTTTATATAGGATTTGATTTTGTTAAGGAGATGTAATATTGGAGAAGAAAGGGGGTTTTTGTGTAAAATAGGGGAGGTGAGGTGTCTCCCCTAGCCAATCAAATCTTGCCATGGAGATGATGAGGTGGAGAAAATATGTGGTGGAGGATTAATGGAAGGGTGTGGAAGTTTAGATATTTTGGGTTTGGCTTGTGGAGGAAGTTAAAGGAAATAAGGAAAAGGAAAAAGGAAAAGAAATGAGAAAAGAGAAGATATTTTCTCTAACTCGGAAAATAAAAATATTAAAACCACGGATTCCCGGGTTGAAGTCATGGATGCAAATCTTTCGGGAAAATACCGGATACGTCCCGAAATCAAGTATCTCGGAACGACCCGAAATAAATATCAAAAATCAAGAATATTATATTAAGAAACATAGTGAAATCCATTTTAAGAAATACTTTATAGTTTTAAAACTAAAAACCCCGGAATCAGTAAAATACCGACTCCGTTAGAATTTTCATAAATTCATAAAATCCTCAGAAAAAGAATGTAGGTAGAAAATATGATTCTAAGGAATAATGCCTAAAGGGCCATCTTGAAATTCCTAACTGTTTGTGAAATAAAAATACTGGAATCAGTCTTCTACCGACTCCGGTGGAATATCCATAAATTCGTAAAATCTTCAGAAAAAGTATTTAAGTAATAAACATAATTCTAAGAAGAAATGTCTAAAGAATCTTCTAAAAATTCTAAACAGTTTGTAAGATAAAAATTCGGGAATCGATCAGCGGCACTGGTCGACACCGGTTTTGAAGAATTTCCTTTTAATTCCGGAAAATTCCAGAAAATCATAGAAAATATAATACGTTGGAAAATGATATTTAAAATTAAAATCGATCAGATATAAGAAGTAAATCAAAAAATACGATCGAAAAACTGAATACGCAAATAAGTACGTATTCCGGGAACGGGGTATTACACTCAAGCTCTTGAATCAACATGTGAAAACTCCAAAACACCTTTGTTGAAGCTAATCACCTACTAATATCTTGATCAAATATCTGAAACTAAATATCACAAGATTATTAGTAAACTATAACTACATGAGTTAATCATCATTAAAACTAGAGTGAAGGGCCTCTGGGCCAACAAGCATGTCCTCTGATTCTGAAGACGCGCTTTCTTTGAGCATATCCTCTAAAGGTTCAAGGTTCTTCTCGATATGGATCGGAAAAAGAGCTTGATAAAGATGATTAATTTTGGGAGTTTATCAACGAACCAAAGTACCCTCAAAAAGAGAAAGAAAATGAAGAGAACAGCGAGCCGGTCGATGAGGGAGAAGATGAGGAAAAAAATAATGAACAGGAAGACGAGGAGAATGAAGACAACGAATTGCTTATGATGGTGATGAAAATGAGGAGTAGGATTTTTGGTCTTCTGATATTCACCTTATTTTGTATCTTATTTTAAGAGCTTTTAATGCTCTTTTTTGTAAGCTCTTTCTCACCATATTATGTAATAAATAAAATTTATTTCTATCTAAAAATTGAACTTTCATATTTTTAAAACACATGTAAAGTATGTTTTTTTTCATGCATCGTAGTAATCACAAGACTTCTGAGTGATTTTATAAATACTGCTGCCATGGTCGCGGACCTAATATGTTACACGAAAATATTTTATCATACGATAAGAAATATAACGATTTAATACAGAGAAATATAAGTCTTTATTAAGAAGTTAACTATGGTCGCACTCTGTGATTATAAATAAAAGTCATTAGTTTTGCATCTCAGTTGCGATCATGGTTGCAGTCTTCAGATAATAATTACTCTAAACTAAAAAAACTACGATTATAGTCGCAGTCGATAATTAACTATATTGATTCATGAAACTGCGATCATGGTCGCAGTCCTGACAAAAACAGTTTAGTCGTCGTACATTCAATCAAGTTATAAATTACGGTCATGGTCGCAGTTCAAATTTAACTATATAAATAGATGATATTGCGATCATGATCGCAAATCTCTAAATCAGTATATTTCACTGTATATCACAAATTAAAAAACTGTGAGTATGAACGCAGTGTGTAACACAAATGCAAAGTTCTTTTCATGCATGTAAAAGAGACAACAACCACAGTGAAGAACAAATATATAAAATTATAAGTAAATTGTGACTATAATCGCAGTCCTTATTCACCGTTTTTACATTTAACCTAGCAAAAAAACTCATGCACAATATGCTATCCACAATATGCTATCGTTAACCTAGCAAAAAAACTCATCCACATATAACTTCATGAGGAGGCCTCTGTGACTTATCAATTCCTTTTTCTTACGCCAAAACCTCTATTCCTTGTATAAGCATTGTAGAAATTATATGCTTCATCATCTGTTGCAAATTACTGTCCTAAAAAAATAACTATGATCCAGACATTTCTCCATGTAAATTCACTTTCTACCAAAATAAATGTTGAATTAAATAAAAAGAAATAATTAAAAATAACACATCTGAAATATAATAATTAAAGACTGTGAATAAGGCCGCAGTTATAAAGATAACTGTGACATTATTAACTAAAAGACACGACCGTAGTCGCATCTTTCAGGATGTCTATAAATATTGTAACAAAGTGTTCTTTTGTAATACTACGTTATTTGTCGCAGTCCTTAATATATTAAAAGACTGCAGAAAAGGTCGCGCATCTGATGTCGCTACAGACTGCGACTAAGGTCGCAGTCATAAAAAACTGTGACATTATTTATTAAAAATAACGACCATAGTCGCATCCTTTAGGATGTCTATAAATATCACAAAAAATTGTTTTATTAAATACTGCGACCTTTGTCGCTGTCCTTAAAAATTTAGTGACCATAAGATAAAATATGGACTTTAATAAATTAAAGGACTGCAGCAAAATCACACATCTAACGTAATTAAAGACTGCGACTAAGGTCGCAATTACAAAATTAACTGTGACATTATTAATAAGAAAATTGCGACCTTAGTCGCATTTGTTTTATAAAACTTAAACTAGGTCGCAGTATCATCTAGGTTACCAAAAAAATTTCAAATGAAAATTTGTGAAAAATAATAAAATAAATTAAAAAAACTATCCTCTTGATCAACATTTAAAGATTTCAATCCTTCTGGATTTTCTATATTATGTGATGAAGTTGAACCTGATGATATACGATTCATATTAAGATTGAGAGGAAGGGAACGTGGGCGTCGACAACCTTAACTGGCAGAAGATAAGTTCTGATTGGGGGTCAGCATTAAAATATACAGGGAGATCTAAATCTAATAGAGATCCCGATGGAGAGCTGATGGAGATTTAGGTCTGCAAACTAAAAAAAGAAATCTGATCCTGCTCCCGCTATTTTTAGAAAGACTTTCTCTGCAAAATGTAAATCTATGTCTGTCAGCGCGCGGAACTAGAAAAAGGGGAGAAATAATAATAAAAAATATAGATCTACTATTATTTACCACAGAGGTAATTAGTAATTTCAGTTGTTCTCATAAGTGGGTCGTCCTTTAAGATTGTAAATGTTGTGGCTAATAATGTGTCATGTCACTGCCGGCTGAGAGGGACTCTCAGCTGTTAGCTGATATATCTATTTCTGATATATATATATATATATATATATATATATATATATATATATATATATATATATATATATATATATATATATATATATATATATGTTAGCCCAAAGGCCTTCCACCCTAGTTTTGATGATGATTAACTCATGTAGTTATGTTTACTAATAATCTTGTGTTGTTTAAGTTTCAGATCATTAACCAAGATATTAGTTGGTGATTACTTCAAAAAGAGGAGTTTGGAAGCCTTCACATGGTGATTCCGGTGCCCGAGCTTCAAGATTACTAATTTGCACTCGGTGGATCACGGTTTGGGATCGAGTCTACTTGAAGATGGAAGATCGTCAAGAAGACTTAGGTATCCTAGTTTAGTTTAGTGTGTTTAGATCCATTTGTAAAGCTTAGTATAGTTGATATGCTCAAGTGCACATAACACACACGTTTTATGTTTGGATATTGGTTTTTCGGTTTTTAGTTTAACCGATATGTGTTTTCATGAATAGTTGATCAAAACAAGTTTACATGATTTATATGTATAATAGATGTATTCTAGTTATACATGCATGCTTACTTGACTTATACAAACTTATTTTGACTTTCCTATTCATGTATTGAAAAATTCAAGTTTGTTAAAAATACAGGTTTTTGTTTTGATAAAATTTGCAAGACTCAAAAATGAATTGTTATGATTGATATATGTCTTGAAATTTTTATCACTTGTTTGTGGTTCAATATAAAATGTTAAAACAAGTTTTATAGAATTTTCAGAAAAGATAAAAGATTTTTTAAAATATTTTAACATGTGTTTCTGACCCTGATCTGTGACTGACAGGCCAGGTCGGTCGACCGCATGGGTTGACCGCACCAAGGGCCGGTCGACCCGTGAGGTCGACCGACGTGCATAGAGCCGTGCACGTCTGGCAGACACAAGGGCGGTCGACCGTACCAGAGAGCTCTGCTCTCTGTATTTTTGGGTCGACCAGGCGGTCGACCAGGTTTGCCCAACGGTCACATTTTTGACCGTTGGCGGTCGACCGGGCGGCCGACCGCCAAGCCTGTCAGGCTGCCACATCAGCCTAACGGCTAGTTTTGTTTTGGGGCTATAAATACCCCAACTCTTGGGCTGTTTTGATAAGGTTTTTTACAAGAGAAAAATTCCCAGTTTCCCTTAGTTTAAAACAAGTTTTCAAAAGTATTTTTGGGCTTTAAACTTCCAATCTTATTTGTTTTAGGTTTTTGAAAAAATCAAAAAAAGAGTATTTTGGGAGATTTGTCTTGGCTTTCATTTTCTATCATTTACAAGAGTTTTCCCAAGTAGTTTTTCTTTGTTGCTTGTTTTTCAAACACCTAGTTTCCACACTTGAGCTTATCTTCTATCCTAATCTATTTAGGATCTTGTTTTGTGGAAAAGAGAAAAGAAAGAGAGATTGTTTGTGGTTGAAAGAAACCAGTTGTTGTATACCCTTGATTTTATTGTATCCCTCTTTGGTAGAGGTTGATCAGGTGATTGGTTTGCTCCCTCTTTGGTAGAGGTTGAGGCTTGTGGTTTGCTCCCTCTAGTGAGAGGTAGAGTTGGTGTTTGTAACCCTCTTCGGTAGAGGTGTTGTTGTTTTGGCTACGGGCCTACCCCTCGGTTGTGAGGTGGTGTTTGAGAGAGGAGTTAGGTACTCCTTGTATTGTAACAAATCCTCTTCGGTAGAGGTTCCCTCGGTGGGAGATAGTGGATTGGAAATCCTACACGGTGGTGTAGGCGGGGATGTAGAGCTAGGGGCTCGAACCTCGAAACATATCCTTGTGTTTGCGTTTGATCCAATATCTCTCAACTCTCTCTCTCTCTTTATTTTGTGCAAAGCATCATTTATTCATTCATATTTTATTACTTGCATTTGTGCCTTGCATATATTCATATTGATATATCATCTTATATGCTTGGTTGTTTGTGTGTGCCTCACTTGTACTTAATCAACAAGAGCTTCACATAGCACCTCAACCCATTCAAGGGGAATCAAGAGGAGTTAGTCCAGAGCCCTTCACGGGGAATTCGGCTACACTTGTTGGTTGTATTAAGTGTGTTGCAAGAATAGTTTTTAAGCTTCCGCATTTAGCGCATTTAGTTTACTAGATTAGCACTTACACCTATTGACCCCCCCTCTAGGTGTGCTTTTCAATTGGTATCAGAGCTAGTGCTCTTGATACTTAGGCTTAACATCCTAGGAGTGAGATCCTTTTTCTTGCTAATCTCTTATTTGCATTTGCTTGTTTGCACACACATATAGTTTGGACCCATGGACTTCATGACCCCACCTAGCTTTGACCCTTCCAACATTGTTGTTTGGAAGTATAGGATGTCCGTGTATCTAAAGACCCTAGGTTTGCATGTTTTCCTTGCCGCTACCAAGAGATGTTATCTTGGTGACCGCAAGCATATAGGGGCCAATGCACAAGCCCTTGAGGCCATTAGAAGCACGCTTTCAAAAGATTATCTTATGCTTGTTTCTAATCTTGATTCCGCTTTTGTAGTGTGGAACAAGTTGACAACAACCACCACCTCCAAGCTTCAATTGCCGATCCAACAAGAGGAAGAATCTAGTGGAGATGAATCCAAGCCGCAACAATGCTATACGGTCCAAGGGAATGACTCCCTTGAGGTACACTCGGAAACCCACTTAGATAGTGATGATTGCTCTTGTTCTTCATGTAATGATTATGTTGATCCCTATGCTTTAAATGAAGAACTCTCTATTGTGCGTGAAAAACTTATTGAAAAATATAATGTTTTGAAAAAGAAGAGTCTAGGCATTAACAATGAAAATAAAAATTTGATTTCTAGACTTGATGTTATTTTGCAAGAGAAGGATGAGATTGCTAATGAAAGGGACTCATTAAAATCTCAACTTAATCTTGCTTTAAATGAAAACAAAATTTTGAAAAATAAAAATGATTGTGAAGATGTTTTGAAGAAAAATGAATCTTTAACTTCAAAACTTGATTTTGTTTTAAAAAGTAACCATTTTTTGAAAAATGAAATTGTATTTATTTCAAAAGAATTAGAAATTTGTTTAAAGAAAAATAGATCTTTGAAAAATGATTTGGATTCTCATGTTTGTCATGCTAGTGTAGCTTCTTCATCTAGTCTACCTAATGCATGTACCTCTTCTTCGAAGATTAATGATGATATTTGTATGTTGAAGAAGAAAGTGGATTGTTTGGGCTCCACTATGAGCCAATGTGCCATGAACCATACACGCTTGGAATCCTTGGTTCGAAAGAAACAAGTTCCATCTTTTCATGCACACCCTCCATGGCATACACATGCTCCTCACGGACACACTCCTCACATGTATGCTCATGTGTACACTTGTACACATTGTGGTCGTAAGGGCCACCTTGCTAAATTTTGCTTTGATAGATTACATGTCCCAAATTTAGCAAAGAATTTTGTTTGGGTTAGAGAAGGTACTAACCCCCAAGGACCCAAAAGAGTATGGGCACCAAAGACCACCCTTCCTTTGTTTGATGTAGGTGTGGGCTCTCACAAGACGTGAGAGTAGCCGTACCTTGGAGTGGATGCGTTCCGTACTTAAAGGAAATCAATTGGATGCATCACTTTCAAGGGATGTTTGGTGGAGAGGACCACCTTGTTTTTTGGAGACATGGAGAGTTGCCTCATAGGTTTTGGTAACGATTTCTAACTCCTTATTTTGTTTACATGCTTTCATATTCATTATTTATAGCATGTTTTATTGTTTAGTGATTAGTATGAAAATGCCATGTTAATTAGATTCTTGACATACATGTATAGTATTTGAGACACCCATGTTTAATATGGATTATTATTTTGTGTTCTCGTATTTGACTAGCTATCATGTACATCATAAATCTAATAACATGTGGATATTCATAATGATCATGTTTATGATTTTCATGTTGATTTATATCCCGTTTTATGCTTAATGACTTGATTACATGTTTAGATGTTAGTTTTCATTAAGACTAGGTATATATTTGTGCATATAGTGGGCCACAAATAAATCTATATATGTTTGTGCTTGATTGCTTATTTGTTCCCATTAGATGTGCTAGTATAGTCTAGTTTTGATGATTCATACATTTTAAACTTGTATTCCTATTTTTGGATTTGTTTTATGATCATTTGTTTTTATTTCATGTATACGTCTATTTTGCCAAACTTTAAGTTATACATGTATACCCCTTGAGTCATTTGCCTTTCATGCAAATTTATACATATGGATTCAATCGTGTTTAGGGATATGTATGTATACTTATTGTGTTGACAATTCATACATATACCTTGAAATGAAATTTGTTTTTGGTGAAAATTTAGTTTTTCTTGATTTCATGTGTTTTTGTTTAACTTCATGTATATGTCCATTTTATCCAAATTATTGTTATACATATACATCCTTTTGAGCCACGTGCCTTCATGCATATATCTTTGTGGACTCGTTGTGTTTGGATATGTATGTATACCTTAATTTGTGTAGGACATACATATATCTTGAAGATTAAATAAGTTTTATTGATTTTCATGTTTTCTTGTTTCAAGGAACTTTGAGCTTAATTGGAAATTTCATAATGCCATGTCACACATTACTTGTATACTCACCATTTTTAAAATATTTCTCATGAGTATGTTTTCATGAGCATGTATGGACTTTATTGAATATTGAGTGTTTTTAAGTGCTATGTGATTTACATGTGTTTTATGAAAATTATTTTTTAGTTTATTCCTTGCTTGAAGGATTTCGTACTAGTTTAAAAGATTTTCCATTTAACTAGTTACGGTATTCTTCATTTTGGTAGAGTTTTTCAAACAAAACTTATTTTCAAATCCATTTTTGAAAACCCCTACCTTCAATGGGAGGATGGATGGGAGATCATGTTCATGTATGCCTTAAAATGAAAATCATTTAAAACTTGAACCATGATTGGGAGGTATAGTTATATGATGTATACACTTGATCTTATTGTTATTTCAATTGGTATCATTGAATTCTTTCAATTGGTATCAATCTTGACATTTCTTGTATACTCATATATGTTTGTATGTATGTATGCTTCATTTCAAAGAATATCAATTTCAATTGGTATCTATTTTTCATACATATATATATTTTATTTGTGCTTATTATATCCCTATATCTTTAAGCACAAAATCTTGTTTATGCTAGAGTTTGAGCTTCAATTTTGTTTTAATTGATTATTTTTAAATTGGTATCAAGCCTAAGCATTGTTTTAGTTAGTATTTCATAAAGGAGAGAAAATTTAATTTTGTCTTTCAATTGGTATTTGTACTCCCATACTTTATGATTGAAAATTCAATTTGGTATCATATGTTCAAAATGAAAAATATTTACAATTGGTATCAAAATTTTTGTTTAGACATTCAAAATTTATTATGTTTAATTTTAATTGGTATCAAGAATTTCATGTCTTTGGCTTAAAATTGGTATCAATATTTTTGTTTGTTTCCTTTCAATTGGTATCAAGATGCTATTTTTTGACATACTTTCAATTGGTACCTTAATTGATTGTCACCCCTATTTGGTTTTGTTTTTGTTTTAGACAAAAAGGGGGAAAATATTATTTTTATTGATTCGTTGTTTCGAACAAAAAGGGGAGAAAATTTTATTGATTTGGTTTTGCTTTTTACCCCTTATTGAAGATTGATTCTTTGTATTAAAGAGAGAGAAGATTTTGTTTTGTTTTAGTTTTTACCCCTTTGTTGATGATTGACAAAAAGGGGGAGAAAGATTTTGAGTTTATGAGTTTTATATTTGCATGTTTATGTTTTTGCATATATTAAGTTTAATTTAGTTTAATTTTAATTGGTATCTAAAACATGTTTTGTAATTGGTATCTAGAGCATGTTTTGTTTTTGAACATTTCATTGGTATCTAGAACCCTTTATTGTTTATGCATAGATATGCATGTTTCATGTTTCATGTTTAATATTCATTGCATATTTATTGTTTATTTGTTTATGCATGAGTTAAGGGGGAGCTTCTTTGAAGCTTAACTTTAATCCATGCATAACTCCATGAGTTTTGTCATCATCAAAAAGGGGGAGATTGTTGGCCCAAAGGCCTTTCACCCTAGTTTTGATGATGATTAACTCATGTAGTTATGTTTACTAATAATTTTGTGTTGTTTAAGTTTCAGATCATTACCAAGATATTAGTTGGTGATTGCTTCGAAAAGAGGAGTTTGGAAGCCTTCACATGGTGATTCCGGTGCCCGAGCTTCAAGATTACTCATTTGCACTCGGTGGATCACGGTTTGGGATCGAGTCTACTTGAAGATGGAAGATCGTCAAGAAGACTTAGGTATCCTAGTTTAGTTTAGTGTGTTTAGATCCATTTGTAAAGCTTAGTATAGTTGATATGCTCAAGTGCACATAACACACACGTTTTATGTTTGGATATTGGTTTTTCGGTTTTTAGTTTAACTGATATGTGTTTTCATGAATAGTTGATCAAAATAAGTTTACATGGTTTATATGTATAATAAATGTATTCTAGTTATACATGCATGCTTACTTGACTTATACAAACTTATTTTGACTTTCCTATTCATGTATTGAAAAATCCAAGTTTGTTAAAAATACAGGTTTTTGTTTTGATAAAATTTGCAAGACTCAAAAATGAATTGATATGATTGATATATGTCTTGAAATTTTTATCACTTATTTGTAGTTCAATATAAAATGTTAAAACAAGTTTTATAGAATTTTCAGAAAAGATAAAAGATTTTTCTAAAATATTTTAACATGTGTTTCTGACCCTGATCTGTGACTGACAGGCCAGGTCGGTCGACCGCATGGGTCGACTGCACCAAGGGCCGGTCGACCCGTGAGGTCGACCGACGTGCACAGATCCGTGCACGTCTGGCAGACACAAGGGCGGTCGACCCTGACGGTCGACCGTACCAGAGAGCTCTGCTCTCTGTATTTTTGGGTCGACCGGGCGGTCGACCGGGTTTGCCCAACGGTCACATTTTTGACCGTTGGCGGTCGACCGGGCGGCCGACCGCCAAGCCTGTCAGGCTGCCACATCAACCTAACCGCTAGTTTTGTTTTGGGGCTATAAATACCCCAATTCTTGGGCTGTTTTGATAAGGTTTTTACAAGAGAAAAATTCCCAGTTTCCCTTAGTTTAAAACAAGTTTTCAAAAGAGTTTTTGGGCTTTAAACTTCCAATCTTATTTGTTTTAGGTTTTTGGAAAAATCAAAGAAAAGAGTATTTTGGGAGATTTGTCTTGGCTTTCATTTTCTATCATTTACAAGAGTTTTCCCAAGTAGTTTTTCTTTGTTGCTTGTTTTCCAAACACCTAGTTTTCACACTTGAGCTTATCTTCTATCCTAATCTATTTAGGATCTTATTTTGTGGAAAAGAGAAAAGAAAGAGAGATTGTTTGTAGTTGAAAGAAACCACTTGTTGTACACCCTTGATTTTGTTGTATCCCTCTTTGGTAGAGGTTGATCGGGTGATTGGTTTGCTCCCTCTTTGGTATAGGTTGAGGCTTGTGGTTTGCTCCCTCTAGTGAGAGGTGGAGTTGGTGTTTGTAACCCTCTTCGGTAGAGGTGTTGTTGTTGTTTTGGCTACGGGCCTACCCCTCGGTTGTGAGGTGGTGTTTGAGAGAGGAGTTGGTACTCCTTGTATTGTAACAAATCCTCTTCGGTAGAGATTCCCTCGGTGGGAGATAGTGGATTGGAAATCCTACACGGTGGTGTAGGCGGGGATGTAGAGCTAGGGGCTCGAACCTCGAAACATATCCTTGTGTTTGCGTTTGATCCAATATCTCTCAACTCTCTCTCTCTCTCTTTATTTTGTGCAAAGCATCATTCATTCATTCATATCTTATTGTTTGCATTTGTGCCTTGCATATATTCATATTGATATATCATCTTATATGCTTGGTTGTTTGTGTGTGCCTCACTTGTACTTAATCAACAAGAGCTTCACATAGCACCTCAACCCATTCAAGGGGAATCAAGAGGAGTTAGTCCAGAGCCCTTCACGGGGAATTTGGCTACACATGCTGGTTGTATTAAGTGTGTTGCAAGAATAGTTTTTAAGCTTCCGCATTTAGCGTATTTAGTTCACTAGATTAGCACTTACACCTATTCACCCCCCTCTAGGTGTGCTTTTCAATATTTATATATGAGAAAAATGTACCTTAGTCGCCAACTGAGAGAGACTCTCTCAGCTGACGCGACGTGGCTGAATCTCAGCCACAAATCTTGACGCAGCGCTACCGTGGTCACAGTTTTTTGTGAGGACTCGCAGTGTTTCCCTGGTGTGAGTAATTTATCAACGCATCGGAATAATGAAGAGGGGTCAAATAAATTTCAGAAAAATCACCACAAACACAGAGATTTATGTAGAAAACCCAAAAGGGAAAAAACCATGGAGAGGAAGAGAGATTCTGCTAAAATAATGGTAATTACAATGGTGATTTCCTGGTGTGCTAGGTTTCTTGACTCAATTGATCGTTTACCTCCACGTTGAAAGAGATTTACTATTTATACAAGTAGTCTCTGTTAGATAAGGCTGCAGAGTCCAGCTGTATTTAAACATCTAACTGCTTATCTCAGAGGCGATTAGAGCTGAACATCCTGCTTTGAAATAATTAGGCAAGAGGTCATCTTTATCTGGTAGTCTGCATTCAGTTGTTGATGTGATGGATCTGTTCCCTCCCTGTAACTACCGAGTTTGAGTGAATATTTGGCTAGAGATAGGAATTTCTCATAAAAGATTTATCTCTTCCTTCTAACTACCAGATCTGCTTGGAGTTTGGATCGACCGAAGACTCCTGCATGAAAGTTCTGGAAGCGGTCACGTATCGCACGCCTGTTTGACTCTAGATGGACACATGGCACGATCTCGAGAGGGTCAGAAACTGGCCACTACAATATATATAGCTTGGGCTTATATTTCACCAAAAGAAATTTAAAGCCAATATAATTGATAGAGCATGCATGCCATCAGTCAAATAAGTAAATTAATCACACGCACAATTAATATGCGAGCTACTCACATTCAGTTGTTTGGTTTAAGACCTAGACGATTTGCTAAATCTCCTGTTCAGATGGATCAGCTAATGACAATTAATTAATAGCACCCCTCCTAATTGTATTGTTAGGGCTGACCATTTGAACCCATCAATACTCAATACAAATACAATAACAAGAATAAATAAAGAATAGCTAGAATCAATGCAACAGTTTGCACCCACCAACCCAGCTGAAAGCTGTACCTGACCTATATGTATACCAATATTCATACATACATACATACTTGAATGGTCCATGTTATATCAAAGCAGATGGGATAGATATGGTCAGATACTGCATATGTACTATACACTATACAGATGATGCATATGAAGATAAGATGGAGGCATTAATTAATTAAGCTAGCTAGAAAAACAGGTATTGTATTACATTACTAATTAATTACTCAAAAAAAAAAAAGGCATCAGGACAGGAGTCAAATTTCATTTGCCATTTTCTTCTCTCATGCATGCATGTGCTTGTTTGATCCTTTGCTGTTTAATAATTTATATCACCCAGAGATTCGATTTGACGTTGCAGGCAGCCAAAACGTCAATTCTCTCTCTCTCTTTTTGTTGTTGCCATGCATCTCTCTGTTCAGACTTTGGACATCTGCCTCTTCAAGGCGAATCGAATGCTATTCTTGTTACAATCTCAGACAGAGACACTACTAATTTATTCTCTATTGTAAACTGATTCCTCGACTGCATGAGATCTCTGCAAACAAAAACAAAAACAAAAACATGTTCCGTTTGCGTGTGAATTTTAGTTGCATGCTTTGCTATTTAATAAAGTTGTTGCGTTTGTTGTTGTTGTTGTTGCAATGTGCGTCATGGTTGTTATTGATAGAGCTATATAATTCGACATCATGCATGCATCGTGTGTGAAAGAGATATTTTGGTCCCCTTGCAGTTTAGTCAAGTGCCTGAGCTGGATTCGACAATTCGATTGGGACTGTATTTTATCTCAATCCAGCTAGAGGGAGGATACGCAATATCCAAGACTGAGCAAGATCCAAAGGTTGCTTGCTTGCTGACATTAATAGTCTAACCAAACTCCACCTAAATCTTACTTCTTTTTCTTTTGTTTGTTCGCCATCACCATCTCCCTCAATTAACACAATCATCTTGCCTTTGTCCTTGCAGAAAGAAAGGCCTCCTTGCATTTACATTTTGATTTGAATGAATTAAATGGATAACTAACTTCCTAGAAATTACTTAAGACGGTGGCTCCCTGCAAACTAAGACACATGACATGGCCAATTATTAAAATAAATATGGAACTGTAAGTGAAAGTGAAAGAGTTGGCCGCAAATTAATATTAAAATTAATAACAGCAAATGAGATTTACGTGAGCACAAAATTAACTACTCTGAGACACAACTTATTACCAATGAGATTAACATGACCACAAAATTAACAGAAGCATGCTGGAAGTAGGGAAATAGTTGCGTAAAAAATGAGTAAAGAAAAACGGGAGCCAAACAGCCCCAAAACTTCAGTCTCCAGTCAGTCAGTCAGTCAGTCATTCAGGCAACATTAGCAATGCTTGGTCGCATGCGTTTAAAGTTAGGTAGCTCATGCCATTCCTGTTCACTGTTTTGCAAAATTGAAGATATACAACAATGGTTCCAGCTAGATAGCATGCAATCACGCTTATCTTCCTTTATCTCTCTAAACTAAACTGGTTGCCGCTGCTCATTAGAGTCCAAGCCAGCCTAAAACATCCATAATCATGAATAACAATAACAATATAGTTGGCAATAAAGAAGACATCGCATCAGACAACATCCAGGAGGAGTGCTTAAATAACAAACGCTATTGTAAAGGAAACTAATTTTCGGATTCTGCTGAACAAAGATCACCCTGCATGTAGACAGGCACCATACATTTGGAATATGATATCCGAAGGTAGCAACAAATATTAGCAGTTAGGTGACTGACAACACTTATCGGTACAAAAGTCAGTCAATAATACCCTGCTGTTTTCTAATAACTACTTCCCAACAACATAGGTCAACCAGCCTGGCCAAGCCCAATCGAGATGTTTATACAGGGATTAGGGCAACAACTATTATGTGCCAACCCCTAACAACACCGTTTTTGCATCATAAACTAGAATAAGACACTGATCCTTCCCCAGTACTACTATAAGTTTGTAGCACCATCTCCTCAAGTGCAAGTAACATATTCTACGAGATACTACTTTTCATCACTCTGTTTCACAAAACGAGTAAGCTACAACAATCAACATCCTGGAAGAAGCAGCGAAAAGTTTGCAAGGCTATAACAAGTGAATTTCCTGTAAGACAGACCACAAAAGCTACATGTGACTATTTTGCAAAAAATGAGATAAAAAGAAAACGTGCATGAGAGAGGCAGGAGCATAGGATGCCCTACTTGTATATTACTAAAAACATATAATATGTAAATAATAGCAAAAACTCATATCAGCAGTTAGAATTGGTATGAATTAAACTGTATCACAAATTTCACAGATCAATGAATGTTTTGCAGCAATCATATAATTATTTAGCAAAACAAAATTTTCTGGTAATTTGCAGGTCTTTCTTAAATAATTTTAAAATTCTAAAAGCATTGTTTGCATTTCATAAAATGATGGGAGGCAAGAGGATCCAATAAGCGCCTAGGAAACATGGCGCCACACTCAAGCCAACCAAGATCACAAACCTCCCCAACCAGAGCTATGGACATGGGCAGAAGAGGAGAATTCCCATTCAATTTCAATATTTAAATAAACAACCTGGTTTAAATTTTATTTATCATAGATATGTGCAAGTTGGAACTGTGATGACCAGCTAAGCTTAGGTTTATTTTTGCTCACTGTGTCTCAAGTTAATTCTCAGTCAGCATGTGTTCTACTTGCTTCTACAATTATGACCTTAAAGTGAGCCACCTATATGAAGAGGTTTATCAAATTATAGCAGCCTAACAACGTCTATAATAAGCCCTGAAGACCCATATTAAAAAAGAGTAAATAGTACGACCAATATCAAAGACGCTAAATTCAGCATATAGGTTTTATGACCATGTTTAGCTTGCTTTCAGCCCAACTCAAGGATTAATTTCGATGAGTAAGAGGAAGAAAATTTCATGACAGAGATGCATTAGAACTATATAGGTTCTTTTGAACAACCCTCCAAATCTTAGTTTTGAAAAAAAAAATAAAAAAAAAAAATCTTTTCAGTTCTCACCCATCAACCACTTTTTCAGGGTTAAAACTACCAATAACGGAATGACCGTAAAAGCAAGATAATTCAAGACCTACCATGTTTCTCAATCTTCAGCATTTGTGGCTCAAAAAACTATTATGTTTCAACTAATGCCCTAGCCTTTAATGCATCTTCTGCTTTAACTTTCTCTGGGACAAAATCTGGCAACAGAAAAAGACAAGGAAGATCAAATTAGAAGTTTTAGCTGATTCCAAGTGTCCATTCAACAGATATAATCAGTATAATATTACTCAATTCTCAATTGAAATCTTACCTGACAGGAACTCATAACGCTTCCCATTGCAGACAGTTGATGCTGAAACAAGACCAGTAGTAAGCAACAACCATGAAACCAATATTCTTGGGATCCAATTAGACTTAGCATCATAAATAGCAGTTTTAACCTCGCCCATTATTAGAAAAGAAACAGATAAGAATATATACTTCACAAGAAAACATTGGTTATCATGTCAGTTCATTTCTGCTGATTTCGGAACACAAAACACAATCAAATGTTGCTATCTGAAGTCTGGCAAGCATGAAAAAATTCCAATTAAACTCATCAACTTGTGTATGGTCTATGCTCCAGTTAAATGTGCCTTATCATGCACTCAGAGAACACAACATGCTGAGTGACTGGATAATCGCATTCTGGACCATTGCCATACTTGATTATAACCATCAGTGCTAGTTGAAGCAAACCGTCTCCAAAATTTTGGGATAAAATGCAATGTTTTTTTTTTTTTTTTTTTTGTGATAAAACGCTTAGTTGATGTATCTGTAAAAGCTAACTAAAGGTCAAGTATATTTTGGTCCATCTGCGAGCCATAACTGGAAATAAAACCACCAGACTTTTTAAGAAATATTGTGATCCATTTTTGAGCAATAATCAGGAACCATATGGGAAACAGTATGTATAAGCATATTGTATAACTTGTCAATGATGCACAGCTGCGCCCAAACAATAATAATATATTTTTTTTTATCACCAACAGGTCAGAATCAGATTAGCAAGGCAGGGATGTGAGAAATGAGGCATCTTGAATGAACTGCTATCATACATGTTTCGCTATAGAACACAGAGCAATACGCATGTTAGAGAAACATTTTTCCTTCCCCCTCTACTTATGACAGGCAAGTTGCATAAATCATATAATAATCTAGCATGGATTAGCCAAAAATTCAGGATGCAAATAAGGAAAGCCAGAAATCAAGCTTCTTCAAAAGCATACGAGGCAACAGTGATATTTTGCTTTCATCAGATCTACTATAATTAAGAAGGTCTATTGATTTTTTCTAGCTTCCATAACTACTATCTTAAGCACTTATGCACACTACTTGTAGTTGTAAATGGTCTACTACAAGGCAGATTCTGATTGTTCAAATTCAATTAATGGTTGTTTGATTTGTTCCCTTAGATGAAGTTTCTTCCTCTTTATAATATTTATTCCACAACAAAAATTAAAATCTTTTAAACTCAACATCTGAAGAACACTATATTTAGCTTGTTAATCATGGACCACTGTGCCTAAATAATAGTACTGTAATTTGTGAACACCTCTGGATATCAGATCATGAGGCAAGGATGTGAGAGATGAGGCATCTTTTATGAACTGCTAACATATGTAGCATATGTTGTTGTAATAGTGGCTTCTACAAGAGAGGGCAAGTGCAAATAGAGATATCATATAGCAAATACAGCCAATAAAGACAACGAGAAAAGCACACAAGAATTTAGCGTGACCTACATCTAAAGGAGAAGACAACAAGAGGACTCCACTAATCAAAAGAGGAGATTACAAAAAGATTACAACTCTAATCTCATAACACCCAAACCTATAAAACCTAACTACAATTAGGCTTTAACAAAATGAGAGAAGATGAGAAGACGAAGGAAGAGAGTAAACATAGTTCAACTCTACTCTTCTATCCTTCACTCGTTCACTTCTCATGCAAACTCGAAGCCTATTTATGGCCAAAGATATTTATCTTCCAATTACCTAATTAACTCATTTCACATCTTTTTTCACCAGTTCAATGCTCTTTTTCAAAATTGAAACAATAGGTGGGCAAGTAGATTATTAGAATAGATGGGCTAAACTTTTCATAAAAAATTTTTACACAACTTGGTCAATCTTTATGGCTTGGTGTCTTCAAGTCAATCTAACAAATTTTCACCTTGATTTGAATAAACAAAAAATTTCTCTATCTCATCTTGAACTTTATTAAGCTTTCTTTGGATCCTTGTTGTCTTCTCCACAAAGTCCGTCAACACCAAGCAATTCGAAACAATGCTCGACTTTATGAAGGTACGGGCTTCATCATATGTGCTGAATTATTTGCAATGCTAAATTTTCCTAACTTTGATGACTTTAATTTCTCGAATGAAATAATATCTGACATTAACATGTTTGGTCATCTCATGATATCTATGGTGCTTTGTTAAATATATAGCATTATAGCTGTCACAAGATAATGTAGCAACTCCTTGGTGTAAGTCAATGTCTTCAACCAAATATCTTAATCAAATAATTTCTTTCACTGCATCTATTATCACTGAATGCTTATTAGTAGACAAAGCAACTATAAATCTTTCAACTAATGGCAGAACCTAAGAGAGTGAAACATAACCCATCAGATATCTCTTTCTATTTAGATCACCTGCAAAATCTAAATTCGAATAACTCAATTTTGTTGTCAAATAAGTTCTGCCAAAACACAAACCAATATTAATAGATCCTTTCAAATATTGCAAAAATACATTGCATTGCATGTTGATGACCTTTCCCAGGCCCAATCATATACTAACTAATGACATTAACTACATGTGCAATGTCTCGACGAGTGCACAACATAGCATACATAATGCTTACAACTATACTGACATAAGAAATTGGAGACATGTACTTCTCTTCCTTGATTTAAGGAGACAAATCTGTCGAAAGCCGGAAAATGAGCAGCAAGCGAAATCTTCAAAGGTTTAGCATCAAGCATGTGAAATCTCTCTAACACTTTGTCGGTGTATTTCCGCTGAAATAGGAACAACTTTCTTCATCACCTATTTTTGTGAACTTTCATTCTCAAAATCTTTTTTCCTTCTCCCAAATCTTTTAACTCAAACTCGTGTTTGAGCTGAGCTTTCAACTTATCAACTCAGTCAGACATGCTTTTAGCTACAATCAACATGTCATCAACATACAGAAGCAAATAAAAAATCATCATTGAGCTTCTAATGATAAACACAACTATCATATTTACTCTTAGAGTAATCATCGCAATCATGAAAGTATCAAACCTCAGATACCATTGTCTCGGGATTACTTTAAACCATAAAGAGATTTTTTAATTTGCACACATGGTCTTCTTTACCTTCAACAATGAATTCTGGCTGATGAATAAAGATCTACTCCTCAAGCTCACCATGTAGAAAAGTTATTTTTACATCAATTTGTTCAAGCTCAAGCTCGAGCTCGAACGATGCAACCATAGCGAGTAACACGCGGATAAAGGTGTGCTTCATAACTAAAGAGAATACCTTATTGAAGTCGACACCCTGCGTCTGACTATAGCCTTTGACTACCAATGCTTTGTATCTTACAGACTCAACACTTGAAATTTCTTATTTCTTCTTGAAGACCCATTTGCAACTAACAATCTTTTGTCTCCTGAGCGGCTTCACTAACTCCTAACTCCTATGTCTGTTTTTTGTAAAGATATTATGTCTCTGCAGTCATAGCAACAATCCACTCTACAACTTCACCGCAACTAATAAACTCCTTGTAGGTAAAAGGCTTTGAAATCTCAATAGATTCTATCATATTAGAGCATAATAGATCATATTTGCATAGGCATATCGCTTAGTGGACGGATTTGTTTTCTTTCTCTCCCAGTGACAATATTATACTGTTGCTCTGAAGGTGTATCAACATCTGAAGTTGAACCTTGAGCATCATAAACTAGTTCAACGGGAGCTTTCTCATGCACTCCTGAATCTTTACTCTTGAACTCCACTTGCTTGCTAGCTTCTTCTAAAAATGTCTCATCAACAATAGACCCTTTTTTCAATTGAAGCATGAAATTTTCATCAAATATAACATCCCTGCCAATAATAAACTTAGATGACTTGGATCAAGACATCACTACCTGCATCCCTTCACTCCAATAGAATAATCAAAAAAATATGGATTTCTTTTCTCTAGGCTCAAGCTTACCATCATTCACATGTAAGCATGACAACCAAATACTCGTAAATGAGAGTATTAGGAGGCATACTAGCCCATACCTCTCTAGGAGTCTTAAAATCAATTGCTGTAAAGAGAGATCGATTTACCACATAGGAAGTTGTATAGTCTCGACCTAATACACTTTGATAGACCAACATTAGAGAGCATGCACCAAGCTTCCTCTAACAGTGTCATGTTCATCTTTTCGGCAATTTTATTTTGTTGTGGTGTGTACTGAACAATACGATGCCACACAATAACCTCATTCTTGCAGAATTGATCAAACCCAATAGAACAAAACTCCATTCCATTGTCGGTAGTGAGGCGCTTCACTTTCTTTCTTATTTGCTTATTAATCATAACCTTCCACTACTTTAAGATAGAAAACTCATTGCTCTAATGCTTGAGAGGATACAACCAAATTTTTTGTAATAATCATTAATCAAAGTCAGAAGATAACAAGCTCTACCTTTTGATGGAACCTAAGGATCCCAAATATCGGAATGGGTATAGTCTAAGATGCTTTTAGTCTTGTGAGTACCTGTACCAATAGAAACTCTGTGTTGTTTGCCAAAAACACAATTTTCTTAAAGTCTAGGTTTCCTATTTGTTGGTCACAAAGCAAATCTTACTCAACACATGTAATCTCTCTCACTCATATTCCCTAACCTATATGCCATAAACAAGTAATATCTAAGTCTGGATTTTCTGACAATGACACAGCCACAACACATGTCACCATTATATCCTAAAGGATATAAAAAGTATTCACCTCCTTTCCTTTAATCAGAAGAAGAGAGTCTTTGGTAACTCTCAAACTCAACCTTTAGTTAAAAAAAAAACTTATAGCCGTTAAAGTTAATGGTGTACAAAGAAATCAAAATTTCTTCAAATCTGACACTTGTCAAACATTACCCAATATTCTAACAATACCTTCATGCATCATAATCTTAATTGAACCAACACTAATTGTCTTGCAGCCCAAGTTATTTTCCATTAAGACATTTCCACTGTCAATTGAATCATATGTCACAAATCAATCCATGTGGGGGGACATATGTGATAAGAACAACCTGAATTAAAAACCCACTTATCTTCTGAATGAGCATCAAAGACGCACACTGAAAGAACCTCATGTGAAGTCGAGGCTTCTTCAGTAACACTTACAAGTGAAGTTTTCTCATCTTGAGATTTTTTTATAACATCTTTTATTTTGTAAGCTCAAAACAATCTTTTTATAGTGTCCAAACTTGTGGCAATAGTGACACTCAATATTTTTTTCTCAACCTAAATTTAGGTTAAGATTTTCCTCGAGATTTGTCTTCACTACTTAGATCCTTCTCCGATATACTGCGAACAAACAAGCCTTCATCTTAATCTTACTTCCTACAACTGACATTTTCTCAAAACCCAAAATTTCTATATGCTCCTCTCTCTATCAGAGTCCTGGGAAATTATAACCCTCGATGGAAGTTCCCGACTTCTTTCAAAAAAATGAGAGCAGAGGGAGCATCTGTAGTGATTACTTTCTGACCCGCCTGAGATTGTGACACGTGCCTATAGCCCCAAGAGATGTGTGACGTGTGGCCACATGCAGAACACCTGATCCATAGTCTTCGTCTTATTTCAAGCGGGTGGGGTAAATAGAAGAAGAGATAAAATCGGTTGAGGGAGATCTTTATCTTTATACATAATCATCATCCAAGTGAGGCAGTTACCCCTCGGAAACAATTCGTCCATATCTACAGCAAGGCACGGATCACCAGATAGAGATGGACTCTCTCCTTTCTCGATTCGAACCAGGATGTTCAGCTCAACCGTCATCAAGATTAGGAACTTAAGTATTTCAAACTAAGCGGGACTCCTCATCCTTATCTTGTTGATATGACCTGTATAAATAGCAGATCCCTCCCAATGTGGAGGGGATTATTTATAAAATCTAGAAACTCTAGCACACCAGTAAGCCCACTTGTAATCACCATTGTGGAAGTTTCCTCTCCCTCTCCATCGTTTTTCCCTTTCGGGTTTCTCCACGTAAGCTGTGTGTTTGCGATTGCTTTCTGAAATTCGATTATACCTACTTCATTATTTTGGTGCGTAAATTGATTCCTTAAGAATTTACCCACTGCAATTGTGTATGATTGGGTGACAAGTGTATCACCAGGAGTGTGAATGATGTATGAATATATGTTTGGGACATCCAGTATATGAATGTAGTTGTTTATGACATTAGGTATATGAATGTGGTTGCTTGTGACAGCCAGTATATGAATGTGATTTTTGCGTGTTTCATCATATATGAACATACAATTATAAATTGAATACTACCGCAAGCGATATGTGATGTCGGTGTATTTTGCATTTTATATGTATATGGGAAGAACAATAATAAACTGTAAACCAATATAAAAGTAAGAATTTATGCTTCAGGAAATGTGATTGTGATCGTCAGTCACACGTAAAACTTATGAACAGAATTAAGTGATATACTAATGTATATGTGATTAGTGAATCATCAGGTGAATATAAGAAATACACATTCAGGTTAGCTTTTATATAACACAAGATATAATATGTTGAATATTGGGACCCGTGTCCATATGAGTGCGAAGAACTACTGTCAGATAACAGAAAGAATCAGTGACCTATTAAGCTAAACTATCCATCATAAGTAGGAAGATAATTGAGATTATTCTTCAATTTGTTCAACTGCATAATTCTTGATTTGTAATGATATTAAAATGTAACTTTGATTTGAATGACTTTACTCATTGAGCTATTTAGCTCACCTCCCCTCAGATTGATATCTTTCAGGTCCAAGCTAGGTTGCAAGACCTGGCTTAAGGTCATCTAGGCGTGACTGTTGGTAGAACAAGGAGTACCACTCGTAGTGGGTCTACTAAGTTGATGGTATAAATTAAATATTTTGTTGTTTGTACGTATAAGTTATATGCTCAATGCTAGCATGTAGAATCAATAGTTTAATTCGATTAATTGAAGCTCCTATTATCTTGATTTGAGTATGAGTAATTTGATATAGATTATGTTACCGAGAGATATATTCTCGAGATTCTGATAAGTAGGCCAGTGTTGGCCGAAATTTGATAGTATGCATTAGGGAAGACTCCGATTATAGAGGGGATATTGTCAAATTTCGTGGATTATGAAAATGATATAGAGGATTATGGAATTGATTAGTGTAATTCAGTGGTTCAAATCTGGAACCGTTACATCTACATCCATGGAAACCCCACATGCATTATCAACATTGATCCACTAAGTCTCAGCAACAAAGACCATTTCTAAGATTTCAGTAATGCGTAGGCAACAACGAAGAAGATGACAGGTAATTGACGGATCCAGTGCCCAGCGGCTACAGTGAAAAGTGTGGCGTTCAGTAGCCAAATCGACATGTGGTGACTATATTCTCAGTTCAAGATAATGTTGGCTATATGCGCCCATGCTAATTGTCAAAGACGCGGGCGGTGTGTCATGCTCATACAGATGCACTCAAGGCTGCAACAAAGCAGCAATGTGTTATGAGCGCAAAATTCGAGATCCTGGCACCTCATGTTTGTTCCAGGTTTGAAGCTTGTCAATAGTTACTTGCTAGAGTTTGTTCAAGATTCTTGATTGCTCTTGGCAATGTTTGTGGGCTAGGATGCGCTTGCACTAGTATGATGCAATCAAGTATGCAGATATAGCAAATCCTGAAAATTAGGACATGGATACGTCGTGGATACAACAATATGTGTGAGAGAATTAATGTTTTTTATCTATAATATTAATTAAACCTATAATGGTTAAAAAACGCAATGACTCGTGCAACAAAAAGATTTTCTAAGTTATATAAATCAATAGTTACAAGAGTAGTCAGAGTTCTACATTAAGAAAGCAGGTGTGCTAAATGTATTCAAAAGTCAAATAGATTTGCAAAACTATTATTCATACATTAGAATTTAAATTCTTAGTCTTGGATACATCTCTTGTATGCCTTCGATATCTTTGTGATCAGTTTTAAATTTTGAGATATGTTATAGAAGTACCGTACAAGTATCTATTATCTATTAAGTATCCGAGTATCCCAATATTAAATACTTATGGTTACAACTTCATCAAAGTATATGTGGACCGTACATATTAGTATGTTGGATGCACCGCCTGTCTGATGTCGGCCAAAAATGTAAAGGCAATGATGCTACATGGTCAAGAATCAATACCGACAGTAAAGGTTACCCAACATACGCTAATGACCACGGGAACTAAAGATGAAACTTGTTTGTCTGGCGGAATGTAACAAAGTCTTCCTATCCAGCAATGGCAAGCTTGTGGACCTATGTTCCAGTGAGTAGTAATACCCAATTGCCAAATGCAGGCAAGTTTGGGCTCTGGTTCATGACCAACCCTCACGATAAAGGGACACTTTGGATCATTGATAGAAAGGCCGAAGATGGAACTCAAGATCAACTACCATCAACCAAAGTAATAATCAGTGATAAATGTTAGAATCAGAGGACTAAAGGTAGTACTATGCAACATGAAGCTAATAAAACTCCTTGCATCAATTAATTGATGAGAGACTTGTTAATCATCAGGTGATGCCTATGACAAAGGTGAGGTTCACTTCAATGTGGATAATATGACATAGGAGGTGAATGTTCGCAAATGAAATAGCAACTATCACGTCCAATAGACAAAAAATAGCATTTTACAGGTATTCAACCAGTGCAATTAAATATGATAAATGCTAGAGTTCAAAGAAAAAAGGTAATTACTGTGAGTAATGCGGTTTAACTTAGCTTTGAAGGTCATGTTACAGTAGTAGCAGCTAGTTATTGGCTCATTAGTAATTGGAAAATTCCAAGAGTTAAATTCACAAATTCACTAACTATTGTGAGAGTTAATTGAGTCAACAGTAATCCAATTAGTTATGAAATTTCAAGAGTTTAGTCATGTTTTTATCATGTAGCAGTAGCTTATATAAATGCTAAAGTTTAGTAAGCAAAACAGAGTGCATGTCCCATTCCCCCCTCCCACGCACAGCAACCAATTCCGTTCATGGTTCACAGTCGCGGTCTCCGCCGCCGACTCGGCGAGCACTGAGACAGATCGGTCTCGGTGATTCGAATCGGTATCAGGCGATACGCACAAAACGCTACATAGAAAGCTCAAAAAATTCTAAAAAAATCACGACAAATCTTAAAAAATGTAGATATCAACATTCATGTATTACATGTCCAAAATATATTACCTAGCACACTAAACATAAAGCAAAAGTATAAATACACGCGTCGTCGGTAGAAGCATATCAAAATACATGCACAATATAGTAAATTGCACAAACTACATTCATAAATACATGCTAATGTAGTTATTTGCACATTGAATTGCGATGAGGTACAAAATCATCATCATAATGCCGAGTCGACCGAGTCAACTCCGATTCTCGGTCGAGTCGGTCTCCTCTGAGTTGAGTCGATCGACTCGTGACTCGGACTCGTCTCGGAGCGGGCCGAGACGGATACGACTCGGCCGAGTCTTTCAACCGTGATTCCGTTCTTATTCTCATCAACTGTCTCCAACATTTGTGAATATAGACAACAAAGTAAACCATCAAGTGTTTTACTATATCAACCAAACTAAGCCCCACATCCTATTTCTATCATATAATATCCCCTTGTTATGTAAATAAAGACTGACCAAAGCCACTTCCATGAGTTTGATAGTTCAGAACTGTGCTTATCATAGACACAAGGAGAGCAAGAAAGTACTCGAGCTCAACATGAAGTCGTCACTGAGGGGGTCCCTTGTGACGCAAAATGAACACCAAATAATCTACTATTGCTAGGATAATCTGCTCCATATATTTTTGATTTACATGCACAAAAGATCTATTATTGAAACATGCAACTTAAGCAAGTCTCAACCATGCATCAAGTTATTGCAAAATGCATGATTTCTCAATGATATAACTTGTCTCGTGACTCTCATGATACATGAGTTAACTTATCACAATTAGTGAGATGTTTAACGTAACTTAAAACATGATGAATCTCTTTTGTTATATAAGTTATATTGTTCAAAATTATTATTTTCAATTTACCTGATTAATAGATAAGATGTTTTTTTAATGTATTGAATTTTCATTGAGAGATTTTTAAGGTAGAATGAAAGAAGAGGATTCTCCAATTTGATGGCACATTACTTAAATATAACAAGGCTTCAAGGTCCATTAGTAGATGACATATGTAGTTATCTTATCTCTCCCTCAAGCATAGGCTTCCTAAATAGTTCTCTTGGAAATTATGAAATGTTAAAAGAAAGATTTTATTACGGTTCTCCTACTACCATAGACCGCGACTCAGAATACTCTCATTGCTTAGTTAACATGCAGGAGCAGAACTAATGTGATAATGCTCTTTTAATTTGAGAAATCAATGACTGAGGTTCTCAGTTTAGGACTAAACCTGATTTCATATTTTAGAAGACAAAAAAATTGAAAGGATCTATGAGTGGGTTGGTGATAGCCATTGATGTCGATGCTTAACTAGTAGGACGCACAAACTAAAAAAACTTGCTTGAAGAATTAGTGAATCCTCAAGATGCAAACAAAGTACCCATCTTCGTCCCCATGAGAACGGGAGCATTCAGGAAGAAAAGAGTTGCTTAACAAACTCACTACAACCTCAGAAAAGTAAATTTGTGGATTATTATGTACAAATTAGAAGAGAAGAAAGCATCTCTCATAAGCAGACACATGTGATCAGAACGGAAGAGGCTGAGCAAAGTGGACTTACAAAGGTTTTGGTAGCTAATAGATTTTTTGCGGTTCTTAACAGCATTGGCGAAAGCGTCTTGAGCAAAGCGTTGGAGGAACATTTCCTGCAACCAATAAATAAATTGGAAAGGGTAAGGAATAATAATTAGGGTTTGCAAGAGCAAAAGAAAATAAAATGAAATAAAAAACTGACGGAGGCCTTGTTGATGAGGAAGACGGAATCATTGGTGGTGCGAGCGTCGGTGTTGCTGATCCCGGCCTCACCTCGAACGAGGCGCCGAACTCTGCTCATGGGAAAGATGCAGGATGAGGAGGGTGGGACGATGAAGAGGACGACGACGACCAATTATTCTCCTCTTTCTTCTTCTTCTTCTGATCCTTGTCTTGTTTCTTCTTCTTCTTAGCTACGGGCCCATCACCATCATCATTGTTCAAGTTCTTCTTCGTCTTCTTTGCGCTCTTCTTCTCATCATTATTATCATCATCCCTAGCCCTTTTTCCCTCTCGAGAAGGAGATGATAAGGCCATGACGATAACATCACCATCTTCAGCAGCAACAGCAGCAGCAGGAGGCATGGTGGCCGCGGCCGTTTGAGTTGAGTCTCGGTGTTTCTCCTTTCAGATTTTCAAATCAATTCGATTCAACTTCGCTGCTACTCTCCGTCGTTCTCATCCCCATCAGAGCCAGCCAGCCATCCATCCATCAGTAGGGCGAGCAGTAGTTGGACCTGGGCCTCTATGCTCCACGTAAACCGGGCTGTACCAAATTTGACAGGCCCACTTACGAATGGTAATAGATCGGGCCGGAGGGGGGCAACCGGATCTGGCCCACCGTCGATAGAACTAAGCCCGCTTGATTTTAAAACTATCCGGGGCCCACCATTGGAACCAGCCCGAACGTTTTCTGTTTGGAGGCCAGCTCAGGCCTTATTCTCTCAATCGAATCCAAAAGCCTAGACCCTTTAATTAATATGGGTGACATCAGAAGATAATATTAACTCCAGATTTCTTACCCACCGTAAAGAAATTTTATCATTATTTTAGTCATATGTGTAAAAAAAAAAATGTATTAATGTTTGAACATGTTTCTTTTGTAGTCCGTATTTGAGCTGATCTTGTTGTGTTTTTTTTTGTAATTTCACATTCAAATTAAGTAAAAATCTCTTCTTTTGAAAAAAAGTGTAAGCAAGCAAATAGGACAGAGGGACTGTCGCGCATTTTTACAAACAAATTGCCAATTATTGCCGGTATAGGATAGGATAGGATACGTATTTCAGAGATGGAGACAAAGAATATTGTGACGATGATGTTGCCAGTCAGTTGCACATGAACGATTTTATTGTTTTCCCTTAATTTTCCCTTGTGCCATTTGCAGGCAACAAATTAATTGAATTAGGACTTAAATTCAGCGGGGACTTGTTTTCTCTAAATCGTCTGAGAAAAAATATTTAATCGGAAGAATAATCAAATAAAAGCAAACCAAATGGCAAGACCATCGATTGGTTGGAGTGTGAGTTGGTTTAAATTTCAAGTAACAAAAAAGTCTCTTGGGTTTGCCTAATAATTCGCTTTTTTTTTTTTTTCTGCTTCTCGTTCGAGAAAAACAGAAGACCAAATCGGCTGACTGATCTTGACTTCATTTGATCAGTGCTTGAAACACTTCGATGATCTTTGATTTTGAGGAGCACCGCATATTATTATTATTTTAATATATGTTCCCCTTTCCATGCAACTGAGCATCGACCTCCCCCAGTTGGCTCCTCTCTTTGCTGTCGGCTTCAGGCTTTTGCTGTGATTCTTGTCCGGACCCCGAATCTTGATGATGAGTCTCTGGAGTCGATCGAGGCCTCCTGAGGATGATGTACCGTAGATCCAAAGAAAGCAAAGCAATCCTAGAGCCAAAGCTTCAACTCGGCTCGTCTCACTCTATACCACTTACATGAAGAACCCAGCATTAAACAAACAGAAAAGTCAACTCTTTCCTCTTTTGTAATCAGATTTTTTTTTTTGATCCGTTGTAATCTTCTTTGCAAGTAATTAAAGATTTTTACACGCTCAATTTTCTGACCAATACTTGGTAAACATATCGACGGGATGCTCCTTCGCGTGAATATTCTTTAACTTGATGTCATCCTCATTAAGAATCTCTCAAACAAATTAGAGTCTGACGTCGATTTGCTTTGTCCTTGTATGATAGATCTTGTTTTTTTGCCAAATAAATAGCACTTATGCTATCACAATTGATCTTCAATAGATCATGATCAATCCATAAATCATTAAGTAACCCTTAAAGTCAAATTGTCTCCGTCATAGCCTTTGTCATGACCATATACTCTGTGTTCATAGTATACAAAGCGACAGTAAACTGTAAAATAGAGTGTCAACTCACAAATTCTTTGGACAATGTGAAAGTATACCCAGTCGTAAACCGGCTTTTGTCAAGGTCTCCATTATAATCGGAATCGACATATCTAATACATTCTTTCTTACCCTGGTATCCTTTATGAACACCAATCCAACATCTATGGTGCCCTTGATGTACCATAGAATCCTTCACTCCCTCACAATGACCCCTACCGGGATCATGCATGTATCTGTAACTATCGAGACAACTTGTAAGAAATCAAGCCTCGTTCACACTATTGTATACATCAAACTACCAACTGCGCTTGTACGGAGGGGAAAGTTGAAAGTGTATTGTAAAATTTTCTTAAATCAATGAAAAATTATAACAACTCAAATCCCAACTAAAAGTGAGAGAAGACACTCAAGCTCAGATCTTCTCTTTATTTAATAATGGATTCTTTGCGTAACGGTGGAAAGTGATTCTTGTTTTCCGTTGACCGGGTGAACATCAAGCTCTTCTGGAAGTCTTTTCCTTGGATCACAGATGGAATAGCACAGCTCCTATCCAATGAAATTTCAAAGAGACTTAGGCAAATACTTGAACTCAGCAAGTTGGTAGAAGAGTTTAACTCTTTATCAGTATTCCTCAGCTGAAAAAACTCCAACCCCTCTTCAATAGAAAACTGAGTATTAATAGGGGTTTAAGGGGTAAAAGTGTCCCCTAAAAACTCTCCATAATGGGGGTTAACTCCCTCATTACGTGGGCAGTACTTGACCAATAATAGGGGTATTATAACTGAGACGCAGGGCTCCTCTACAATTGAAATGTGGGCTTGAGCCCTACGTTTAGCCGTTGAGGTAACGCTGGGTGCGGGTCTTGAGCTTCGCGTTTGGGTGCTACAGTGGTGTTGAAACGCGAGCTTTGAACTCTGTGTCGAGCTTCGCGTGTGAGACGCGGGCTTCAAGCTTTGACACGGGCTTCAAGCTTTGACACGGGCTTCAAGCTTTGTGCCTGATCACTGAAGTGGTACTGAGATGCTGGCTTTGAGCTCTGCATCTTGGCATTGCAATGCTGTTGAGACACGGGCTTCAAGCCTTACGTTTTGCTTTTGCACGAGTGACTTTGATTAGTCTCGCGTCTGAAACCTGGACTCTGTTATCTGATGAATTATCTTCAATGATTTTTAGATAGTCTACAGAATTTCTTCCAAAGTTTTTGAAACTCCGTGGTTGACTAGGACGGGTTTCGAAACACTTTGGACTTCTGACAGTAAGTCCTCAAGACTGGGTTGGCAATCTCTTGAGATACCTTGAACTCAATCTTGTCTGAATTTTGGCCTTCATGAGTGTACTGTTAAACTCTTTGAAGCCACCAGAAATGATCATCATAAGTGTCCAGATACGCAGCCCAGACCTCATCGGTACTTTGAGCTGGTTGTCAGTGTACTATTGAACTGAAGAAAATCGCCAACTGCTTTTGCCAGTGTGCTGTTTGAATTAATTGCAGAAGCAAAGACTAAACACAGGTCTTGTAGATGCGACGGTTGTGTGGCCTTGGAGACGCGAATCTCGTCTGAAGTAGAAACGCGACTCTCATTCATTGGAGAGACGCGAACATCGAAGTGGAGACGCAGCTCTCACTTTGTTGAAGTAGCGCAGACTTCGAGGTGAGAACACGAACTTCTCTTTGTTGAAGAAATGCGGCTCTGCTGTTTTGCTAAGGTGCGAGTTTCCTTCAAAATGAAGTCACACCTTTCACTTGATGTAGAAATGCGGCTCTGAGCGTAACAAACGCGAACTTGCTTCAAAGTAGAAACACAGCTCTCACTGGGAACAGAGGCACAACTCTCTTGTTTTGCGAAGGCGCGAGCCAGAGAATACTGAAGAGACGCGACACTGAATTGTTGAGAGATACGACTCTGAATTGTTGAGAGACGCGGCTCTTAACTATTGTGGAGATGCAGTCCTTAGCTATTTACTGAGATGTGGCTATAAGTTGTAAAGGAGAAACTTAGGCAGCACTGAGTTATTGATGAAACGCGGCCATGGATTGTAGGGGAGACGCGACTTTGAGTAGTTGAGAGAGACGCGACACTGAATTGTTGAGAGACACGACTTTGAATTGTTGAGAGACCCGGCTCTGGATTAAAGAGAGACGCACCCTGAATTGATGGGAAAACGCGGCTCTGAGTTGAGAGACGCGACCCTGAATTGATGAAAGGACGTAGCCCTTGGCTATTTGAAGAGATTCGCTCTTCAATTTTGTAAAAGGGACGCAGTCCTGAAATATAAAAGGATGCGGCTTTGAACTGATGAAGGGATGCAGCCTTGTGCTCCCCAACTTGCTGGAAGGGACAGAGCCCTCGGTTATCGAAGGGACGTAGATTTTGGTTTGTGAAGGGGCGCGGGCTTCAGAACGCGGCACTTGAAATGTTGCTTGCAGTTATAAAGACGCGGTTTTGATGACGTGACTCTCTGTGTGCGAAGATCTCGCTGGATCTTTCGACGTAAAGTCGGCATTGACGGTTGGGGACGCGTGTCATTGGAACTTTCTAGAGAAAAAATCCATGTGTCTCACTCAGACTGGATTTGATATTCGTGTCGCGAATTAAGGCAATTAATTGGTCTTTAAAGAACGGTTTTGATTTTTATGCCATTAAATAATGGCCATTTAGCGAGCCTATTGAGCCTCTTAACAGTCATTCGTCTTGACTGTTTTTTCCTTCACGGGCAGGTTCTCTGATGGACCTTTAGGGTTCTTGAACTGTCTTCTTCTTCAAGCCTGCATCTTGAAGAACTTTCAAAGTTCTTTGAACTAACCCAAATTATGATGCTTTCTTGTAATCTTCTTCGAATATTATCACTCTTAAGTGATAACAAAATTAACAAGCATCCCCTCAGGTGCTTTTATGGCCTTGTCTTGATGAATGATGTCCTCCCTCTAAAGAACTCTTCTTCAGGTAGGAAATAACCTTTGCCATAATAAGACTTTGTTTCCTTATGGTTTTGTCATCATCGATCATAAAGAGACTGTCTCTTGATCTCTTTCTAGAACTTTTAAAACTTTTTCCTTGAAATTTAGGTAGTTGACTTGAGATTCAAGCGTTCATGCTCTGCAAACGCGATCTTCATGTTAACTGATGAAACATGAGCTTGTAGATTTCTGAGTCCCAAGTTCTTCGAACGCAAGCATGGTGAACTCCGCGTTTTGAGGCCTTAAACGCGGGTTTTGCATATGAGACTCGCGTCTGGAGCTCATAACTTGAAAATTTTTAAGATTCGTGTCTGCTCTTTTGAGATCTTTAGACGCGAATGTGGCGAACTCTGCGTCTTAAAAGCCTTAAACGCTCCTTTTGAGATCTTAGACGCGAGTGTGGCGAACTTTGCGTCTCGAAGTCTTAGATGCGGATTTATATTGTCTGCGTCTGGAGTAACTTTAGAAAGTTTTAAGACCCGTGTCTGAACTTTTAATATATGTCCCGTGTTTCAATCATCAGACGCGAGTTTAATATTAGGCTTGCATTCAGATCCATTTTTTTTCTTTGCAGAGTGTGGTAAACTCTGGTCTTGAAGATTTGGATGTGAGATTCACGTATAAGACTCGTGTCTAGAGTCCATGACTTAAACCCACGTCTGTGCTTCTAGATTCATTTTTAACCCTTGTGTTTTTTCTTCTTGCAGGTCTTGGCCATATCGTTGGTGCTATTTCCAGTGTCCGTATCGCGTTCATTAAGGTAGATATAAAATGACCAGTTCGTTCAATTGGCAACCACTTGAGGAGTCAGAACTTCTGTCCAAGGGCGAGGAGATCCGCGCGGTTCTCGATACACATCAAGAAATTATTGGACATGATGCACCAGTAAGGTCTCAGATCCTTCCTGATCACAATGAGCACGGTGCATTTGAAGATCACGGGAAAGAGGACGTCACCAGTAAGGTCTCAGATCCTCCCTTCACCAATCTTGTTCAAATAAGTGACAATAACAAAAAATTCATGCTCATTAGATGACTTTCTGATAGCGGCGCTTCCTATTAAACGAATGATGATGGCTTCATGAAGACTTTCGCACCAGTTGGTCAGGTGAAATCAGAATGCTCCCTTGCATTTTGACCTAAAAAAATAATTGTTCTCAATATGAGAGAAAGTTGATCTGTTGTTCCCGACCATAGTCAAGAGAACGAATTTTGTATATCTTCAATGTTTTAAGGAGTGTGTGCAACCTTTCTCTGAGTAAGAGGGACTTCTTTATACTCCTTTGTTGTAATACTCAGTCTTATTAGATAAGAGAGCGTTTTGTATCACTTTCATGTTTTTGAATATTAATAAAAGTGACAGTTTTTCTGCCTTCTTATTTGCCTTGACTTCCTTTTTGTATCAGACAAGTAAAAGTGATTATCTTTGATTTATTAAAAGTGTAATATTTTAACATAGAAAGTCAAAGTTGAAAATTTCTATTTAAGGAATTTAAAAAGTTACTGTTAGAGGTGTGATATTAACTTGACAGGAGTGAAATCGGTTTTATGGACTTGCCATTCTATGGATGAGAATGACAAGTGAATTTTTCACTCCACGGAGGATTGTTGAGTCTTCATCAGAGGTATAGTATTAACGTAAGTAAGACTCGGCTGGGGATTAGTGAGAACACTATTAAAGGTGTGATATTAACCTAACAGTGATTTTAAGTGGACCTGCCATTCTATTGATGAGAATAATAGGTAAGACTAGATTCGTCGGGGATCTAAGTATTTCTTTACCGTCAAAGGTGTAATATTAACTTAACGGATTAGATTGAATCTTGTCAGATGTGTGATATTAACTTGACAAGGATGTGAGCTAGATGTGTGATGTTAACTTTTGGGAAAACTAAAAATACCACTGTCATAGGTTTAGTGTTAAACTTGATAGTGGAGGTAATGATAGAGGTGTAATTTTGAACTTAGCATTGGTCATCTCGACTCTGATATAGAAGTTCGAGGGAAAGTCATTGTCATAAGTGTATTGTTGAACTTAACGTAAACTGGATGCTAGAGGTGTGATATTAAACTTAGCATCGCTCGCCTCAGCTTCGATATGGAGGCCTGAGGAAAGTGACTGTCAGAGGTTTAATATTGAAATTGGCAGCAACTTGATCACTGTTAGAGGTGTGATATTAAACTTAATAGTAATTTGTCAGAAGTGTAATATTAATATGGCAAGAGTTGATTTGTGATATGAGAAATTTTGAGGACTTGACATTCTATTAAGGAGAATTGATAAGTGAAGTTTATAATATCAGAGGTTTAGTGTTAACTTGACAATTTTAAAGACTTGTGACTCTAAGGGAGCGATAAGTGAAAGTTCGTACTCACTGGAGAGTATTGAAACCTTTCACTGTTAAAGGTGTAGTGTTAACATAGCAGTGATTGAGCTTGTGGACTTACCACTCCATGGGAGGGAATTGATAGGAGACTTTGATGGAGTAATAGAATAAATTGTCAGAAGTGTAATATTAGCTTGACGAACCCCACGAACCCCATTGGGGATTAAGGAAAATAACTTGTTAGAGGTTTACTGTTAACGTGACAAGTCTGTGCTCATTTCGCCGGGGAAATGAGTACAGGTATTTTCGTAGTCCTACCATTCTGTGGGAGGGAATTGGTAAGGAATTTTAGAGGAAAAGACGGGACCAAGTCCCTTAGGATTTTTAGCAAACTCTCAGTTATCAACGGATTTGGTATGCCTTTACCAACTACCATTTGAGTTGGGCTAGCCATGCTATTCCTCTCAGCATGATGAGTTGTTGAGAACTTATGTTGGACTTAAAAGCCATCATTTTTCTCTATCCTTAGCCTTCAGAGGCGTTGAATTTTGATAGATAAACTAGAGAAGAGTAACAAGGATAAAATTGAAGTTTCACACTTTGTCTGTTCTTTGATGTTTACATCATGCATTATGATGTAATTAATGTTCAGTGGGCTCGACAATGATCGACCGTAATGTGGTCCATTAAAGAAATAAGCTTTTCTTTGGCACTCTTTCAGACATCTTGGATCTGAAAGTTTTGATCAGAGGTGTGATGTTAACCTGATTATAAGAAGAATCCTGTTAAGGATAGTACTTCTTCAAGAATCTGCCGTTGATCGGCATCATGAGCGTACCGCCATCTGGGATTATAAGGCGGTATGCTCCATTCGAGTAGACTGACTCTACTACAAATGATCCTTCCCATTTGGGTTGGAATTTTCCTTTTGTCTTATGTGTCATCATCATGGGTCTTCTAACAGCTAAGATAAGATCATCTTTCTTGAAAGTCCATCCCTGATTTTCTTGTTGAAGGCTCTAGAAATTCAAGCTTAATAAAGCTCGATTTACTGTTGAGCTTGCACGCATTTAACGTTCAAAGCTTTCAGCATTTGGAGTCACAGTCATGTTTCTCCTTATTTGTCATCTCCATTGTCAAGGCAACGCGTAAAGATGAGATCTGAATTTTTAGTGGGAGTACGGCCTCACACCCGTATACCAAAGAGAATGGTGTAGTTTTCGTCGGGATTCTCACTGTTGTGCGATAAGCCCATAGGCATTCACCTAACTTATCTTCCCAGTCGCGTTGGCTCTTCGAGACAATTTTTTTGAGAAGTTTCTCAATGGTCTTGTTGAAAGCTTCTGCAAGACCGTTAGCAGTGGGATAGTATGTCATTGAAGACACACTCTGAATTCTGAACTTATTATAGAATCTTTGAAATGCTTGGCTGACGAACTGAGGCCCATTATCATGGACAATCCATCGTGGCACTCCAAAACGGTAGACCACGTGATGTTTAATGAACTTAATCGGTCAGATGTCTTTACCTTCCTCAAGGGGATAGCTTCAGCCCATTTGGAAAAGTAATCGATTATGACTAAGATAAACAGGTGTCCTTTAGATGAGGTGGGCTGATAGGACCAATCACGTCCATTCCCCACATTTTGAATGGCCAGGAAGGAGTTGTAGAGCGAAGATGTCATGGTGCCTGGTGAATGAAGTCACCATAGATCTGACAGGTGTTGCATCGCTTAGTGTAAGTGATGGCGTCAAGGATCATTTTTGGCCAATAATATCCAAGTCTTTAACGTCGATCTCCTAGTTTTGGACCGGTTGGTGAGCTCCACACATACCGTCATGAGCCTCTTTGAGTGTTTTATGTGCCTCTTTACGTGACAAGTAGCAAAGGAGGATTCCATCATGTGATCGGTGATATTGTGTTCTTGTGATCGCATTGTAGTAGGATTTATGGGCTTTTCTTTTAATGACAGCCGCCTCTTTAGGGTCATCAGGCAAAATGCCATACAATATGTAGTCGATATACGGGAATCGCTAATCCCTGAGCTCTAAACCTGCCGAAGTCTCTAGAGTTTCTTTGACTTGAAGGTTCCCTACTAGAATCTGATCATTTTCGAGGGTGAGTTTTGGACAGTACAAGTCATGGCTATGACGAGTACTTTCTCTGCCACTCCAGCTGAAAGAGCCAAGGAAGTAGGAAGAGATATCAGTGCATCTGCATGCGCATTTTGCTGTCAAGGTACATGATTGATGTAGAAGTTTCTGAACCTCTCTGCCATGTGAATAGTTGCATTGTATAGGGTACCAAGTCTTCATATCTGACTTCGTTCTCCCCGCGAACTTGATTAATGATGAGCTTTGAATACTATATGCTTCGAGATTTTTATTGCCAATCTCATCAGCGATTTGCATCCCGATCAAGAGAGCATTGTATTCCGCTACATTGCTGAAACATGGCTCAATTAATAAGAATACACGAGGGATTACGTAGTTCTGTAGGAAGACAAGTACTACCCCCACTCCTGCTATGATATTTCCTCGAGGACCCGTTCTTGATGCGCCATCAAAGAAGAGTTGCCACACCTGTCCTTCGAAAGACGTTTGGGTCAAGTAAACTTCAGCGACCTCGTCTGGGAGATCTTCATAAAGTTTGATCGTCCTTGGATCTGGATGCTCAGCCAAGAAATCTGCCACTGGCTGTCCCTTCACAGCTTTTTGTGGCAGGAATTGCATCTCATATTGGGAGAGCAACATGGCCCATTTTGCCAATCGACCATTCAGTTATGATGGCTTCGTCATAAGCAATCTTAAAGGATTGACTTTTGATATGACGTGTATGGTTTGGCCCACCAAGTAGTGACGCGTCTTCTGGACGGCGAATACCAACACTAAGCATTCTTTTTGATCGGGTTGTATCGATGTTCAACTCCGATCATAGTTCTACTCAGGTAGTAGATTGTCTGCTCGTGTCTCTACTCATTATTCTGAGCTAGTAAAGACCCTAGAGAATGATCCATAGCTCGAACGTATATTAGGAAAGATTTTCCTGACATTGGAGCTGTAAAGATAGGTGGATGCATGAGGTACCGCTTAATTCCTCGAATGCTTGTTGGCAAGCATCATCCCAGATGAATAAAACACCCTTCTTCATCAATTTGGTGAAGGGTTGGCATCGTCCTGAGAGATTTGAGATAAATCTCCAGATATAGGCCAGTCACCTTGCAATCCTCTAAGCTCTCTAAGATTCCTTAGAGGTTGCATCTCCTTGACAGCGCGGACTTTCTCTGGGTCGAGGTGGATTCATGACAAACCTGAGGAATTTACCACTAGCTACCCCCAGGAAGGATTTGGTAGGATTCATCTTCAATTGATGCGCTCGCATGATATCGAATACTGTCTTCAAATCTGCTATATGATCGCCTTGGGCACGGCTTTTTACTGTAATATCGTCTACGTAGCATTCCACTGTTTTGCGTATATGCTCGTGAAAATTGCATCATAGCTCCCTGATATGTCGCCCTCGCATTTTTCAATTGAAGGGCATCACAATATAGCAGTAAGTAGAGAATCCATCCATGAAAGACATCCGTTCAAACCCACACGTGTTGTCGATCATGACATCCGTGATTGGAAGGAAGAACTCATATTTAGGATAAACTTCATTTAGATCACGAAAATCAATGCAGACTCAGATCTTTCATTCTTCTTGGTGAGGAGATGATTTTAGCTACCTAATCAGAGTGTTGTTTTTCCTAGATGAAACCAGAGTTTATAAGCTTCGTGACTTTCGCTTAAATCGCTTCCATTATCTCTGGATGAAACCGTCGTTGATGCTGCTTGACGAACTTTGTTGGCAAGCATCAGCTCCGCCTGATTGGCATGCTTAGTGCTCTGTGCTTTATCAATAGATTCACCTAAGCAAAACTTGCTGGATTTTAAACTCGCTTTTAAACTAGTCATCTCAGTAGCCCCGCAAATGCTTTAGTGATTAAACACTGTTCGCTGACATGCCTCCAGCTTGCTTAGCTCCGCTTGATTATGCTTGACTATCATGCTCTATATTTTTTTTGTGGTATGAAAAGTTTGAAATGTTTAATTATATATTTTCGGTATTATGTCACATGACCTATTAATCACCTGGCAACTGATATCTGACTCCTGACTTGTTATCGATATCATCTCTTGTACGTGAATCTAGAGGGATAGTGAGTGGAGCTAAGTGACACACGGAGCAAAGTGTCAAACAACACACATGGTAGAGGCCACCTATGGTATTCGTGGGGGCCACCTCTAGGTATCCACATCGTGTACTCTTGCATTTGTTACCCATAATGCATATAGTATGGAGATAAGTGTCACACAGAGCAAAATGTCACACCATACACGTGGTGGGGACCACCTCTTGGTATCTGTGGGGGCCACTTTAGGTATCCACTACCGCGTCCGTGGTTTTCCTGCTCTCATGATCCAGCACTTGACACGTAATAATAATAATATTAAGAAGTGGGATATTTGGTCTCTCCTTTGTTCGGATACTGGTATCACATATCAGATCCAAATGAGTTCTACTGGAGTACACATCCTATTACTATCTAGTGGTGTGAGATACTGGTAGGAAGATGATTGAAATATCAGACAGTACTTATTTACTGAATTATACTGGCATGCTTATGACTCAACACATGACCCTGCATCAGATATAACTTAATTACCAAATAATAATCAAATCTGGAGCGGTTGTTATTGAATCATTCCTTATCCGAATAATAGTGTTCGTATATCAGAGTTCGGATTGGGATATATCAGAGGCAGACCCATTGTGAACTGCCAGTGGTATGGGACACTGGAAGAAAATGATTAGAATAACACGTGACACTGATTGTTATTGTTGTACGATTAAATTATCCTATCATTACTTGTATAGGATCTCTGTGACAATAATTACTAGAAGTTCCTATTCTACTACGCTGAGGGCAACTAGGTTGTATGAACTCAGATAATGGTGACAAGGGGTATATGGTATATAGCTGAGAATTTCGTTGTTTAGATATCCCCTCGACGTATCAATTTCATAAATCCGGAGTCTGAGCTTGTATAGTAGTTTGTCCACATTTGTATTGATACATTACTTGACGTCTCACTGTATACACTTGTATGCATGTGTTCACGACACGATTTTCAATGCATGCTCTTTTGATTCGAATTATAGATATACGTGTGCTTGTTCCTGCACGTCACTTGGCATCGCCACACCACTCGTTGGGGAGTTCTGACTCCCCT